>JAPXFQ010000660.1:0-43207 GCA_028564705.1 Apricaphanius iberus | reverse complement strand
TTTGTATCCATGTATCGAAAGTACTTTTGCGGCTCGTTTCATCAGTGTTGAACAGATAACCGTAAAAAGACTAGAATTTGGGACATTTTAAAAAGTGACTTAGAAGTTTAGAGAGAAAAATGTTAGCTGATTCAGCAAGATAGACAAGTCTGACGAATATCAACAAACTATTTTTGTTTGTTTTTTACTCTAAAAAAAAAAATATTAAAAGTGTACGTTTTTAGGGGTTTTCACAAATTTTTATGCACAAAAATAATGAATGGAAAAACCTTAGCAGCGGAGAAAAGCAGATTGTGCAAACTTTACACTGGTTTAAAAAGTCATTGTTAAAGTAAAGAGACCAAGCCCTGCGTAATGAAATGTGTTTTTTTTTATTTCACAATCATTCATCGTGTAGGTGATGCATTGTTGATATTTCAGTGTTCAAATGTATTTAATAGAATATAGTGTGAGCTTTTCTTCTTCAAACTTTGAGGTAAGACAGCAACGGTACCTTTTTGAAATGACAGGATACGCTACTAAAACAGGGTAGGACCTGTTTTTTCTTGTGGACAAAACATGTTTTTCTTTACGGCATCTATGTCCAAACGCTGGTGCTCCTGGCCGCTGTTACAATGTTTCAGCAGAAAAGCCATGCAGGCATGAGCCATAAACTTGTCTAAAACAGCTTTCATAGCGCTGCTTAGAGCTGAAGATAACCAGTCCGTTTCATTCTCTTGTTCCAAGGCTGGAATCGGAGTTTCACTTAGAAGAGTAGAGTCCTTTGCAAAACCCAAGGTGGGATTTTGGTCCAGAGTTGTAGAAGTGAATTTATCACACGTTGTTGTGGTAGGAATCCCATCAGGTGCTTTAGATAACAGAGTAGATCTTTTCTGATCTTCATCTTGAAATGTAACTCTCTTTTTATCTTCGATTGATGGCGTATTCCTCCTTGACCGCATTGTATTTTGCTGCTACTTAAGGCGATGGAATCCTTAATCGGATTGAATGAATGATGCAGACGAGGTGATAGGACTTGAGTTTCTTTAACGGCGTCTGGGGAAAGGAACAGCCTTCAGGATTTCAGACTAGTGGTCATGTAAGACAGGAAACCGTGGTTGGGAACCCAAAGATGTTAAAGAGACGGATTTTAAATGGGGGGAGATGTGCTTACCTGTAGCTATGGTTCAGTATAGATGGGTTTCTCAGACCAATGCCAGGATGATTAGCGCTGGATGGAAACCCAACTATGTTGTGTGTGTATGTGTGTCTGTGCGCGCATAACACCCTGCACCAGCCGCTGATGGTAACTTGGGCCTAGATGGGTCGTGAGAATATGCTTTTGAGACAGACAGAGTGCTTATTAATATTCAGTTACAACCGAGGGTGGAGTCTTTGGCATAGAGGTGGGGACTTGAGAAAGTAGTTTGTTCAGCCTGCCTTTAAACTTCATTCTTGCATCAGCAGCTCTTTCAGACGTTTTGAAAAATGAACCATAGCCTGGAAATATTTTTTCCATCGGAACGATTTTAGAATGTACCGGAATTCAACCTTTCAACTACTGTTTACGTTTTTAAGCAGAGTTTTGCATGTTCTAACCATGTTTTTTTATTTTCTTCTTCCTCTAAAATAGACAGAACCTTTCTTTCTAAACCACAAATCCTTCCATAAACCATATTTTTTCAAAACAGTAGGATTTGTTCTCCTCATTATTCACTCTGTTTAACCATTTCTTTATCCTTCTTTTTTTGAGAACAACATAACATAAATGCTTTGTAAAGAAGGCTCTCTATAATTCTACTTTCTCTGCAGAGGTACGTAGCAAATCATTTTTTGAGGTTAGAGAAAGTCTAATTCTATGTTTTAATTTAAGTGTCAAGTAGAGAATCGTGCGCACACTGAGGGAGCGCGCTTTTCAAAATAAACCACATAGAAATGTTTTTTTTCACCATAGATAACACACAAAAAGTAGTTGATTTAGTATTTAAAACCCTAAAGGGATGCGTTTAAAGTTATTTTCAAAGTTGTTTTTAAAGGTATTAATAGTTTAATCATCACCATGCATTGGGAGATGTGTTTAAAGTTGCTTAAACTTTAGAGTTTAAACAAAGTTTAATTATCATGCATTGGGGAAATTTAGTATTTAGAGTCTATTGTTTAGAATAAAATAGACGCGCTATGAGGAATTTGAACAAAGTTTAATTATCATGCATTGGGGGAATTTAGTATTTTGAGTCTATTGTTTAGAATAAAATAGACGCGCTATGAGCAGGAGGGAATTTGTTTACAATTGTCATGCATTGAGGAACTTTTGCTTAAAGTTAAGATTAAAAAATAAAACATGCTATATGTAGGGAATTTGTTTAAAGTTACTTAGAGTTTAGAAATTTTATTTTAAGGATAGATGGGTTGTCACCTTTTTTAGGCCGATCACAGATGAATCACAACACCGTCCGACTGGCTCTGTCTCTTTTCTAAAAGAAAAGAGTCCCGATGGTTCTTTTTCTCTATTTAAAAGCAGAAAACCCTCGACTCCACCTTTCCTAGCAAAACCACGCCTCAAAACCAGTTTGACGAGTGTTTTCATAAAGTTTATTGCCCCTGTGTGGAAACCCTAACCCCCATCCTCACAATACCAGTATATGACGAACGATAGACCATAAAGTTTTTGTCCCTGGGGTGAACCCTAAACCCCCCTTCCTCCCTCTGGTGAAGTCCCCCTCTCCCTCCCCCACCTGTTAACCCCCCTTCCTCTCAATACCAGTTTGACGAGTGTTTGACATAAAGTTTTTGCCCTGTGGGTGAACCCTAACCCCCCTTCCTCTCAATACCAGTTTGACGAGCGTTTGACATAAAGTTTTTGCCCTGGGGGTGAACCCTAACCCCCCTTCCTCCTCTGGAAGTCCCCCTCCCTCTCCCACCTGTTAACCCCATCTCAATACCAGTTTGACGAGTGTTTGACATAAAGTTTTTGCCCTGGGGGTGAACCCTAACCCCCCTTCCTCTCAATACCAATTTGACGAGCGGTTGACATAAAGTTTTTGCCCTGTGGGTGAACCCTAACCCCCCCTTCCTCCTCTGGAAGTCCCCCTCCCTCTCCCCCACTTTGACCACCCCTCATGCTGACCTTTGACCCCTCCCTCTCCCCCTCTTTGACCCCCCTTCCTCCTCCGGAAGCCCCCCCCTCTCCATTTTTGATCATCTACTCATGCTGACTTTTGATCCATCCATCAAATCTCACATTCCTGAGTGACACAATATGGGGCTATATTCTTCTATCTGACAGAGAGAACAGGAGAGAGGAGGAGACTTATACAGAGATGGGCCCCAAACTTTTGTGCCAGTGGGTTGTTGTTCATTTGCAGGCAATCTACTAAGCTTGTGTGCGAAATTCATAACAGGCGAAAGGAGCAGGATTCAAATGAGGACTTCATGTCCACTGATGTATGCCAGCTTAGATCAAGCTATAGGCACAATGAATGTTTTATGGATTTGAATGATGGTTGGAAACTTTACTGTTATGAACAGTGTCCCTGGATGTAAAATGGATCCAAACGCAGACAAGGTTAAAGGTTAACCAGAGTTAAAAATGTGTTTGGAGAGCTCTTATTACATTTTGTATTTTGTATTCATATTATTTAACTTTGAATTTTACCATTTATCGGTTATGTAATACACAAGAAGTGAGATAAATTCTGTGGGAATCTTAAACAGCTTAAAAGCACCTAGTTACATTTTTCTCATTTAAATTTGGAAATGAATTCTCCGCAGTCTGGATCATGAAACAGAAAAAAGCTGAGCTGTTTTGGCCAAACAGTGTGAGTGAAGAATTGGCCACCATCACAGCAACAATGGAACAATCTGCTGGTCCACCTCAGCCCTGACTGATGGAGGTAGCACCAACCTGGACTCATGAATCTCCACATGCAGCAGGTTCTGATAAAAAATGTCCCTTCAGTGTTTCACTTTGCCACGAGCAGAAACTCTCATGGTTTGATCCAGTTTTCTTTTCCTCATCAGCAAACTGAAGTTCCCAACCATATCAGGAGTTAGCCTGACACACAAATAACCATGTGCATCATTGATAGTAAATGATTGTTAGTTCACTACAATAAACACTGTGTGACTCTGAGTGACGGCCGCCCTCCAGGATCACGCACGCTCTGATTAGCTGAAGATGCAAGCACATTGTGTTTGCCTTAACGTGTGTGTGGCCTGAAATGCCCTAATAGGTCTCAATGAGAGTCCATAAGACCACAGAGAGACAGCAGAAATAAGGACAGATTGTCTGCAATAAGACTGCAGGCCAGTGGCAGGAAATATCTGCAGCTGGAGGAAGAATGAGCAGAAAGAAATGGATGATAAGACAGAGTAGCACAGAAAACAAAGACAGAGAGTAAATGAGTGTCTATGGAGGAGAGAGGCCAACTGCGTGTTAGCTGTGACTCCCAGGAGGAAATGATGACGACTGTGCATGAGAACGAGGGTTGACACCTGTTCTCCCTCCCACACAAACACAGGGAGCTGTGAGGAATAGCTCAGAGGGCTACCTGACTGCTCTCCATCAGCTGGATGAAGGCAGTGATAGCAGCGATCAGGCTGTTACTGAGGGATATGAGCTACTGATGCTCATTAAGAAATCTCTTGCATTAAGGCGCTTATTATTGCTGACAATTACAGATGTACAACCAGCAGAAAATTTAAAAGGTTTTTTTTTTTGACAGGTTCCTGGGATTCACTTCTTTCCGCATGCATGTCACATTGCAGGGAAGTAAGTGCCTGTTTTATTCATTTTGAATAATATTCAGTCTAAAGCAGCTGGATATACAGCTACATATAAAAAAGAAATTAAACTGTTGCACTTAGACTACAAATACCTGCTACCATGCTACCACATGGTAGTGAAATGTGCTCCCACGAATAAAATCAAATAGGAATGCTGCAGAGGTTATAGTCTTGAGGTTTTGCCTCAGATAGAAGACTTCTCGTTAGAGTTTAATTGTGGTTTTGGAGGCTGAATTTGGACTCCACTGCTGCACTGGAAACTGGAATGAAGCTCCGCTTCAGCCAAAGTTTTAAAATGAGGAAACATTTGTCCAGCTGTAGTGATCAGAAGTCAAAAGGATAATAAACCATTTCCTGACCCTCAAACTGATTGAGGAAAGCAGCAGCAGGCTCCGGTGTTTGGCACACATTGGGTTCTTTGGGCTAGTATTACTGATTCTGATACTTTTAGTACTATCATAGAGATTTGTGTCATTTATTAAGTGAATGTATCATCACTTTGAAAATTTGTCTAAAAACTTGAATATTCATGACTATTTTGCAGGGCCTGTGAGAGCCTTCAGCAGCAGCCACCAAGCACTGGGTGGAACGGCATCGGGCTCCCCGGTCACTCTCCTCCAGAGAAGCCAAGGCCGCCCGAAGGCGGACCAGGCGACCACTACGGCATCCACGCCGACGGCGCCGGCGACTTCCCGGACGCAGATGACAGGAGCCCCTCCACAACTCCCATGGAACACAGGGGAAACGCCAATGCAGTGACTCCCTCTGGTTCAGATGGCAGCCCACGGGGTTGTGCGTCGGGAAACGGAGCTCCAGAAGAGAGGAACGATCGTAGGTGAGGAGCCCAGATCCAGGTGAGGGAATTAGGCAGGAGACGGGCAAAAACAACAAATAAACAGAGAGCGACAGACGGCGTGCCCAACATGCTGGCGCCATCTTGAAAAACTAAATTTACTCACACAGTCAGTGTGTCAGTTCTCCCTGCCTCATGATTATTTTGTAAGTTTTGTAAGTTTTCCTTAAATAGATCATGTATATGATGACGATGATGATGATAATAGTATTAACAATAATATGATATAACAATAAACATAGGAATACTAATGTTGTTTTGACAGTTAATATAAAAGATTTATTCAGCCATTTTAATATTTCAGGATTGAGCCATAACTATGAATTTTGTGTAGGAAGCAGCATATCTATTTTTTTAATTACACTGAAAAATATATTTTTATTTGGACTGGCTGAATATATTCCCTATGTGACTGTGTGAATAGTAGTAGTAATAATATACTAAATTATTGTAGCCAATGACACTAAAAAATGCCATTAGCCTATGATGAAATCTTATTTTCATTTCGCTATTAGCTACCTGGATATTGTTGTTGCCCATGCTGAAACGCCTCTGTAATGAACCGCTGTCTCTGTGCTGGGGAGTTTTTCTCTCTCTTCTTCCTTCTTTTGGCTCTGCTGCAGCTCAGAGTTTTGGTTGGGGTGTGTTTTAATAAGCTTGTACAGTTTTGTGGTGTTGCTACAGTACCGTATTTGTTTTTCCTGAAAACATTAAAGGTTGCAGTGGTTTGGTCAAGGACTGTAAAATAGCTCCAAACGGAGCTCCTCTTTCGCTCTGCCATCACACAGCCACAACAGCGTGCTGTTTGCGCGCTTGGCTCGCCTCGCACTGTAGTAGAGTTGTGTGTTGCAGTGGAAGGGGGAGGGGCCTAGCGGCAGTGCAGGGTGGAGGCTGAGTGAGATCTGAGTGAAGGGAGAGAGGAGCTGGAGCGGCCGCTTGGAGTTTTACTGAGGAGAAACTGAAACTTAAGGATCGATCTCATCACACAGCTATCGATCAATACTCAATACCGACGTTAGATCGATACTATCGATATTTTAGATCGATCCGCCCAGCCCTAGTAAAAAGTTTACATTCCTCATTAGTAATACTCAAAATGTTTATTTTTGGCTTGTGAAAAACTAAAGTGGTATAAGGCAATGGATAGATCCGTGATTAAAGTCAACTAATCCGGGTTAAGAGTGTAAGCAACAGTTAACATGGTAAGCAAATGTTGAGGAAAAGATCTCAGTCTGGAACCACTGGAAGGGAAGATGGGAGATGAATACTAATGTTCAGTTAGGTGGAAGGAAACTCCCGCATGAACAAACACAGTTGTGTTTCCATTGGGCAGCATGGTATAAAGGGAGCGGCTATCAAAGAAGATATTCTGTGCTGAATACTGATCATCATATCTGCCAGTGGCACTCATGTTCACCAGAAAGTGCAGAATATCCACACAGCAAAGAAAAAGAAAAATGTGTTGGGAGAAGGTGAAGTGGAAATCAAACTAAGGGTGGAAAAGAAAAAAGATGAGAAGGCTAACTCAGTTACTCCAGGAGAAATTGAAAAAGGTGGGAATTAGCATCATATCAGGAGTTCTGTGGTTGAGTTACATCCAGCATGTCTGAGGTTGGAGCATCAAGCTCTAAACAGCTTTTCTTTGTTTTATGTAATAAAACAAAACCCCAAAAATTTAACTGTATCGATAAAAGTCCTTAACGGAGGTTTTTCTGCCTGTCTGTCTGTCCGTCCGTCCTTCCATCCATCCATCCATCCATCCATCCATCCATCCATCTATCTATCTATCTATCTATCTATCTATCTATCTATCTATCTATTTCTCTCTCTCTCTGAGCTGATCGCCTGTTGACTGCAAACATATCTTGTGCCCTAATAAATTAGTTTTGTTATTTTACAAATAAATTTATATTTTTTCTCAAATTCCACTTTTTCAATTATTGCTTTGAATTCTACTTTTTTCCACTCTGACCATATTCATTCAGTGGATGTAATTACAACTTAATAAATCAGTAGCCTAAGAGATCCATATTTTTTTATTCACAAATATAACTGTGTTGTGGTTGAACCATGTATCTGTTATTTTAAAGAATTAAAACATTATGTACAAAAAAAGCTTCTGATGTTTTTCACATTTTATGGAAGAAAGTCTCCTTTAGTAACTCAGCACCAAACCATGTCTCATAAAGAGGTGGGAGCGTCTCATAAAGTCTCATAAAGAGACACGGTTTCATGTTTGTATTAAGCATCTTGACCCACATGCAGAACTCCACTAGGGGGCACCAGTTGTACATATAATAAAGATTTTATTAAAAAAATGATATTGTGGTGATGATGATGAAGGTAACGGGAAACGGGAACACTGCAGAGGGAAACGGTGGTGAGTGCAAGGTTATTATTATTAACAAAATCGAATGAAAGAACGAAAACTAGAAATAAAAAAACATACTCGTTAAGTGAAAAAAAAAAATTAAAACGAGATTTTGAAACAAAACAAAAATGAACTAAAACTGTGACTAATGTTCACAAAACTAACTAAAACTAACTGAATTTATTGAGAAAATGTGCTTATTTTTCATTTCATAAAGTCTCTCATAAAGTCTAGAAGAATTATTTCTATGTCAGCAGAAACAGATGCGATCATCTGTGTTGTGTCTTCAGCATCTCCATCTTCTCTTCATTCAGTCATTTTCCGACTCATTCCTCCTGCAGTCCAAACTCAGCTACCCGGTTCCTCCTGAACCGACCCACAGTGCTAGAAAAGTCTTACATGTCTTCTGTGTCTAGTTTTGTGCTGCTTCTTGAGTCCTGAAAACCAATCATGTCAAGTAGAAGTGATGGCAGTAGTAGTGGTAGTAATAGTACAGTAGTAGTATTAGTGTTTTAACATTAAGGACACTAACTGATGGACGTCACTGGTGGACATGTTAGGATGTTCTCTGAAGTTTCCCTTTAACTCCGGACCTTCAGCCCAGAAATGAAGAATATGAAAGCTTACCTTACCTGTTATGAGAAGCTTTTACTTGGATACAGGAGCAGCACCTCAGGATGGCGTCTTTATTCTCCACACTGGGAGGAAGAGGTGATACATTTATTATCTTTTTATACATTTTATGAGCAACAGTAGCTGAGGCAGAAAGCCAATTTACAAGTTTGTTCCACACTTCCTCCTCTAAATGTTTTATATCGTGTATATATAGAAGCGTATTAGTAATGATTTAATCATCCATGGAATGTTTAATTCATGCTGTTTTCTGGGTTACAGTATTTGAATGGTTCTCTCTGCAGCTTGTTTGTCTGGGGAGCACAGAGTCACTGCTAACAGAGTTTCTCTGTGCTTGTTTTCACGTGGGAGGAACAGCAACCAGTGTGACTGGATCAGAACACACTGAAACTCTCCATGTGTAGGGATTCACATTAATCATCTGCTGCATTATACACTATTTATGTTGATGCAGGGCATAAACATAACACGTAGTTGGCACTTATAGGCCAGTCTAAGGCACACCTGTGAGGTGGGAACAATATTTAGAAGAAATGGTAATTTTGTGTATGTAGAAAATATTCCAGATCTTTGAGTTCATTTCATTTCTGTTGAATATATTAACTGCTGCTGATATGTAGGTCACTTTATGTGTGTGTGATGAATGCATAGATAAAGTGACCAGGTGATGTTAAACATGTCTGACAGTCTTTGGCTTCTCTAAGCTTTACAAGCTGGTGGCAGATTGCTTCTTTTTATTGTATGTTTGAGCGTAATTTGGACATAGTGGAGCTCCATATTTGCACACACCTGAAACCTGAATCAGCTAACACTTTAGTGACACTTTGACTAATGCTGGAGACATTTTCCTGTTGAGGTGTTGGCTGTTTGAAGGTGATGCGATGGAATGGAAGCACGTGTGGGTGGACTGATTGGGAGCCAGCGGTGTGGATGCAGGCAGCAGTCTGTTGACATGCTTTCGTTGTGTGTGCTCAAAATGTGCACCTTTATTTCTAAGTGTAGTATCCCTAGGTAAAGAGGAACCTTTTCTGTTCTGCAGCTTTATTTGTGAACATAAATTAAACAAATTTGTGACATAGTGACTGTTACCACTATGTTTGAAAGTTATGGACACGGCTGCTGCAGTAGTTTAACCATACACACAAAAAAGGGAATTAAACCATACAAGAAAAAAGTGAGGTCAACCAAACATGTTTGAACCAGAATCTGCTCCTGTAGGAGGGGAGTCTCCTGCACAGTAAATTTAAAAGTGCAGATTTAACACTATCATAGTTGAAATCAGCACTCATGCAGAGTTTATATGGTGACCACTGTGGTCAACTCAGATAAATAACTCAAGACATGATAAAAACATTTTACACCATAAAGGTTGCAATTACTCTGTCGGTGTTAATAATAATAATACAGATGGGAGCACTGCTCTTCAGTGACCTGGATCTGTGGACAGGTTGTACTGTAAACTACTGAATTTCCCCTCATGGGATCAATAAAGTATTTTTGATTCAATTGAAAATTAACTCAAAATATTTTTATTCTGATAATTCCATTCCCCAATGTTTCTGTGTGAGAACCTGATACTCAGAGAATTCAGCAAAAACTTCCAAGTCAAAAGAATAGATTTAACTGATTACCTGGCACTCTGATATCTTCCTGAGACGCCAACTCTAAAGCCTTCCAGCTCCATCAGCTGACTCCAGCTCTCTAGCACCGCAGAGACCCCGCTCTTTGAGCTCTGTGCGGCGGCAGGTCTTCAGCCTTCCCTGCCCTTACCGCCAGCATCTTACCATCAAAAATAAATCCAACCCATGCCGCTCTTCTGTCCTCTTCCACCAGGACCCGATAAAATGTTTTGAGCTCTTTTGAGCAGCCGAAAACGGAGCATTTTGCGTGGAGCTGCAATCTGAGCAAGTGCTTTCCAATCTGAAACTGTTGTTTACTGCTGTACCTGGTGGGTGGAGGCAGCAATCACCTGGTGGGTGGAGGCAGCAATCACCTGGTGGGTGGAGGCAGCAATCACCTGGTGGGTGGAGGCAGCAAACACCTGGTGGGTGGAGGCAGCTCTGAGGAGGTGTGGATATTCCAGTATTCCGGCTTTTGACGTAGAAAGCCGGACAGATTTTGAACAGCTCAATCAGAGACTGAATGCAGGATCAATTAAGAAAATCATATCTCACTCAAAACAACATGGATGTTTTTTTTCCCAAATTTATATGCATGTATTTGCACCAGAGACACACAATAACAGCCCAAATCCAAGGAAAAGTGATTTTTTTCATAATATGTCTCCTTTAAAGTGTCCAATCAGAGCCTTGATTTCAGACCAACATGGTGCTGGATCTTCAAGAGTTTTTCTAAAACTGTCTTATCTGAGCTCCTTATTACAGCTGAGATGTAAGATTAAGATGATAAAGAGACAAAAATGTTACCTTGTAAGCATCAAATGATTCCAGCTGCTAATAAGTGAAATTAATGGGTAATTATTTCATAATAAACTCTATAAATCATATTTTTATGTAATTTTTGCTAAATGTAATGTTACTAGTACTAGTTAACGATTAAATGAAATCTAGAAGCTGTTGGGGTGTGGGTGTTGTGTCACGCTACCACAGATCAGCTAACCTTAATGGTACAGCTCACCCTTCCAGTAGTTTTCCTGAGTGTTAGCTAGCCGATGCTAACCTTATTCCTTATGCCAGTTCCTTAGGTTACCAAACGAGTTTCCTTCTGGACTCATTCCTCTGTGGCATCTCTGGGATTTAATATTCAGGACTCTTTGTGTAGCACCCCACTGTCCAGTATTAACCCGCACAGAGATCTAATCAAACAGGTGAGGTGGCTAGTTGGGTTTGTAGCTTCCAGGTAGCTACCACACAGGTTTACCTATAGTGAGTGAATTACTTACTCATCTAACCCCTACATACCATATGTATCCTTAAGATAATAAAAAATAACCCAAGATAAGACTGTGTCAAAATATTTCTGTTTAATAAAAAAAACTTGAAAAGAAAAAATAAAGATTCAGAAACAGTTTACGCCACCACATCCCAAAAAATGGGTAAAAAACTTAGATATAGGGACAATACCCATGGCTTTTAAATTGAAATGTCTCCAAACATAAAATAAAACAGTTTAGGAACTGTTCCAACATTAACATTCTGTTTTTCATAGTTTTTTATAAGACTAAATAATAAAAGTCCAGTATAACATTTTCTTTTACATTAACTGAAACTCAGCTTTCTTTACATTTAGTGAAAAATGACTCCACTCTACATTACTGTAATCTGTGGGCCCATAATCTCTCACACAGTATCATGTTAATGTTGCAGGCCTGTAATGTCTCCAGTGTAAATCCTCTTCCTCCAGGTAGATAACGGCAGCTTGCTCCACAGGTGTCCACTGCGGATCCCACTGTTTTTAAGGGGAACTTCTCCACGTGTGTCGCACCAAACTTCCGCTGGAGTGAATGTCGCCATGCTGCCACCTTCATCATCATGTCTCCTTGGTCCACACACTTCTGCATAAAGCCTAATAACAGTCCATCAAGCAGTTCTCCCTCCAACCTTAGCGACCTTCTTACCTCCACCTTTCTCCTCCCACCATCACTCATGGTTTCTCTTTTCCTGCAGCCTCCTAACTTTTTCTCCTCCTTCCTGTGACGTTCCCTTATCCCATCTTCTTCTAAACTCTTTTATTTCTGCTAAATTAAGTCCACAGTTCTAGACTAATCAAATAAATAGTTTTAAAAAAACAAAATTACTGAACATATGTAAATAAAAATGTCAGTTTGAAACTTTTCTCTTTTTTTCAAAAATTTCCACAACTTAAACTGTAAACGCACCAGGTAAAAAAATCATTAAGATTACACTATTACACAACATATATTACATGCACCTCACTTCTTATATGAGATAAATGATACCAAACCCTGTTATAGTTTGTCTGTCACTTTTTAAAGGTGCATGGTTTTAATCAGGGGCTACATTTGTACCAGCAAACCTGAGGAATCCTCAGTTCCTTAAGTCCTCCATCCTAAACTGTCCTTCCGCCAACGCTCCACCTACTGCACCACCAACACTCTGGACTCTGTTCATCTTCAACCAGTAAGCTCCTTCACCATATCCGGCTATATTTATTACTCATTTTTCACTCTTTTCATGCACTGATTCCATTCCTGGTTTGAAAGGAAACCTCAACACTAGATTATTATTACCTCCAACTTGTCTCACATGAGGGTCAGAAGGTTACCACCAACCATAGCCAGTACACTTCTGAATAAACAGCTTGTAAAAATATGAAACAGCTGTTCAAGAACAGAAAGTCTACTCCCCCTGCTGGTGATCTGTATATTACATTATCTCACAGCCTTCATTTTAACAGAATAAAGACACACTAATGATAAATATAAAAATGTCTACCTACTTCAGAGTTCAGACTATAAAAATTCAACCAAAATGACATGAATTATTCCCAGTCAGGTCCCAGTTTAGGGCTGGTTACAGACTTCTGGTACTGAACTCTCAGAGCTTAGCCTTTACAGAATCATTATAAGGCCAAGCAGGGAAATGGTGAGAGGAAAGTCCTAATGAGAGGAGAGGGAAGCATCATTTATGATGTTGTACAAAACCGTAGCCAGGTGTTGCTGTCTGTTGGCTCCTAGAACCGGACCCTGCAGCGAATCCCTGCTGTGAGTGCGTGGTGAGGCTACTTCCAGCTCCGCTCATTACCCTCTTAATGGAACACAGGCATCTGCTACAGCTCTCTTCCCCTTTTTCTTCAATTTTTCTCTCCCATCCAGCCAATCAGATTCCCTCCCCAGAAGCAAAGACATGGAAGCCGGGAAGAGAGACTAAATGTTGGGAAGCAACAGAAGGAACAGTGCTGCCAAGTGTCCAAGAGGGACACCAGGGAGAAAGACAGGAAAGATAAGAGGAGCGGCTCCAGGCTGGCTAATAATGATGCTAATGAGTTAGAGCAACATATCATAAGGATTCTTCTCTGGCCTCAGGTTCTACAGGACAAATCAATACAACACAAACATCTCCCATTATAATTTTTAATTTTTGATTTGTTACAGTTTACTTTGTTAAATGGACCCAAACTGAATAATACAAGCAGATAAGATGATTTCATAAAGAGAAACACTTTTCAGGCAGCTATTCATTCAGAAAAGACAGATCCACATATCTGGCTTTATTGGACTTTGTTTAGAAAATCAAAAACACTTTAGACAACCACATGTTTTTAGCTGGGATCTATATAAACCTAAATAACTTTTCTTTTTAGTATAATACTTTTTTTTTTCATGCGTTTGCCTAATGAGTTTGGCTGGTGTGGAGAGCAAACAGCAGCATCATTTGCAGAAGCTAGGGTGGATAATGGGGGTGGTGTTTAGTTGGAGTGCTGTTTGATGACGGGATTATAGGATTAAACGGTGCTGGATAAAAGAAGTGTAAATAAAGTTAAACACTGCTTTAGAGATTCAGCTTCAATGATGAGATTACTACAGAGCTAAAATATGTCTTGAATCTAAAGCCAAATAATATTTACTGTAAACCTCTGAAGATGTGTAGAACTGAAGGATGCAGATTGGATGGAAGCTACCATCACTGGGTCGGTACCAACAGGCTTTCCTAAATGTTCCTGAAAAACCAACTGAGTGACAGAACGATGTAGAGAAGGAGGAGAAAAAGAATAAGATTTAAACAACTGCCTAGAACAGAAATGATGAAATAAATATATACATATTATGCCTTAGGGATGGAGCTGGAAAAACAGGCTCAGTGAACAGGTGCTGGATGGAAAGAGAGAGAATGAGAAGAAGAAGGATCCACCAGGGAGTGACAGGAAAAGATGAAGACAGGAGGAAAATGAGAGGAGGAAGAACGTCAGGGAGGTAAGGAGCAGAGAGAAGGACAGAAAAACAGGAGAAACAGAGAGAGGAACAAGCTGAGAATAAGAATGAGGGGATGACAGACAGCAGAGCTCAATAAGAGAATAATCAGCAGTTATTATACATGACCATTTTACATAATGCTGTTATTCACCCAAGTCTGGATGTTTATTAAGACATATCAATCAGATTTGAGTCATGTTTGTGACAAAAATTAGACGGTTTGTTGAGATTATAAGTAGGCATTAAAATATGTTTTTTAATTTTATGAATAAAAAAACAGAATATCTGCATTAATCATCCACACATTAACCTCCAGCTTAACTCTTTTGTCTCCTCCAGCTTGTCTTTGGATCCAAATGAGTGTAAATCCTTCATAAAACCTTCAGTTATAAACAATCTCATTACTCTGCAATGTCCTCAAAGTGCACAATAATAGATTTCTTGTTGGTGGTGGCATTAGGTTGATTGTTTTATTGTTTTATCTTCTGTGAGTTTGAAGGTTTTATAAGTGAGTAACAAACTGAGAGAAGTATGAACATGTCCTAATAAAATGTCAGCCGTAGTATAATATATATATGTTTTTATATATAAAATATATAAAAACAGATAAGTCATTTAATTAACTAACTATCCTCAGGTCATTTCAAATCTGTTTGTGCCTTTAATCCCTTGTGTTTTAGAAGTAAGTGATAAAATACTGTTTATGTAACATGATACTTCTAGTTTTAACAAATCATGTATTTCTGGTATAACAGCTTACATTTAGTTCATCTGCTGTGAAACAATAAGTTTGGTTTGGCTATGAATAACTTTTAAGAAGTGCTGAATGCAAGCAGCGCTTGGAGAGAGAACTAAGCTAAAAGGCAAAACTCTTGATTTACAGATGAATCTATGTTTCTAACTTCATCTATGCTCATGAACTCTGGGTAGTAACCTAAAGAATGAGATCATTGATCGGAGAAGCGGAATGAGTTTCCTCTGCAGGCTTCTGGGCTCCGAGACATTCTGGAATATTTGCGGACAATACCATCCAGTCTTCCAGGCGTTGTCTTTTCAAATACATCACTTTGCAAACGTTGTTACTGAAAGGATTCCAACAATCAGGCGTTCAACCTATAACTTACAGAACCCACTACCGATGTCATCCCCAAACAAATCCAACAAAGAGAAAATGTCTGTATTCCATGAGTTAAACCTAATTAAGCATCATGAAATCATTTAACAATTGAGCTCCTCCTCTTGCTGCCTTGATGTATTACCCAGCTTTCCAAAATAAAGTTTCCCCTGTCATTAAGTCTGATCTGATTCTAATAGTTAACTCATCCCTCCTATCAGGTGTCTTCCTCCAGGTTTTAAAAACAGAAGCTATCAAACCACTACTAAAGAATAAAAACCAGGACAACACATTAATACAGAATGCAGGCCAATCTCTGATCTCCCATTCATCAGCATATTAATAAAGCTGTTTCAGTAATTAAATAGTTTCCTAACAATGACCAACAGCTTTGATATTTATCAGTTAGACTGTCCTAGTCAAAGTTTTCATTGCTATTCACATTAATACAGACTGTGGTGGAACCACAGTGCTGGTTCTGTTGGACCTCAGTGCAGCGTTGATACTGCTGTCATAAAATATTACTGGAACGACTGGAAAGTTGGGTCAGACTCTCTGGTACGTACTGGGCTGGTTGAATTCAATTGAATGATTTTATTGTTGTACATAATGTCCTAGAGAAATATCAGTCTGGTTTTACAGTGAACAGAGACAGCCTTTTTGAAGATTTGAAAATATTTCAGATGAAACTATGATGGACAGAAGGTGACAGTGTTGGTTCTTCTGGATCTAAGCGCTGCCTTTGATACAGTAGACCACACTATTCTTTTAACCTGTTTCAAGTAGACCAGCCTCTCTGGTGCTGTTCATAAATGGTTTACATAATTTCTCACAGACAGGACGTTTATGGTGAGTTCTGTGACAGAAAATGTTATTATGCTGTGACATTTAAAAAGGTATAATCCTATTACTCAGCTCAGACAGTTGTTCTGATTCTAAGGTACAAACAAGAACCAATTGTATGTAAACATCTGATCTTGACTTATGACAAATCTTATTATCTGGTGTTACACTTATGACAGATCATGTGAATGTCTTTCTCAGCATTATACTAAGTGTCCCTTATTGTTATCTATATTCTGATTGTCCAGTTAAACTATCTCCTGATTGTTTACTGCTGACTACTGAAGTGACGCTTCCTCTTCTGTTTGATTATGTCTGAAATCATCTGTATGATGTAATGATCGCTGAGAAGCTGATTCCTTAGGGTGTGGCTGACTACTATATAAACCAATGCATCTGTGCTGAAGCTTCAGGGTTCTCAGTAGGTGACCCTCCGTGCACGTAGAATAAACTATGTACAAACATGGCTGACACGTTGTTTTATTCTCTCATCCAAGGCTTCTCAGACACCCAGATGTCCTTGACAAGTTCAGATACCTGTTCCTCTAAGGTCAGCAGAGTTACAGACAGTGAAAACACAACTTCCTTTTTTGGCCAGACAACATATAGGTTAAGAAACCAAAATTGAAGTTCTAAATATATCATCATCTTTATTTGTCAGACTCAATGTCTATATAAACAAACCATCAACAACAACATCCATATACCATAAAAAACTATAATAAAAGACACGTATACCAGTGTTTCCACATAGATGACTGGTAACTGGGATCCATCACTATCAAAACAGAGCTGTTCTCAGCTATTCAGACACTGGATAAATCTTTAGATCAAATGTATCTTTAAAAGGACTATATCATGGGATAGACATATATATGATAAAAAGTTACAGTTGGTGTTATACACTATTAATTTGTCCTAAAAATTTACTTATATCCTGTAGTTAATGTTGGACCATGAAGTGAAACTGATCGTTTCTCTATAAACCCGCCTCCTGCTCCCCCACCACCACCCCACTCTGCCCCGCTCCACTCCTCTCCTGTGCAGAGCTGCTCTGACTGAGAAAAACAAGCTGAGCGTTATCGTGACCTGGAGTCCTACAGAAAATTTTCATTGCACCAAGTACCACAATGAAACTGTGTTATGTTAAGGGCTCAGACCTTTTATTTATTTTACTTTATTTTTTTGTAAAAAATTGAATCAATAAAGCCTATTTCAGCTGCTAAATCTACTAGGCTTTAGACAGAGCCCAAACCAACATAGCAGCATCCACTAAGCAAATCTTTCCAGCCCAGTATATAAAGAATCCATGGGTGTTGTTTGCACCTGTTTACTGAACATTTTGAGATGCTACAGATCAATTAATTAACCACACAATCCTGTTATAAGATCACATAAGCAGCTTGATAAATGGCTAACACACATTAGCATTAGCATGTAGCCGCTTACTTCTCTGTCCATCAGGCGTCGTTGTTCTTTGATCCAGCTGTTATTCTTTAGGAATGTAGAATAAAATCCTGTAATCCATGCAGCCAAACAGGCGTTTTCACAGAGAAAGTAAAAAATCCAACGAAAAAAGTGATTTAAGCTGCCAAAAACCGAAGCAGCTATGAGCTTTGAAAAGGAGGAGGGTGTGTTTGGAACTTTAGCAGAGGTAAGCCGCTCTGCCTGCAGGGGGCTGTGCAGACACCTCCAACACTTCCTTGTTTTCAACTAGTGATGTCACTAGTTGAACACTCAGTCCATTTCTAAGAGAGGGAGGGGCATCTGCTCAGAGAACAGAATTCAGGAGGATTTCTGAGACATGCATGAACTAAGCCAAAAACCAGTCTGGTTGGTTTTTTATGAAAAAATTGCATTACCAGATGGTCGAAAAATTATTTTGCATGATATAGGCCCTAAAAGTTACATGAGAATTACAGAAGAAAACACTGGGGCTACTTGACGGAGGCTTCCTTAGCAGCAGGCGTCGGATTGGCTAATCAGGAGGACCGGGACATTTCCCAGTTGGCCGGTCTGATATTTGGGCTGCAAGGGGTGGTTTCTACGGCAAGCAGACTTGTACTATTGTGTCAAATGTGCATCTAGACAAAAAAGATGTGCTAGAAACAATATTTCTGAATTATTTTGATAAAATGTGAAACTTGCAGGGGAAAATGTTTAAGTAGTTCCGTGTAGTTGTTTACTATTTGGCAGACATAACAGTGGAGATCAAGGATACAGTTTTTACCAAAACAGCTTGCCATACAGGGCTACTTCACAGAGAAGTGAAACGTCTTCAAGAAACCCCCAAAAAAGTCCAGTTGCCTGCACTTAAACCCTTTGGAAAACAAGGAAATGTAAAAGAGGTAAGCGATCAGAAAAGGCTAATGCACTTTCAGCAGCCCAAAACAAACGGCAGGAAATATTGGACAGTAAGATTTAGTTACTCATAATTTTGCATTGATGAATGGTTTAATTTGGCCTGTTTATGCTGAACCAGCATCACTGTAGTTCAGTAGCGGCTCCCAGCCCACATGTCCCTTTCCTGTATCATCCCTGTCATACATTTCAGTCTGAATTAGGTATGTCTGCTTCTTTCTCCTTTTTTATTGAATCCACTTGTTTCTCTTTTTCCTCCGGCATGCCTTCACTTCCCCAATGTGAATATTTGTAGGTTGGCCCCCATTGCCAACCCCAGGGAGCCAGCTCCCCTGCTGACTCCAATAGGCACCCCCGTTCGGCCCGATCCACCAGGGGTGGGAGGCCCCAGCACGTTCCAGTCGGGGCCCACGGCAGCGACACCCCCGAGCCCCATTGGGGCCCCGGCAATCCACCAGCCCCCACCCCAGGGGCATAACTAAATCCTTCCCAACATTCACACTGCTAACAAAACACATGTCACTAGATACCCAGGTTGTTGAGTTTAGGGGGTAGGGGGGTGGGGGAGAGGTGGGGGGGGGGTGGGGGGGGGGAGGAGTGTGGGGAAGTGGAGCCCCCCCTCCCCCTCAACGCCCTCCCCCCTCCCGTCCCAAGCGCACCCCGTTAAAAAGAGCGCCTGTGCTAGATGGTAAAAAGCCTCCCCGCCAATAAGAGATGCCCCAGGCACCGCCAGCGTCCGAGGGCCCCCGCGCCGAGGCCGGAACCCGGCGCACCACCGACTCGGGTACCCCGGACACGTCGCGCCAGGCCCGTGAGCAGACCGAAGCCCCAGGCGGCCAACCCCCAGGCCGACATCCTCCAGCCTTGCTACTACCGCCCGATGGCCGGGAGGCAACAGAACCCAGCACCTCCACCCACCAGCCCACACCCCACCAACCGGTCAGTCACCGTGGAGGCCGACCAACACCGGCCAGAGGCCCCCACCTCAGCACCCCCCCGAGCGCTAAGACCAAGACCCAGGAGCCATGTCCAGTGTCAATATAGCCGATCGGGCCCGGAGACGCCGGCCACCCGCCGCGGCCTCTCGCCGACAAGAACCGGCCCGGGGAGATGGAAAAGGCAGCAGCGCCCGGCAACCACCAGCCAAGCCCCAGCCAGGGCCCCAGCCGGGGGGCACGCCGCCCCAGAACCCCGAGCCCCAGGCCCAGACCCTCCCAGAGCAGCACAGCACCAGGCCAGTAACCCGTGTCCTTCAGCACGACCCCTCTAAGGCGCCGCATGCAGCCACTAGGAGTCACCACACAAAGCCCCCAAAGTCCCACCCCAGGCGAGAGTCACGGCACCTACCGCCCCAACCGCAAGCGGACCCACCCCCAAGGACCTCCCTGCAGTCACCACCAACCCTTAAGCTCCACATCGGCAACCGTGTCCCACAGAACAGAATCAAGGGCCCGACCCCACTAGGTGATGGAACTGATCAAGGGTGACCAGAAAGATTGATCAGATGTGGAGGCAGGTGCCGTTTCTAGACCATTGTAATCCAGAAGGAGATCTCTATATTGATTAATATTCAGAGTATTTTTATTTTTCCAGTTCAAGAGGATATTTTCCTTAGCGATGCATAAGGCGATGTGAAATAATTGCATAGACTTTGTATCCATGGTAACTTCATCTACATTTCCCAGCAAGCAAACTGTGGGAGCAGGTGTGATATTACATTTCAGACACTTTGATAGATCTTCACATATCTGGTACCAATATTTCTTAACAGGTGGGCAGAACAAAAGAGCATGAATATAATTGTCTGGTAGATTGCTTGTACATTGTAAACAGGTATCAGACGGCGTATAACCCATCTTGAACATCCGTTGCCCTGTATAATGCACTCTATGAAGGATTTTATATTGTATTAATCGTGGATTAGGATTTTTAAGAAATGTAAAGGTTCTTAATGAAATTTGAGACCAGAGGTTTTGGTCAATTGAGATGGACAAGTCCATCTCCCATTTTGAAATAGGAAGGGCTATTGATTCATCTATTCTATTTAATGTTTTGTATATTTTAGATAGCAGTTTGGGAGGGTTAAGATTAAGGAAGTCTAAAAATTTTCCTGGAATTTGTAAATCAACTGTATTGAGCCTAAATTTATTTTTTATAATTGATTTAATTTGTTGGTATTCTAAGAATTTATTCTTGTTAATTCCGAATTGTGTAACCAATGTATTAAATTGGATAAAGTCTGTTCCATTAAATATATGCTCCAGGTATTCAATTCCTTTACAACTCCAGCCTGGAAAGTTGATCATGCATTTTTTTTGTAAGATATCCGGGTTATTCCAGATGGGTGTACGCCTGCATGGGACTAGTGAGGTCTTTGTCATTTTTAGAAATTCCCACCAAGCTGTCAGAGAGGAGCTGATATTAATACTTTTAAAACATTCATTTTGTTTTATATTTGAGCTAACAAAAGGTAGATCTGAAAGTTTTATCTTATTGCATAGTGTCTGTTCTACATCTACCCAGCACTCATCGATATAACTGTGTTTTACCCATCTTGATGTGTATTGGAGCCTGTTGGCTAAGAAATAATGACGAAAGTTTGGTAGGTCTAGACCTCCTTTATCTTTGGACTTCTGTAGTGTTTTTTAAGCTGATACGTGGGGGTTTATCTTTCCAAAGGAATTTAGAAACAGAAGAGTCCAGAGATCTAAACCAATCAGGTGATGGTTTGCTTGGGATCATTGAGAATAAATAATTGATTCTAGGCAAAACCATCATTTTTATTGTAGCTACCCTTCCAATAAGTGATATTGGAAGGGATTTCCATCTTGCCAGATCATCTTCCACTTTTTGTAAAAGTGGGACATAGTTAAGCTTAGATAAGTCTGACAGTCTTGGTGAGATATTGATACCTAGATATGTAATATTTCCCGACCGAAGCTGTAAAGCAACAGGACTCTGGTAAGAACAGTTGATTGGAAGGACTGTAGATTTTAACCAATTTATGGAATAGTCTGAAACTCTTGAGTAAGATTTTATTAACTCAATTACCTGATACAAGGAAGTTTGTGAATGCTGTAGAAAAAGTAGTACATCATCTGCGTATAAACTGATTTTATGTTCTATTGTGTTGCATTGTATACCTTTAACATTATTATTTTGCCTGATTGCTGCTGCTAATGGTTCAATAAAAATAGCAAAGAGGGAGGGAGAAAGTGGACATCCCTGCCTGGTACCTCTCTGAAGAAAGAACCTTGATGATTTTTGATTATTGGTCCTAATACATGCTGTTGGTGAGCTGTATAATATTTTTAACCAGTTTACAAAATAATTACTGAATCCGAATTTATTTAAGGCTGCAAATAAAAATTTCCAGTTAACTCTATCAAATGCTTTTTCTGCATCTAAAGATAATATATTGGTTTGGACGTTTTTACAGTGGGAATAATCTATTAAATCTATTAATCTACGTGAATTTGTTGAAGAGAGCCTACCTTTTATAAAACCTGTTTGATCAGGGTGGATTATTAGAGGTGTTATTTTTTCTATCCTTCTTGCAAGAGCTTTGCAAATTATTTTCAGATCCACATTGATAAGAGAAATGGGACGATAACTGGTAGGAGACATAGGGTCTTTTCCTGGTTTTAATAGAAGATTGATGTAGGCAGAATTCATGTTTGGTGGTATTCGACCATTTTCCTTTGTTTCCTGCAACATTTAGTAAAATGTTGGTGCCAGAATATTCCAGAATTCTTTACAGAACTCTACTGGAAATCCATCTGGACCTGGAGCTTTATTATTAGGCATGGATTGGAGGGCCTCCTGGAGTTCAGACACTGTTAGCGGTGAATCCAGGGCCTTTGCTTGACTGTCTGAAAGTTTAGGAAGAGTTATTTTATCCAGAAATTGTACAATATCATTATTTGAAGGATTTATCTCTGGTGTGTATAAAGTCTCATAAAATTCTTTGAAAGTGTTGTTTATTTTTTCAAGGTCATATATTATATTCCCAATTTTGTCTTTGATTGCAGAAATAGTTGTTTTTTCTTTATTTATTTTTAACTGATTAGCTAAGAAGCTACCTGATTTATTACTATGTTCAAAGTTTTCTATTCTAAGTCTTTGGATTAAAAACTGCGTCCTTTTATTAATAATTTCATTTAATTCTAATTTTGCTTTCCATATTTTACTTAAGCTCTCTTTATCCAGGGAAGGTTCTAATGATTTAATAGTTCCTTCTAATTCCTGAACATGTTTATTTTCTGTTCTCTTTTTATTTGATGAGAATGAAATTATTTTACCTCTAATCACAGCTTTCCCTGCTTCCCATAGAGTGGATGGCGACATACCAGGGAGATCATTAAATTCCATGTATGAAGCCCATTCTTTTTCAATATATTTAATAAATTCTTTATCCTTAAGTAATGATGTATTAAATCTCCAATTTTTATATTGAATGGTTGCAATTTTATTTGCTAAATTTAAAGAAACAGGAGCGTGATCGCTGATCACTATAGGATGTATCTCAGTGTCTGAAATGTCATTCAACAGTGAGCTGCTGACTAACAAATAGTCCAATCTAGAATAAGAATGATGTACGTTTGAGTAAAAAGTGTATTTTCTGTCGTTGGGATGAAGCGATCGCCATGCATCGCAGAGTCCATAATCGCTCATGTACTGTTTAACTATATCCATGGATTGCCATCTGCGCTGAGTCCCTGCTGTACTGAGCCTGTCTATTTCTTCATTTAGTCCAAAGTTGAAATCTCCCCCAAGAACAAGTGAGCAATCCATGTGATTAGCCAGAACCGAGAAGAAAGTATGAAAGAATGAGGGGTCATCAACATTTGGACCATATATACTAACTATACATAACTTTTGGTTATTTATAAATAGTTTTAATATTATAAATCTACCTTCTGGATCTGTAGCTGTGTCTATTACTTTAAAATTAGTATTTCTATTTATTATTATTGCTACTCCTTGTTGTCTAGGGTTATAGCATGAATAAAATATATTAGGATACTCTGGTGTTTTTAAATCATTAGCTGTTGAACTTGATTTATGAGTCTCCTGTAGGAAGAAGACATCTGCCTTCAATCTTGTAAGATGGTTGAAAATCTTAATCGTTTTATCTCTGGAGCTAGAGCCACGAATATTCCATGTTAGAAATTTTACAGGATTCATAGAGCTAACATAAACCTTAGACATTTACTATCGCCAAGGATGAATATAGGTGTAATTTTGGTTTGTCCATGGAGTTGCCAGATTGAAAAAACCAGAAGCAGAGATAAAGCGAGGCAAATAATGCACCATACAGGTGTGTACAGAATGAAAGTATGATGGAAAAACATGAATATGCCATGATAAAAGTCTGTGTGTGTGAGAGAGAAAAAGGAAAAAAGGTGATAAAGAGATTTGGTGGTACAAATGTGAGAAAGAAAATAGAGGAAAAAAAAAAAAGAAAAAAAAAAGAAAAAGCAATCTAGTGCACAGCCCTGCCCCTACCCACATTTACAAACAAAAACAGCCTGCTGAGCTGTGCTTTTTTTAAACTATAGTTGTCTGATAAAGCTAATTCTGTCTTGGTTCTGTTAAATATGACTAATAAAGCCAAGGAGTAACCTGAGGGTCCCTAAACAGCTGACCGTTAACATACAGTTTATCCACACTAACCGTAGCCCTACAGCCCTCACTAATATGTTTTTTTTCTAATTGGAAATAACACGCGTCTTCTGTCCAGGATTTCTTTCGGAAATTGATCATTAACGCTGTAATTCGTCCCCCGCAGCTCTCTCCCGCGTCCTTTGACGTGTTCTTTCTGTTTAAAATGTTCAAATTTTGCAACAATTGGTCGCGGGCGGGTGTTGTTGGGCTTCTTACCTCCGAGTCGGTGAACCCGATGGAAGGTTATGTTTTTAACCGTGTCGCCTGGCAGTTTCAGCTGGTGTTGAATGAACTTTCGCACGGCTACTTCAGCATCTTCCTCAGCCTGCTCTGGTATCCCAGAAAAAACAAGATTGTCCCTCATTGATCGGGCCTGGATGTCTAGAATAGACTCCTTGAAACTTTTGTTTTCTCCAGACAGCTGCTTCATCCCCTCGGTGAGTTTCTTAACATCTTCTTTTAGTGTTTGGTTTTCTGTAACTAGCGAAGCTACTTGTTGTTGGCTGAACTCCAGCGATTCCCTGAGAGCCTGAAATTCTTTATGCAGAACCTCAACCAGCGCGAGACGGGCGTCCAGGCTGGTTAGCTTCTTGTCTATTGAGTCCAGGATGTCGCCGTAGCTTCTATCTGGCGAGTCGGTGGATGTGCTAGCCTAGGAACGAGTGCGCTTCTGCGACGGTGTGCTCGTTGTTGTATCCGAAGCAGGTTTCCGTGACTTACCCATAACGATGTTATCAAAGCACTCGTCTAGGTAGCACTCCAGCGAATCCAATGTTTCCTCGTCCAGGTTGTTTAGAAGAAAAAAAAAGTAACTTGATGGTTAGTTTAGAAGTTGCGTTTGGTTCAAAATGATTGCCTTGTTTTACCTGACTTTGATTGTATACTTTACCACATAACCGCCATGTTCACCTATGCACAGCTCTCGCGAGAACTCAGCAGCTCCTAGGATTTCTAAAAGTAGAATAGGAGACAGATCTTTTAGTTATCAGGCTCCTCTCCTGTGGAACCAGCTCCCAGTTTTAGTCCATGAGGCAGATACTCTGTTTTTAAGACTAGGCTTAAAACCTTCCTTTTTGATAAAGCTTATACTTAGAGTGGATTAGGTTATCCTGAGCTATTTTTGTAGTTATGCTGCTATAGGTTTAGATTGTTGGAGGACAGACTGACCACTTTTCTTCTCTCTGCTACTTTTCTCTTCTACTACTCTCCAGATATATTTTTTCTGCATCGGTCCAGATGATGCTCAAAAGTCACAGAGCATCCTCCATGCTGTCTCTTCTCTGTCTTCTCAGACCCCCAGACCGCTTGGACTGAGCCTGGTTCTGGTTCTGCTGGAGGTTTCTTCCTGTTAAAGGGGTGTTTTTCCTCTCCACTGTCGCTACATGCTTGCTCAGTATGAGGGATTGCTGAGGAATTGCTGTGGTTGGAGTCTGCATGATCCGGGCACAACCTCTAATCAATGACTCAGCACAATCTGCTGGGATTCCTTACATAGAAAACTTTGAACTGATTATAATGTTTGGATATTTGGATTGACATGACTTTTAAAGTGCCTTGAGATGACATTTGTTGTGAATTGGCGCTTTATAAATAAAAGTGAATTGAATTTGTTTTGACTCTTTGTCATATTAAAGCGCTTTATAAATACATTTGATTTGATTATTCCTTTAACTTGTAAATAGGACGACTAAGCTATAATTAATAAACTCACTCCAGGTCGTCGTTTTCTCAGGTATCAGCCTTATAATAAGTTCTTCCCACAGAGCAGCTCCAGTACGTCAGCTGACAGGTCAACAGCTGATCTCCTTTGATGCTCTCCCCCCAGCGTTCCTCGTTCGCTCCTCAAAACAGGTGAAACTACCTCACGCTGCCTGTCTGTTGCTGGAGACGTGTGCGCAGTAATCGCTCGTGGTGTTCGGCCAATGGGTTCAGTCTTTGCTATCCTGCCTCAGCTTTTTTATGTGCAGCTTAACAAGTTTTGCACACCTGTAACAAAGCAGTGATTGCTGCGCTGCTCCTCCTGACTCATCCAGATAACTTACAGTTTTTTCTTGGAGCTTCACAGAGGAAAACAAATGCAAACAAAACACACCAAATCCACACACACAAACCACACAAAACAAAACAACAAATATTTCCCAATATGCAATACATACATTAGTTAGCCTATATTCTCAATGTTTACAGAGCAGTCCTTGCAAAGTGTTTAGTTAAACTATAGAAGAGAGGATTGGTGCGTGTCTGACAGGGTGGGGGGGCGTGGCATCACGATGGTGGCTCTCCATCTTGATGCCAGTCAGCCATCACAATGGACGATGACATCCTTCATTGGCATAACCCTAGTCTCTAGGGTAGTTTGTTGAAGTCGTCAGCTTAGCAAAAACCATTTTGTTATAAGTATATGAAGTAACCAAGAAAGTAATAATAATAATAATAATAATAATAATAATAATTTATAATAATTATTTTCCAGACCAACATCTGTCACAGGACAGATGTTGGTCTGAAAGCTGGAGACTTTGGGCACCTTGTCTCACAGAAATCTGTTTGCGTTCCATCTACAAAGTCATTACATGAATCATAGCCTCTAAAACCTAAAACAAGAGCGCAGGAAATGATGGCTCTGACAAGAATCCAGACCGCCAACAGTAACTGAACCCATAACACACAGGATCGGAGAAGCATTAAAAACAGAACCGAATAGTAAGATGACCAAATACAAATGTAAGTACACCAGGTGTGTTAAGGCAGAGAAATCCGGAGGACTGGAAGTTAACACCTGTGACCTGGACACTGGTCTGGTGATGAGATCCTGGAGGGTCAACAAACTGGTCACTGAAAACATGGAGGTGGAGCCCTGGCTCATCTGTACTCAGCCCGCTTTTTGTAGGTTCTAAGTGTGTGTGTGAGTGAGTATGGCTGATGGGTTGGGTTGGGAGGGGGTTGTATTTGCACTGATGATTTTATTTTTTGAAGGGGGGGGGGGGGTGTGGGGTTATTTTAAATCTGTAAAGCACTTTGAGTAACTTTCTTTGTTTGAAAAGCGCTTTATAAATAAAGTTTGATTTGATTTGATATGTTTTATGTTCAGGTATCACTGACTTTCATTTTCTATCAAACAACAGTGGGTTAATGTTCCTGCATATTAATAAGAAGGCTTAGCATTAAAAAGGACAACTGGGTTCTGTTTTACATAACTGAAGTAATTCTAGTTGGAAATTAAACAGGGAACAAATTAAATAGTAGAATTTGTACTAAAATGTTTCAAAGATAGTTTCAAAAAGCAGATAAATAATTTTTATTTATAAGCACCTTTCAAAACACCCAAGGACACTTTACATTTAAATGAATAAAACCAACAAAAAGATCAAATACAAAATGTAATTAAGAAGAGCAGGCAATCCGAAACAAATACATTTTAAGTCTAGATTTAAAAACAGAGTCGACATTCTGAATATGTGAAGGATGTGACATCCAGGGTGTGGGTTTGCATATTTTAATTTCTTCTCACAACCAATACAGGGACAGAGCCCAATTTTAATTCATACTTTAATTAGTAATTCACTTTGGTAATACAACCTATATCTGAATGATTTGGGATCATTTAAAAATCCTGACTATGGAGACAGATTGCAGATCTGCATCCTTCCACTCTGCATGCTGTGATGCGACCTCCTTTCTTCCTATTAACCCTGCAGTTATGAGGAGGAACAAGCTGCTGCTGCTGCTCTTTCTGAGACAAAACACCGTCACTGATGGAGAGACAGGCAGCAGCCATTCACCCACGTCTCAATAGTGGCTTTTCGGGTTGTTAAGCTTGAATAATAACAACCAATTTGGCCCATTTTCATGTGTGGAGCATATTACAAAACAAGGAATTGTATCAACTTTGAACGGTTTATATATATAACAAATATTTTTCCCTTTGAGATTGTTAATTATTTTTTCAGTAAATTGAAATGTAAGGTTAAGTAGTGGATGGATGTTTCTTTAGCTGAACTCTAAAGGATTTGCCTGTCGTTAAATCTGGAGCTTTGAAAATAATTGTTCATTGTGTTATTTCTCATCAGGGGTGTGTAGACTTTTTACATCCACTGTATGGAGTACATGAGGTTCTATAGCCAACACTGTTAGTTGTTTTCTGAACCTAGAAGTCTGATTGTATCACTTTAGGCAGAACGCTGACTGATGTTATTGTGGCCATTTGGCACAATCTGTCTGAAACCTTTAGCTCTCTGGGGAAAGCCTGAAAGAGTCTCTAAACGCCTGCCTGTGTATTTTGATTTTAATCAGTCGAGTTGTTGGCGTTCTGTCCATAGCCTCTGTTTGCTCACTGCTCATAAAAAAAGCAAAGTAACCTGAACGCGACACAGAGCATTAATCCAGAGCAGCAGAAGTTGTGACCTTTATTGCCGTCTCTCCTTAAAGAGTTTGGGTCCTGGCTCTTTAAGTCAACTAATGATCCATGGAGGAGCTCTGGGGCTCAGCCACTGTAATTATGCCTTTTTTTTCACATTTGACTGTGAGCTTCTCAGGCTCACGCTATCATTCTTTTACAGCCTTTATTTCTGTCACACACACACACACACACACACCTCAGGTCTCTACTTGAGTTCCTCTCTCTGATCAAGAACCAACCTGAATATAACCCTCCTCCTTGTTTCCTCTTCTCCTCATCCCTTGTTCTCCTAGAGATTAATTACGCTCTAATCTATGTACAGCTCTGCTCCCTGGGAACCCTCCTCCACATCCACCACAGCTACTCTGGTGCTGGAGAGCGAAGCTGCTCAACCCTCAGCATGCGTTGCCCCACATGGGATGAGCAGCAGCCTCACTAGATGCTTTCTACATAAGAAGAAAAGACGGAAATCTGTCAATCAGGTTGGGGACAGACACATGAGATAAAAACACATCTCCATGGACCAATGGTTTTTTTGGTTCTCATCAGGGCTTGAGCTTAAAAGAGGAGCGGTTCCCTGATGCGCACGTAAGATGGTTTACATAACTATTGTGGTAACATGCCATTTAGTGACTTCCCAGTGCACTGAGAAATACTATTTGGGATAGACTTTCTTATATTTCTTCTTGGATCCAAAAATGGTTAAAGAAAATCCTTCAGCAGGATGGAAGCTGAATTGGTCATGCTGGGCTTTGTGATCACATATTTTGTCTGATTTTACTTCTGGGTGGGTATGTTGGTTCAAAACTTGTAGGTTTTGTCTCATGATGGCATTTTACATTGTCACTTTTAATAAATGCCAGAAATGAGTTTATTGCCATCAGTGAGAGGAGAAAAAAGGAGAAGCAGGAAAACTAGTATTGACTATTTCAAAAAGATTTATTTAGGTTGCATTCACACCAGCCCTGTTTAGTCTGCTTGAAACAAACTCTAGTTCATTTGCCCAAAAAGTCTGCTTCATGGGGGAAGTGTGAATGGGCAACTGAACTCTGATTCGGACCAAACAGACAAACTTTAGGCCGCCTAAAAACTCTGCTTCGGTTCGATTGCATGTGTAAATGGCAAACGGACGGGGGGCCGTACCAAAGGCATAAAGCGGACTATTGTACAGGGCATCATGGGTAAATATAATCTAAACAAACACTAATGCTGGAGGGATAAATGCTGGATCTTGTACATACCTTGCTCAACATCTGTATCAGGGGAACATCTGTGCTGTGAATTGTATTCAGGCAGTCCTTCTCATTGCACACTGCCTCATATGGAGCCGTCTCAGCCTTCTGTTATAAAAACCAACATTCTCCAAAGTCCTCTGCTTCAGTCTATGTTCATCCTGAGATCCTGCTGCAGAATTTATCTGGTACATTTACCAAACAAAACGGATCAATCCTAAAACTGCCACAATCTGCTGCTCCTCCATGTCTGTTTACATTCAGCCTTAACAGGAAGTTTCCGGCTCCATGAGGAAGGACAGATCTTCAACAGCGCCACCACAGGCGAAGAGGTAATATTGTTGCTCAAAGCTCTGGACTTTCTGATAAAAAGCCAGAGTAAATGTGAACCGCACCAGCTAAAAGCAGCAACGATGTAATCGAACCGGGTCTACCAGACTATCAGTTTTGAATACAGCCTTTGTCTTATTGGTAATTAATTTAACTTTCTTCTTAAATCAAAGGGGTTTGTTTTGGTGAAAAAATAAGTATGAAGGTGACTGCTAGGCAGTCAAAACATGTCAAGGTAAAGAAGAAAAAAAACATTTGCACCTTAAAAAAAACCTTTGTATTTAATAAGACAATCCTCCAAATGAGTATTGACTCTTCAGTCCATATAAACTCTAGTTCTGTTGTCCACTTTTAGTTTTTTAAACGCTGCTTGTAGCTCTCCTTCTTGTGGCACATAATTCCCCCTTTCTCTTCCCATCTCTGCCTGTTTTGTCTCCTCCTCCATCTCAAATATGAGGGTGTTTTTCTATTTTCAGTCTCAAGTCTATACAATTTTTAAATTTACTAGTCTGTTCTTCTGTGTTTCGAAGTTTTCCAGAACCGGCTGGAATGCAGTGATTAATGGCTGGTTGGTGTCACGTGGTACAGCCAAACTTACAAGCGATTGGTCGTTGGTTTCCATGGATGCTTGAACACTACCGTAAAGACTGGAAAAGCTGCGCTTGCAAACCAGAAGCACTCAGTACAGTTTTAAATGGTGAACTCTATTTAGGCATTAGATCCAAGTCTGCATAAGACAGCAGGATCCGGACCAAGTTCCACCTATTAGTGACCTCTGCCCTAGCTGATGTCCTTCCTGTCAGCCCTCCAACACTACTCCACCTGCAACATATTTCTGGCTATGGATTCAGTGTTCCATCTGGTGATGGTACTTTATCTGCAGCCTTTGAAACAATTGATCATAACATCGCGATCTCCAGTCTACACACTTGGGCAGGCATTACAGGTCCTTGATTGGTTTAGATCATATTTTCAAGACAGGACTATCAGTGTCATGCTAGATGACTGTTCATCCGAGTCAACTTCCATCCTCGGCCCGCCGTTGGTCTCTTTATATATTTCACCTCTAGGAGCCATTTTTAAACACCATGCTGTTCATTAACATTTGTATGCAGATGACTGCAAAATTTACTTTTCTCTTAAATCTACTGACTGCCTTCATCTCTCCTCGACTGCCTCCATGACATCAAGGACTGGCTAGCTGCGTATTTCCTCCACTTAAATGATTCTAAAACGGAAGTAATTGTTTTCAAGCCTGCTAATACCCGAGCAACCCAATCAATTCAATTCAGTTCATTTTTATTTATATAGCGTCAGTTTACAACAAAAGTCATCTCAATACAATCATGCAAACATTCCAATCAGTTAAAAGTTTTCTATGTAAGGAATCCCAGCAGATTGCGATGAGTCATCGACGTGATGTTGCACCACAGCAATTTCTCATCAATCCCTCACACTGAGCAAGCATGAAGCGACAGTGGAGAGGAACAACTCCCTTTTAACAGGAAGAAACCTCCAGCATAACCAGGCTCAGCATAAGTACCACAGATGGTCTCTGCAGAGACCATCTGTGGTTTGGAGAAGGCAGCAGAGACACAGAAAGAGCAACAGAACTGATGCAGAAGCAGAAGTTGGTAGCAGGATGTGGAGAACGTTCCTCCACTGCAATGCCATCTTAGTCAGGGTCGTCAAGCAGGGTCAGGAGCACCTACTGTAGGAAGAGACTAAGAGAAAACAGGTTAGTGCTTGAACTGACAGCACATCATGCAGTTGGGGAGAAGTAAATAGTAAATGGACTGAACTTATATGGCACTTTTCTAGTCACTACTCACCACTCCAAGTGCTTTACATTGAACTCACATTCACCCATTCACACTCACTGATAGTAGGACGATGTGCAATTTTTGGGGTTGAGTGCCCAGGGGCACATCGACCTGTGAGTGGAAGAAGCTGGAATTGAACCTACGACTGCAAGCCAACTACTCTACCACTGAGCCACAGTCGCCCCTTTTGTAGGAACTGTCTCCAAGAATGTCCTCCAACAGCCTAGCATAAAGCAGCATAGCTAGTAACATTAACCTGTCTCATCCTAGCTACTAGGAGACCTAGCTACTAACACTTTCTACCTGGCTTACATTAACCTATCTCTACCTAGCTACTCTACATGACTACTAACATTAACCTGTCTCTTCCTAGCTACCTGTCTAACCTGTCTCTAACTGCCTATTAACATATCTCTAACTGTAAGCTTTGTCAAAGAGGAAAGTTTTAAGCCTAGTTTTAAAGATATACAAACTGTCTGCTTCACGAACCAACCCTGGGAGCCTGTTCCATAGGAGGGGAGCCTGATAGCTGAAAGATCTGCCACCCATTCTACTTTTAGAAATCCTAGGAACTACCAGTAAACCTGCAGTCTGAGAGTGAACATATGGAACAATCAGGTCTCTTGTGTATGAAGAAATGTCTACAGATATGATAACGATAGTTGACAAAATCTATAGAAAGGCTTTGTTAGTTGTTGGGGGCAGGTCAGGTGTTACATGGATCCCGGCAATACAGTGAGATGCTGTTCCTCCTCGTTTGTACAAAAAAGTTCTGTTAAACCTCCATGAATGGAAGGAATCTTTCTCACCTCTTTATTCAAAATGTTTTTTTCCGATTACACATTGATAAAAAATTGAATCCTTTGTTGATTGAACTTACATTGTTCAGGTGGTGACCCTGATGCTAACATCTCCTCTGCAGTAGCTTGTGCTGTTGTGACTACCAAAATGAATGTATATATTTTTTGGCGCAGCATTACATTTTAGTTTTAATCTAGTTTTATTTATTCCCTAATGAAGTGAAGCACATAGAATTGCCTTGTTCATGAAAGTGCAGTATACAAATAATGTTGCCTTGACATCAGGAAATGATGTTCTCCAGCCAATAACTGTAGATAAGCATCTGATGCATGCCCAAAAGGATTTCAGTTTTTTTAAAGGAATGAGAAACTGAGCTATGACTAAATATAATTCTGATCAGAGAAATATATCAAAGCAACTGACAAAAAGCTGTAACAGAAGATGCTTGAGTATGTTAAAAAAACAATCTTGTGTATTCAAGTATTTTAGCAGAAAGTCATTGCAAATCAATGTAAAAGCGTTAAACTTTATCCGAAGGTCACACGTCTGTTTCCCTTCCTCCACCAAACTTAGAATAATTTCCACAAGTTAAAAAGCTAGTGAAGCTAGAGGCTGCAGCCTTACCACTCTGACTGACAGCAGAGCAGATGAGATCGGAGTGGTGGTGTAGCAGCAGGGGGCGTGGTCACAAGAAGGAGGCACGTGGTGAGATACTGAAGCTAGAAACCTGTAATCTTTCCACTTTTAGTGTCAAATGTTTTTTGTCAACAGCACTCAAGGTCAGAAGCCATGCAAAACAGAAGCTGTGGGGTAAAGAGTTAAAATAGATAAGAGGTTCTGAAGGTGAAAAGAACACCAAATGTGACTTTGAATTGAAACTGTTGGGGCTAAATGCATTTTCCATAAAAAACAAGGTAATTTGCGAGTGTTTGAAAGAGAAAAGCAGCTGAGTAATTGGCTGAATAAATGTTGTCACTATTCATTAAGCAGTGGATGAATGTCCATGAATGACCAAAAAAACCTGCTTCTCTCAACTTCTAATCAATTTGCATGGATAATAAGGTGGCTCTAAGGAAACCTGCCAGGCATTAAACAGTGTTAGCTTTTCAGCATTCATGCAAAACCTTGATTCAATTTGAATTATAATCAGATCAAGTTTCATGATATGGAAGTAAACCACACCTGTCTGGTTATACCCTTTTTATGTAGGGTCCACATGCATGCTTCAACAAACTACCGTATTTTCTTCCATATTCTAAAAAACATGGGTGATAGGTTTACTGTTGTGCGGGCCCGGATATAGGCATAGGCAAGGGGGGGCAGTGCCCCCCTAAATGCCGTGACTGCCCCCCTATACATGATGACGTGCAAAAATCACAAATTTCCCAAATATTTGAAGTAAAATGAGCAGAGCGCTCTCTGGTTGGTAGATGCACGGAGAGGGTGTGGCCAGTCGCTGCACTTGCTTGTCGCTCCTCCACTTCTCACTTTTTCTCGGTCACAGCAGACTATGCAGACACACTGCCGTTAGTTGATCTCAGCCACTGTTTGGAGTTTATTCCACTGTTTGCCACCAGAATTATTTGGTTACTCTTTCATTCTCTTTTTGTCACTCTGTCGCTGTCGTTTGTAATTGAAAGGGAATAAAAACACAATAAAATAACAATGACAAATACACAAAAAATAAAAATGACAAATACCAAAAAAAAGTCAAAGACACAAAAGATAAAAACGACAAATACACAATAAAGTAAAAACGAAAAATAGGCAGATAGACAGACAGACAGATACACACACACACACTCACTCACACAAAAAAGATATGGATAAGATAAAAGGCAGCACACCCAAACCCGCCCCCATGATATTCTACCTGCACCCCTAAATAGGAGTGGCTAAGTCCCTCTGGTGTCTGCATGTACAGTTTTATCTCTTTGAGGCAGGGGCCGATTCAAGACGGAGGAATATCAGGGGTGTAGCCCAGAAGGGTTATAACCCTTATTAAGTATTCTATTACTCTGGTTTTGTCATTTTTGTTCCTAATACACATCCATCCATTCATCCATTTTCTGAACCGCTTAATCCTCCAGGGGTCGCGGGGGGGTAGCAGAACGTAGAAAGAGCCCATAGCAGAACGTAGAAAGAGCCCATAGCAGAGTGTAGACGGAGCCCATAGCAGAGTGTAGAAAGAGCCCATAGCAGAGTGTAGACAGAGCCCATAGCAGAACGTAGACGGAGCCCATAGCAGAACGTAGACGGAGCCCATAGCAGAGCGTAGACGGAGCCCATAGCAGAACGTAGACGGAGCCCATAGCAGAGCGTAGACGGAGCCCATATCAGAGTGTAGACCGAGCCCATAGCAGAGCGTAGAAAGAGCCCATAGCAGAGTGTAGAAAGAGCCCATAGCAGAACGTAGAAAGAGCCCATAGCAGAGTGTAGACTGAGCCCATAGCAGAGCGTAGAAAGAGCCCATAGCAGAGCGTAGACGGAGCCCATAGCAGAGCGTAGAAAGAGCCCATAGCAGAACGTAGACGGAGCCCAAAGCAGAGCGTAGACGGAGCCCATAGCAGGGCGTAGGGGGAGCCCATAACAGAGCGTAGACAGAGCCCATAGCAGAACGTAGAAAGAGCCCATAGCAGAGCGTAGACTGAGCCCATAGCAGAGTGTAGACGGAGCCCATAGCAGAACGTAGATGGAGCCCATTGCAGAACGTAGACGGAGCCCATAGCAGAGCGTAGAAAGAGCCCATAGCAGAACGTAGACGGAGCCCAAACCATTGGAGGCCAGTCCTGTGAAGCTAGCAGATCTTTGCAGCCCCATTTGTATTTTTAAAATGTTCCCAGTTCTGGGAATCAAGTTGAGAACCAGGCGGACATTTTATCATCATTTGATTTTGTTTGCAGCGCAGCCTGGGTGTATGTAAAAACATGACAGCAGCAAAAGCAACATTACTGACCCTAATATTTCCTGTATCATTATTTTGTTATTTATTGCTACTTTGAGTGTTTGTGTGCGTTGGAGAACTTATTGGAGTTAACAGTGCACATAATAGCGAAGTAATTGATAAATTAATAAATGGTGGGGCCCACCCAAGAAGCCAGGGAGTGCCAGAGTACTCCCCACCCCCACCCCCACCCCTTCATGCCTCCTGGTAGCTGAGGCTTTTATGCGTACTTTGTGATTAAGCCTCCAGTCACTAGGTGGCAGCAGTGTTCAAACTTTTCCAGGGTTTTTCCTGCGTTCAAACTCCGCCTCCAGCAAATTTTCTTGCCGCCCCAGCCTGATATTGCTCTGCCCCCAGCTATATGGATGTTATTTTACCTGTGGTTGCAGAGTTGCGCCACTATGGGGGCGCTGTATCAGCAGCGGTGTGCTGGGGAAACGCAGAAAAAGAAGATAAAATAGTTTTCTATAGAGTGTAAAAATTGGGTTTTCCGCTAGTTGGTGCTATCGGTCCTGATTTTCCCCCGGCTCTTCAAACAGGTAAATGTTTTGTTTTTTGCATCCAATCATATCATGTTTTTTTTTTTAAATATCCTCCGTCTCAGAGTAACATTAGTGGATTTTAGTGTTACAGATATGAACTGGGAAAATCAGCCACTACTTTAAAAAAACAACCTCACTAGGAGAGTCAGGAATCCAGGTGAAACTGCAGACAAATTATAATAACAAGAAGTTAAAAGGTTACCGTAGATTGGAAAGATGTGAAAACTGCAGGCAGGGACTGGTGATGGTCAGAATCATGGTCAGAATGCAGGACAGGACACTTTATAGCGAGTTTGTTCTTGGCAAAGCTGAAGCTTGGTTCATAACAGCCTCAGAGCGACGTGAACCGGTCCTATCGGTGTCTGACCTACTTTTTGCGCAAGCTGCAAATAATCTGTGTTGTGAGTCCATTTACGGACCCAGAACACAGTTGAGCGTTTTTTTTTCCCGTCCCCCCAAACCCACCCCCCAACCCCCCTTCTGATGTGTAACTCTTTCCTGAATACATGGGAGCGTCGCGTACAAGCGGCTGCACTGCCCAACAGTGACCTGGATCTTTTTGTTGACTGTTTGTTTCTAATGATCTTCGACAGGTTGTACTGTAAAAATGAATGTCCCCACGTGGGACAATAAAGGATTATTCAATTCAATTCAATTTGTGACTTGCTGAATACCGTATTTGGGTTTGGCTCCACCCTTATACAAAATGGCATAAATTGATGAGTTATGTCATTTGACTAAGTTATTTTGGTTTATCAAATCTGTTGGGTTTTTTGTTATTTATATTGCTGAAATGGATATACCTTTTGTAAAGCAAAATGTGTTTAGAGACTAAATCCGTTTAGCTTACAGGTTCGTGAAATGGATGTGAAGTAAAATATTCTGAAAAACTAGCGTAAAATACTGCTATATATGGTGTATCCAAAGATTTGGAGAAGTGTTATTTTCTACAATTGTACCTTATATTTTATACATTTAACCAGATTGCTTAAATGTTTATCCATCTTTCTCTTTCTCTCTTGTACTTTCTCCACAAAATATTTTATGTTCAATAAATCACCAAAACAATTTCCTTTAGTTTATGTGTTTACGGTTTCCTTACAGTTGACTTAATAAAAAAGATATAGTATGAATAGTAGGCCTAAGTTATTTAGTAACGTCAATATAAGCAGTAATACACTGTCAGATGCATTGTCATATATTTTATGAATTATACTTACAGACCACATTACACTTTGCTGCTTATTCCACATAGTTAGATGCTAAACGGCATTTTGTTGTTCCAGTATTGGTTATTTAAGGCTAATATATCTCGCTACACTACAAACATATTGAAACTGAAAAATATTTATTTATAACTCTCAGAGATAAGTAGTACTTATTGTTTGCTAGTTACTCTTTAGTCTGGTTTTTATTTAGTTTTACTATGATAAATGTATGGTTAACACTTGAAATCATTCTATTTATCAACATGAAAGTCTTCAGTTCTCCCTGCCTCTTTGCTGCCGTCTGTGTAGACCTAAAACTTTGACGTTTTTCCCATTCATGTTTTTGTTTCTGCTGTCAGACAATAGCACAAGTATGAAATACTGAGTGGAACATGGCCCAGTAAGACTACCTGTTAGCCGTCGCTATCTCCAAGCTGTCTTCATGTTGGCTACGGCTCCCCGTAAACCAAAAATGTATTTCCTTTAAAGGCATAATTGAGGACTTGGTCTATCATGTTCCAGGTTTTTCATGATTTGCAGGATGCGTGGGAACCCTGCATTAGTACACCTTGGTTAATAAAGAAAAGCTTTGAACCAAGCAGCACTTCATAATTTTTAATCAGACACTAATCTATGAGTAACACTTTCAGCCATTGAAAATTATTTTGATAATGTTTTATTTAATTTTCCATTGTCACTGAATCTGAATTGCTCACAACTTGAAGCACAATTTCTACAGAAATCATTTCATTTTACAATATTCTATTCCGTTTAATGTAAATCATTTTGAGCCAACATATTGACACTGATTGACATTCACCTATTATTCAAGCTGAGCAATGTTAATTCTAATTTGACTTATTGCAATTCAGTTTTTGATGACTCAAACTTCTGCCTTTACAAATAAACATAAATGCATTAACCTCCTCAGTTTTTCTGTCAAACTGCACAAAGATTTATTACATACAACTACAATCTCCTTTCTATTGGCTTCACAAAAAATATTGCATTTGTATTTATTTATATTAAACAAACTGAGGTGATTTATAAGTACCTTGATATGAGGTATTGTGCATTAGATTTATAAACTGATTTTTTTTTATTTAGCCTTTGCTTTAAATAATGTTAAGAGGTTTTATATTTAGAAGTCTCATACCATATGTCATCTACACCGCCAATGTTTGTTTTTGTTCTCCTATGAACCTGAAACAATTTTCTGACATTTCAGTTAATAAGGTATTTGGCACAAATTAGAGGAGACCAGCTATTAATTGACAAGCCAGTTTGACTAGAATCCAATATCTATGAAGTTCTGTCATATTTTTTATATATTTTATCCATAAATAAGTTAGTTGTCAAAGCCATGCTGCAGTCAACATGAAGTTCATCTTCTCAGTGATCAGAGGAGGCAGCTGTGGAAGCAGGGGACGTCTAGCCCAGGTAATGTTGTCTTTCTCATAGCATAAATGTCCTCAGACTAGCGTCATAAAATACATCATATACAGATACCAGTTCAGAGGACAACATAATCCCAGTTCAGTTATCTTACTGGTCACAGAGAGCCTCCATGTCCTCATCAGCAGCTCGGTTCCTTTAGCTTAGCGATAGCTTAGCTGCTGCTGTCTCTCCTCCTCTCTAGCACATCTAGGAACATTTTGAAAAAGTATTTTAGAAAAGAATGCCGAACCCCGCCTTTAATAGAGCAAAATAATACTTTCAACAACTTACGTTACCTCAGATCACAGGTAAAGGGAATACGCCTAACATCCACTAAAAGTAGAAAATATAAAACAAGTACTATACAATTAATATGCGAGGTGTGAGTACCCAGAAATTCAGCTTAATAGTAGCTCTACTTCCATATATGGCACAATCAGGTGTTATGTTCAGAATGATCCGGCCAGCATCTTTAAACTTTCCTCTACTAGGAAAACAATTCATTGACTAGAAGAGAAGACACCAGCAGGTAAAATAAAACAAATGTGAGGAATTTATTTGTAGGGAATTGAAGATAAATATGACTATTTTATGATTGAAGACAGCAGAAAATTACCATAGGAGAAAAAACAGAACTGTAATTTATTTGATGATAAAGCTGCTGGTATCTGCATACATTAGCAAGCTATGTTTGAAGAAGTAGAGGCCACAATAAGAAAGACTTCTCCTTTTCTCTATGTTTGCTATGAAGAGATGAATGTGGGAGAGAACATGGTCCAAAGCTTCAGCAGCACAGACATCTTTCACAGCTTTAGTCTCAGATGGGAAGAAATCTTTCACCTAATTATTGTGGTAATGAACAAAACAGGACCACTGAACCTCCAGAGATACTTTCAGGTAATAGAAACCTGGTTCATAGCTTTGGCTGAGGGTCTCTAGACTGCTGAGCAGGAAAATAAATCCTGATTTCTGAGGAGGAAGTGGACAGTTTCCTTCTACAGAAACTGAACACTGTTTCTCTGTAAGACATTTTAAATTATAAATGAACAGCAGTGTCTTACATTTACCTCAGTGTTAGAAACGGACAAATACCCTATAAACATTTTATTATTTGATATTATATACGTAGTCCTATAAACTGAGTTCTAAAGTCTGCCCTGAAACCACTGGTTCAGAAGATCTGACATCTCAGCAGGGCTGCAGATAGGCTTTTTAAACTTGGGGGTGACAACGTTTCTAGCACTGTACCCCCACCGCTGCCCCAAACACACACACACGGAATTGTTTGAGCCTTAACCACAGCTCAGTTAATCATTTTGTGTAATTTCAGCCAATGATTTGCAACAAACAAACTCTAAAAAATGAGATACTTATTTGAAGGCATAATGCAAAGAAAACTGTCGACAAAGCTCTGCCTGATCAACACAACCCTGGTGCCTATCTCCTGCTGTCAAGGGGCGAGAGGCGGGGTACACCCTGGACAGGTCGCAGGTCCATCACAGGCCTTGCAAATCCATTAACTAAAATTGTAAAAATAAGTAGTTTACATGATAGTTTTAAATAAATTTACTCCAAAGCCGACAAACAAATGTACTGTCCCGAAACAGATTAAATAAAGGACCCAAAAACCTCTCCGCTTTTCCTTCCCCTTAACACACTTCTCTTCAAATTGTCCGGCTTCTGCTTCCAGCCAGAACTCCACTTAAGGGGGCCTTTGATACGGGCTGTTAGGTCCCAGTACGACCCTTGTCAGAGCTTGGTTCACATTGGTAAATCAGGCTTGTTTTCCAGTGAGAGTTGGACTCCACCAAGGTTGCCCTTAGTCACCGATCCTGTTCATAACATTTATGGACAGGATTTCTAAGAGCAGCCAAGGTGTTGATGGGATCCGTTTTGGTGATTCAGGATCAGGTCTCTGCTTTTTGCGGATGATGTGGTCCTGTTGGCTTCATCTGAAAGTGATCTACAGCTTTCACTGGAGCGGTTCGCAGCAGAGTGTGAAGTGGCTGTGATGAGGATCAGAACCTCCAAATCTGAGACCATGGTCTTGAGCTGGAAAAGGGTAGGGGGCCTTCTCCGGGTCGGGGATGGGGTCCTTCCTCAGGTGGGGGAGTTCAAGTATCTGGGGTTCTTGTTCATGAATGAGGGAAAAATGGAGCAGGAGATCGATAGGCGGATTGGTAAGACATCTGCAGTGATGCGGGCGCTGTAGCGGTCTGTAATGGTGAAGAGAGAGCTGAGCTGAAAGGCAAAGCTCTCGATTTACCGATCGATCTACGTTCCTACCCTCATCTATGGTTACGAACTCTGGGTGGTGACAGAAAGAACGAGATCACGGATACAGGCAGCTGATACAAGCGGCTAAAATGAGTCTGCCCCTTTAAGATAGGGTGAGAAGCTCGGTACTCAGGAGGGGGCTCAGAGTAGAGCTGCTGCTCCTCCACATAGAGAGGAGCCAGTTTAGTTGGGCTCAGGCATCTGGTCAGGATGGACGCTTCCATGGTGAGGTGTTCCAGGTACGTCCCACAATGGGACGACCCAGGACACGCTGGAGGGACTATGTCTCTCTGCTGGCCTGGGGACACCTTGGGATTCCTCCTGAGGATCTGGACCAGGTAGCTGGGGAGAGGGAAGTATGGGTCTCCTTGCTGAAGCTGCTGAAGCTGCTGCTCCCATGACCCGATGATGGGTGGATGGATGGATGGATGAAAAACAGAGATATGCAATAGCAAATTAGAAACATGAGAACAAAAGGTGCAAAGGCAGCAGGGATGTAAACATTGATTGAGTTTGCTGGGAGCAGTGATGGTGACAGATACTTAAAGCTGCTGGGAGGAAGCACCAACGATAAAGTTCCCACATGCATCTAGGAGGCAACAGTCAGCTGATGAAGGGGGTATCCAGAGGAACATGGTGGTGGCCAAAGTTATATAAAAACCTGCATTTTTGTATTTCATGGTTGTAAAACTACAAAATAATTCGCTTCTTTTGTCCAGGACAAATGAAACTTTTCATATTTTTTGCAGTTTTCCAGTAATAATGTTGATTTTTATTGCAAAAACAGCCTGAGCTCACTTAGCTTTGATAAGAAATGAGACAGTGTTTTTTTTACTTATAGTTATCCTAATTTTAAAGTGACCACAGTTACAGCTATTTTCAAAATGGAGTCGTTTGATTTAAGATGTAGTTTTCTGTTGATGAAACTGTTAAAAAAAAGTCAAGGAGAAATGTTGTTTTGGATACTTAGGTCTTATAAAACAGTTTATGTGAATAAAGACAAGTTGGGGGCACTGACACTAGGCAATGGGATAATCCATATGCTAATCAATGAATGACATTGTGACTTTTATGTATAAGTATTAAACTTCATGTAAATCAAATTATACTAAATTACTGATAAATAGTTACAATTTTAAGAGATCTTGTTAATTCCTTTTAAGTTGAGTTTAGATGTGGATCTGATGCCACGCTGCAGGTCCGCCAGATAAACACCTAAAGCTCTCTGCCAATTAGATCTTGGAACCATTAGTCCGTTTTAGAGGAACATCCATAGTTAAAGTTCAAATGAGTGGACCTTCTTTATGAAGCAATGACAGTAAGCAATTTCATAAATTAACACATGTCCATTTGTGCATTAAAGTGATTAAGATCATTAGAAGCAATTAGTGATACTGTTGAGAGGAACTGATGCCAGCTAACAGCACAGATATGGAAGCTGGTGATAGAACTATCTATTTTTTCTGACCTCAGATTGACAGTTAGAGCTTCCAGGATGTAAGAGAAGGTATACCTCAACGTCTGAAATTCAGCACAGTCTCAGAACATCTAAACTCAAGTTCAGATGAAACTTGAAAATTAAAATATTGTGCAAAAGTTCATTTATTTCAGTTGTTCAACTAAAATGGTGAAACTGATATAGAATATAGACTAGTGATGGGTAGAGAAATACCCAAGGCCGCCTTAATGCACGGTCCAACCGGGGCGGTGGCCAG
>JAPXFQ010000659.1:0-420225 GCA_028564705.1 Apricaphanius iberus | reverse complement strand
AGTTTAAGATTGCTGTAATTAAACCTCTACTTAAGAAACCATCTCTTGATCAAAACGACTTAATTAACTATAGACCGATATCTAATCTTCCCTTCTTGTCTAAAATTCTTGAGAAAATAGTGGCACACCAGATATGTGAGCATTTAAACAATAATGAGCTGTTTGAGAAGTTTCAGTCAGGCTTTAGAGCTCATCACAGCACTGAAACAGCTCTGGTGAAGGTTACTAATGATATTCTCATAGCCTCAGACAATGGACTGGTGACCATTCTGGTCCTGTTAGATCTCAGTGCTGCCTTTGACACTGTTGATCACAATATTCTCATAGAAAGGCTTCAAAGTGTCGGTATAATAGGAACAGCACTAGGCTGGTTTAAATCTTATTTGTCTAACAGATTTCAGTTTGTTCAGGTAAATGATAAATCTTCCTCAACCTCAATAGTTACTTGCGGAGTACCACAGGGTTCAGTGCTTGGGCCGATTCTTTTTACTATATATATGCTTCCTATTGGTAAAATAATTAGGCAGCATGGGATAAATTTCCATAGTTACGCAGATGATACACAGCTATATCTATCCATAAATCCTGATGAATCCAATCAGTTAGGTAGACTACAGGCATGTCTGGAAGACATAAAAACTTGGATGACTCTAAACTTCTTGCTTCTAAATTCTGATAAAACAGAAGTTGTCTTTGGACCAGAAGCTCTGAAAAAGAAACTACTTAGTCAGCCCCTTCACCTGGACGGCATTAAATTAGCCTCCAGTAATAAAGCAAAAAACCTCGGTGTCATTTTTGACCAAGATATGTCATTTAGATCTCACATTAAAGAAGTCTGTAGGATTTCCTTTTTTCACCTTAGGAATATTACAAAAATTAGAACCATCCTGTCCAGGAGTGATGCTGAAAAACTAGTCCATGCCTTTGTTACTTCAAGACTGGATTACTGTAACTCTTTATTATCAGGTAGTCCACAGAAAACAATTAAAAGTCTTCAGTTAGTTCAAAATGCTGCTGCTAGGATTCTGATGAATATTAAAAGAAGAGATCACATTTCCCCTGTTTTAGCTTCTCTTCACTGGCTCCCAGTAAAATCTAGAATAGAATTCAAGATCCTCCTTCTGACATATAAAGCCCTTAATAATCTAGCTCCATCATACTTAAGAGACCTGATTGTTCCATATGTTCCTAACAGAGACCTTCGCTCTCAGACTGCAGGTTTACTGGTAGTTCCTAGGATTTCTAAAAGTAGAATGGGTGGCAGATCTTTCAGCTATCAGGCTCCCATCCTATGGAACCAGCTCCCAGGGTTGGTTCGTGAAGCAGACAATTTGTATATCTTTAAAACTAGGCTAAAAACTTTCCTCTTTGACAAAGCTTACAGTTAGAGATATGTTAATAGGTAGTTAGAGACAGGTTAGACAGGTAGATAGGAAGAGACAGGTTAATGTTAGTAGTCAAGCAGAGTGTCAAAAGTTAGGAAGAGATAGGAAGAGGTAGAGTAGCTAGGTAGAGATAGATTAATGTAAGCCAGGTAAAGAGTGTTAGTAGCTAGGTCTCCTAGTAGCTAGGAGACAGGTTAATGTTAGTAGCTATGCTGCTTTAGGCTAGGCTGTTGGAGGACATTATTAGTCTGTTCCTACTTTCTCTCCTACTTCTCCCCAACTGCATGATGTGCTGTCAGTTCAAGCGCTAACCTGCTTTCCCTTAGTCTCTTTCTACAGTAGGTGAGCCTGACCCGCCCTGCTTGACGACCCTGACTTAGATGGCATTGCAGTGACGGAAAGTTCTCCACGTCCTGCAACAAACTTCTGCATCAGTTCTGTTGCTCTTTCTGTGTCTCTGTTCTGTATTCTCCAAACCACAGACGGTCTCGGAAGATGACCGCTTGTGCTGAGCCTGGTTCTGCCGGAGGTTTCTTCCTGTTAAAAGGGAGGTTTTCCTTTCCACTGTCGCTTCGTGCTTGCTCAGTGTGAGGGATTGCTGAGAATTACACGACGCAATCTTCTGTGGTTCTCTAATTTCTACATTAAACATTGTATTGTAATAGCTCCTCTTGTAAAGTGCGTTGAGATGACATCTGTGGTGAAACGGCGCTATATAAATAAACTGAATTGATTTGAATTAATTTCAGCAAACTTGGACTTGTTGAGATGATAGTTCCAGTTTGGCTTCTATTCTCTCCGTTGGTTTTTTACAGTTCAGATACTGAATTCTGTTTCTTTAATTACTGTTAAGTTTCTTTGTATCTAGCAAATTGAGTTTTATTGTCCTTTATGTACCTGGAGGTTTTCCTTTGCCAACATATGAACTATTATATTTTTTAGACTGCCTTCCGCCAATGCACATAAACACCTTACAGTTTGTTAATTTGTCAAAGTTTAGTATTTAGCGCTAGTCACATCATGGATTTTATTCACGAATATTAAAGTGATCCTGTTTTATGGGGGTGGGGAGAGTTTTTTTAAAATGTGTCTTCCTGATCTTTATTTAATAGTCATTATTTGTAATAGTTTTGATTACCTTATTTTTAGGCATGCTTCCTGCAGGTAAACATACCTAACTGGGCAGTTTAAGTTGTTTTTCCTGTTGAAGGAAGCTGCAGTTTTAGGTAACCCATTCATAGTGGTATTCAATAACCATAGGAAACAGTTTTTATGCACTATCAAGGAGCTGTTTAAAGCAGCAGATAAAACTTCTCATCACTCATATCAGTACTGTAGATATTTAACTCTGTCTTTCATGCTTTAAAGTGGGTGAATTTGGATCCTTTTGCCAGAGTTAGGGGGTGGGCTACTTGGGTTTCTGAGGGACAGTTTAAACAACAGTTCTGTTTTTGTATCAATTCGTGAGTGAAAACGACACTGCATTTACACGACAGGGCACACGCTCTGATCTTGTTGAAAGCGATGTAGTACATGGATGACAGTGTGCTCTGTGTATGCAGTGTTATATGGTTTACCTGGAAGAGAGCTAAAGTTTCCAATTCAGTTCAAAATTTACTTTATTGATCCCAGAGGGAAATTAAGTGTTGTTGTAGCTCATTACTAATTCATTTTTCATGGAGTTGTCTTAGACCATGATGGCTGTGGGGAGAAAGGATTTCCTGTAGTGGTGTGTGTTGCAGCGAATAATATACTCGTAATATACAGCCAAACCCGACGGAACCGACCGGTCCGTCGGGTTTGGCTGTATGTTATGAGTATATTATGTGTATATGTAATGAATTATGGTGTTAGGTACAGGGCTTAAAGTGTCCGGGCACTGTGCCTGAATTCAGGCGTGGGCAATGGCGTTTAAGAATAGAAAATAGGCTTCAGAAAGGTGTTTTTATATGGAATTTTCCTTACTTTACCCTGTAGGTATCTCACAGGGTTCTTACTATTAGGCGGTCAATGGTGGAGCATATGGGGGGGGGGGGGGGTGTAGTCATAAAATTTCTTCAAGGTTGGCAGGTCTGACATTCCTAAATATGACTAAAAAAAATAATTTTTTTTAGTGTAAAGGGACAAATCCAAATTGCCGTAGCTCATTTTTCATGAAATAAAGGAGAGATTAATAGAATTATTGTTTTTAACTCCACAATCACATTCACATATGACCCTTTTAAACTATTGATCTTTTAGCCAGTTGCTAAACACAAACTAAGTGACAGAATGATTTCAGTCAGAGGCTTCAACAATTTTGCTGGAGGATGAAACACTGAGCCGTCTATAGAGGTACTGTTTCAGACTGGGATCACTGTGTTAACACTGGGAGAACCTGCCAGAGCTCCACTTAAAGCCATTCAGAGTATGAGAACACATGAGTTGGAGAAAAGACTGTTATATTTCTTCTGTCCTTTATTATTTCCACAAAGCTGCTGATACAGGTTTGGGTGATATAAATGTGAGGGACAGAGATTATATGTGTGATCTCATGTGAACAATAAGAACAAATGCAAGGTAAGGTAGAAATTGGGAGCCTAAGTCTCCTCCCCTTCCGGTTGGCCCATGGGTCCCCAAACTGAAAAAATAATGAATGGAAGTCAATGGAGCGATTAAAGTTATTTTCTGGTCCGCTTTGTCTGACATCCTGAATCACACACATGTTGTACTTCGATCTAAATGATAACTAATGATGTAATGATAAACTATCCAATTCATCAGTTAAAATAATAGGAATACATGTTCTTATTGTGAAGTTGCTGTGTCCACACAGCTACGTCCGCTACTGATTAGCACTGATTTAAGTCAAAAAACATTACTTTAACTGAATAATCCGCATTTGTAATGCAGTGATACGTTACTATGAAATGTACTCAAGCTATATAGTGACCCAACTTGCATAATTCAATATGAATACGGTGCTTTCTACTCGCGTTTTACATCTGAATGGTCTGATATTTGAATGATCAGATCCGAACTATTTTACATCAAGCTTCTATGTTTTTCTCTCAAATGGTATTGTTTTTAGTGATATAACAGAATTATCCTTTTTCACTTTCTGCATTTTTTGTGTCTTTTCGTTCGTCTCCACTCCCGCGGTCTGGCCTGTATATCAGCCGCTCTGTTTGACAGACGTCTGTGACGTCGTTGGATTTCAGCCCCACAGCAGGAGGGTGACGATATGTAATCTCCACCCCCTCAGGGCGCACCTCTCCTGGCTCTGCTGCGCCACGAGTCGGCCTATCTTTTGTATTGAAGAGGATCTACTGCGCATGCACAACTTATAACTAGAGTCTATGGGGAGCCTAAGTCTCCTCCCCTTCCGGTCGGCCTGTGAGTCCCTAAACCGAAAAAATAATGAATAGAAGTCAATGGAGCGATAAAAGTTATTTTCTGGTCCACTTTGTCTTACGTCCTGAATCACACATATTTTGTACTTCGGTTTAAATGATAACTACTAATGTACATTCCGAATGTGTTTTTCCAGTGATTTGGGATTTATTTGATTGTTAAAATTCCCATTTAAAATGCCTACAAGTCAGAAGTCTCATATATTAAGTCATTTGGATAACGGGCACTAGCTATAGCATGTAAAACACTCAGAAGAGCTTGTAGAGCTGATGAGTAACAACCACAACTCAACTACCCTTAAACTATAAAATATTTATCTTAACCATCTGAAAGAAAACACAAATGTATTTCAAAAATATTTTTGATATTGTAAAAAAAATGTTTCCATGTTTTTTTCAAAGTAGTATGGCAAGTTGTTAATGGTGGGGCGGCGCCCTAGCGTCCTCTATTGCACCCGCCACTGTACGTTAGTCAGGTAATGTCAGCCGACAACAACTTATTAAATATATTATTTTGATTTTGATTTGACTTAAACTGTAACTCCTAGATGGATATCAGAAAGTTACTCCCCCGCAGAATAAAGCAGCTAAAAATGAGAGAGGTAAGTAAAGTCCTAGCTGGCTAGGCAACATAAGTCTGTGTTAAGTTAAGACCAAGTTAGCTAACGCTATTCCTTGTGTCAAGACAGCCATATTAATTTGCTGTACAAACCGTGAGGGGAATTTCCAGTGAGTTTCATCAGCATTAAAATCTTAGTTATGGTGTGCTGGTTCTGCACCAATTATGAATTTGAGTAAGCTTGAGGTAGTTGACATATATAGCCTATGGATGGTGCAGTGATTCTCAAATGGCCTATCTTCAGGAATAAAAACATGTATCCCTATCATTAAATCGTGTCCCAAATTTTTAAACCATTCAAATAGTGCCATAGACTTGTCTTGTTAATCGGTTTGACTTTGGCAAAATAATCTTGTTTTGTCAATGAAAAATGGCTACACCTAAAGCATCTGGTTTTGTTGTCCAAAAAAAAGTAACATTTCTGTATTCAAGTTGATGAGCAAGAGCAGAGATCAGTTCCCAGATAGCACACGTACGTCTTGCCGACGTCGGCCCAAGGATGGACGTCGGCCCTATAATTTTTACCATCTGTCAAGCATCGGCCCATGGGCACATTTCTCATACATAGCCCCTGCTCATCAAACATCTCTGCTGCGTCGGCTTTAAGTCGGCCCCAGATCCCAAGTGTATCTGTCTGCGGCCTGCAAGACGGAGGCGTGTCGTGAAGTAGGCGTGCCGTGAAGTGATGTCACTTCCTTCACGGCACGCCTACTTCACTTCACGGAGTGGGTGTGTCTTGAAGTGACGTCACTTCACGACACGCCTACTGCGCTTTTCTTAAAGGGGTATGAGCCCAAGTAACCACTAATACAATTGATAGTTGGATTCATCGGTTTGCTGCACATTCTTTGCCAGTAATGATTTTTACGGGGTATGTCCTTGTTATAATTAATTAAGTGGGAAAAAAAAATATGAATATTATATATATATATATGAAAACATTAATATTTACATTAACAATCAAAGCAATAAACGTAATGCACAATAACAAATCATAAACAAGGGAACATAAGGTAAGGTATCCACAAATAAGGAACAATAAAATAAACAAAAGGATATACTGCAACTCACAATAATTGTTCGTATTTAATAAACCACACATAATTATTTGTAAACCTTTTTAAAATGTACCAGGTTTTTACATATTTTTATGCTTTCATCTAAATTTGTCCATATTTCTACAGCACATTTTTCATTGTTAGTTTTCCTATTTTTTAGGATATACAGAACAAAAAACAAATGACTCTCAGGTAAGTGATAACTTATCTGATAACATTTGTAAATATATTATCAATTAGTGAGCAACTATGTGGAGTTATTCATTTATTTATTAACTTTGTGCATATCTCCCTCCTTTGGCATCTTGTGACAAGCAGACATTCATTACTATTGTGTTTTGTGTCTCTCAAATATGTATGGAGTGAAGGGGGAGATCTTATGACATTAAATTGTTATCTGGGATTTTATGTAAATGCTCTTTCATGAATTCATGTTATGTGAATGGCTCTGTGAAATCTAGACATTGAATATGTTCTACACAAAATAACTGGAAAAAATAGAAACAAATACAAAACATTTTATTTAAAAAAATAATAAATGCTGGCTTTGCGGCCATTACAGCCTGGAGAGAAAGGCTTCAGAGGAGAGCGCTTTTCTTTCCACCAAGACCTTCAGGTGGATATACAGATGTGGCATCATCCCCAGTGCTCTGTTCATCTTGTCCATCTTTCTCAAAAACATCAAACACATCGGAATCAGTTGACCTAACTTTTCGAAAAAGTTGTGGATGTGCTTGGTTCAAGTGCCATTTTGCTATCGACTTGTGTGGACAGCTGTTCTTCTGCTTTGAACAAGGGCAGTGCCAAGAATTTTTTTTTCGGTCAAAATACACTACCACTCTGCCTAGCCTTGAGTAGTATGCCGTTTCCCTGTCCTTCACAGACACATACAGTTTGGATCTTCCCTCTTCAAGAGTGATCTCTTCACTGAGCAGGCATCCCTCAGACTCAGCAGCTTTTTGTTGTGAGAGACAAATATTCTTGGTGTTCTCAGAAATCCACCTTTTATCAACCATGTCTGTCAGAACCTCTTCTTTAAGGATTACATGTGTTCCTGAAGACATGGGACAAAAAGGAATGGATTTCTGATGCATGCACTGAAATCCCATTAGGCCACATCTTATGGCAAACTCCCCTGCCCGCCTACATTGCTCCACCTCACACAACATTTGGTGTTTCTCTCCCCAAGTGCAATACTGGACATGAATTGGTGGAAGCGGCCCAGAAAATGTCCTCCTGACAGCAAATATACCATTTTTTGCGTCTATGCACTGTGATGGCAGGTGGTGACTTGATGTTATGTCTGGGATTGTTGAGGGGTGGCGTCTTTGTATATGTACTTTAATATTCTTTTTATTAACAGTCAGATTACAAATGGTGCAGGTGGTTTTCTTTGGCCTTGATTTCACTAACTTACTTCTGCTTTGAAAGGTGGAAATTGTTGGATAGTAAAGAGAGGGGGCTCTAGGTGCAGGGCCTTCAGACACAGAGGACTGTAAGGCAGGAGGGCCTTCAGACACAGAGGACACTAAGGCAGGAGGGCCTTCAGACGCAGAGGACTCTAAGGCAGGAGGGCCTTCAGACACAGAGGACACTAAGGCAGGAGGGCTTCCAGACGCAGAGGACTCAAAGGCAGGAGGGCCTTCAGACACAGAGGACGCTGATGAGACAGGGGAGTCTCCGCGGGTACACATAGCATCAGGGACAGACGAGGCTGCAGTATTGATGGGGGGGGAGACAAAGCAATCATATTGAAAGTGAAAACTGAGAAATTAAGGTGCATGTATGCTAAACCATTTAAAAACAAAAATAAAATAAAAAATAGAATCAAAGGAATACCTAAAGTAACATTGCAGGTGTTAAGATGCTGAATGAATAGGTCCCGTCTGGTGACTGTGCGGCCACAATAGCAGCAATGATGGTGTGGCGATGTCACACAGCCACGAAGGCACCTAAACATTTTGTACCCTGCAAACATGTATAAATTGCATTAACAAACAATTTGTGCATAAAATTCCTATACATGTTCACCAATACGACATTCATACAGCCATTGGTATAAATTTGTGACCTTAAATAAAGAACAAATTTACAACAATGCACAACACCTGGATTTAAAATTAAAACATACCTCCATGACGAACAGCTGCCCTTTCGTGGGTTTGCACGTGGGATAAAATGTGTGCTTCTTCACCATTTCTTAAACAAATAACACACTTGAATGTGTTCCCCTCGAACAACACTGGAGCTCTACTGACACCTACAACAATCGTAGGATGTAGCTGAAACCAGACATAAAATAATAACAATATAATAATAATAATAATTTTTGTCCAGTTAAAAAAAGATGTTGATGACTCTCAGGAGAAACCCACACAAATAGCTTTCTCTGCAATGTATTAGTTGAATTCTTTAAACATTTCGTGGCCTATTCATCGGTTCAGGGTGATGCGCATGTATTCATTAATACTCTAACTCGTGTGACTACGGAAGAGTTGAGCTGTCATAGCCATGGAATAAATGCTGGAGCTGAATCTGTTATAACGAGTTATAATGAGTATCTCATTATAACGAGCACGCTTGTCGCTATAACAAGAAGCGTGCTCGTTATAACGAGAACGCTTCTTGTTATACATACCTTATACATCCAGCAGTGCAAAGATGGTTGCCTTTGTGGCTTCACATAATTATTTTTGTTTTAGACATTATGTGAGAGATGACAACTTCTTATTAGTTCTACTACGGCTTGAATGTAAGCAGGACACCACTCCAGGCCTTTGCTGTGCAGCGCTGCTTATGACATGAAATGGCCTCTTATAACGACCTAAAGCTTGGTTTATGCTTCCCGCAATGTGATTCAATTGGTCACTTTGTATTTCTGATCATTTCTTGCTGTGATAAGGTTTTTTTGGTCACTAATATCTATGGGTATAATTCAAAATCCGAAAACTCTCAACTCCTACTCTCATTAGAAAATCATATTGACCAGGGTCTCTCCAAATTCCCTAATGCTATTCTAATAATAGGGGGAGATTTTAATATGGTTGTCAATGATCAATTAGATCGTTGGGCACCTAGACAATCTTCCTCAAATAATGATATTAAGCAATTTATGCAGAAATATAACTTAACTGATGTCTGGAGAAAAAAATATCCGAATGACATGAGTTATACCTGGAAAAACAAGAATGGCTCCAGACAATCCCGTATAGATTTCTGGCTTGTTTCTGATAATATTAATTTAGACCAAATTATTTATCAAAACTAATCTGTATAATGATCTCTCCCTTAAATGGGAAACTATTATTTTGGTTTTTTTTAAAGAATTGACTGTGATGTATTTTACATTATAAATCTTATAATATTCTTAGCCAAATTTCACATTCACAAATGTAAATTCCTACACAGTGAGCCATGCTTTCTAGTTTTGGTCAAAGAAGTAAAATCATACATTTCGACTATTTCCAAAAGCGATAACCCCAAAGCAATTAGATCCTATAACGCATTTTTAACCTGCAATTTTTTTCTTTGAACTGTAGCTGTGTTCACCCCCTGGTATATTTGTTCTGATGTGTATTTGTTGGCACTTTGTCTCTGCATTTTTTTATTTTTATTATTATTTTTGTTTTATTATGTTACTTGTTCCTTGTCCAAATCCACACCATTCATGATGAAGTATATTTTTTGTCGGGACATACTATCTGTACCATTCTGCATACACATAAATAAAGTAAAAAAAAAAAAAAAAGGACCTCGCGGACGCGGCAAACATAAAAAAAAAGGACCTCGCGGACGCGGCAAGCATAAACCATTAAAACGAGAAGCGTTCTTGTTATAACAAGCAAGTTTCTCATTATAACGAGATTCAGCTCCAGCATGTATTCCATGGCTATGACAGCTCAACGCTTCGTATTTAACTGATTAAAAATAGAAATAAAAACCCGTTGTCACTTACCGTTTGCCTACGGTCGGCCATTTTTTCTTCCGGTTATGAACAGCCTAATCTCGCGTGAGGTTTTAAAGTAATTGTGAAGAAGGCGTGTCGTGAAGTGACGTCACTTCACGACACGCCTTCTTCACGACACGCCTCTGTCTTGCAGGCCGCAGACAGACCCTTCTCCCAGATCTACCCACACACGGAAGACCCCAGAAGGCGGGACCTATCCTATCAGTTGCAGTCCAGGGGTGTCGTCGGTGTGAATTTCAGAGTTTCAGGTAAGCCACAAATTGCCAAAAAAAAAGTAATTTCTTGTACTCTGTGAAAGTTAAACGTTTCCGGTGATATATGTACAAGTTTTTCTACAGCCGACACCAATGAAAGTCCTGTTGTTTTTCTTCCATTGCGTTATCTGGTTGGAAAAGAAGTGCCGATCGGCTATCATATTCTGAAATCTTTGTTTCGACATCCTGTTCTCTTATCGCATATAGGTCAGGTTACTGTCGGCATGTATCTTGTTGTATGAAGTCAATGTGGTTTCTAGCATCATAGAAAGGAGACTGAAACTGAACCTCCTTTACACTAGAACGGCCACTAAAACTGTTTGCTTCGTATTGGACGGTTCATGCCTCAGCGTCTTCCATTCATTTCTGATTGTGGACACCTCGGTATTATATCACTGATACCATGGTCATTTACGAACGAAAGAAATATTAGGTAAATTATTATTACGTTAATGTTGTTTTTTAACCGTTAAAATTGTACGTTTTTCTAAAGAAACGGCTGAGTGGGCTATCTGCCGTTGTGATGCGTTGCCAAGGCAACTGCTGTTATGTCAGTCAGGATGTGTTCCCCCCACAGTAATTAGTTATAAAAAGTAAAAAATATTCTTTTTTGGATCATCATTTTTTATAAATAGCCTATTGGACAAAACAACCAAACTGTATCAGATGCTCAAATGTTTTTTATAAGTTGAAATATTTTCAACCGTAGCAAATGAGCAAAAATCCAGTTAAGATTGTCAAAGTAATGTGTCCCAGATTAAAACAGGCATATGTGAAAGACATGAATTTACATTGTTTGGTAACACTTGATTTGTTCTCTTATTTTCCTAAGATTGCAGAACTGGCCATAATTAGGGGGAAATCAGTTTTAAAAAGTGTGGCGTGTATGCCACAAATTGTTTTCCCCTGATCTTGCTACCAAATTGAATTGATGTGGGAGGAGACAGAAGACTGGAATCAAGGGCAGACAGTCATGATATTCTACTAAGTATTACTACAACTGTTTTTCAGTTTGAATGATACAATGTGATCCCTCTATTTATACTTTGTTCAGTGTCTTTGTTTAGGCTTGAGTTGATCGTCAATTTTCTACTTGTCTCTGTATATTAAATCCTTTCGAGAATGCCTGCATTTATGTCCACTACTGCTTCAATCCTGACAAAATTTTATTTCTTGGGGTTAATGACTAACTCTAACACTGACCAACTTAGGTGTAGCCTAACTCTTGTTTTGTTTTGTTTTTTTTCTTGCAGCCTTGGTTCTTAGAAATGGGTCCTTTCCACAAACCACACAGGCTGAAGTGGAAGCAGCAATCCAGAACTGGCTCCGGCTAAGCAAGGATAGGGTGGAAGGGAGAAGGCTGAGGCCAAGGACTTTAGAGCTATAAATAAGTCTTTTGATTAAGTTAATGCTATGATTTTGACTGATACTAAAACATTATTTTTGAATTAGAATTTACAACAGCTAGCCCTGCGATAGACTGGCGATCTGTCCAGGGTGTACCCTGCCTGTCGTCTGCTAATTGCTGGGATGGGCAAGCATTTGAATTGGCTGACACTGAAAACAGGACAATATTGTTTGCTATGGAAAAATACACATACTGTTTTATTGATGGCTGTCATTGTTTTTGTTTATTTCCATAACATCACACACAAACACCTTCTACACACACAGATACATACTTTCTAAGTGTGTTGTTTTTGTTTTTTTTACACAGCTCCGAGTCCCTCTGCTGTTCTGGCCGCTGACATCTCTTCCTCATCTAAACTCTTTCTCTTCCTCACCTTCTGGAGGAGCAAGTAAAACACAACACCCGTGTTCGTCACATTTGGAGATGCCATGTTTTGGCCTCAAATTTTGTTGTTATAAAAAAATGAAATATGAATTTCCATTGAATAAAGTCGTATTTATTGAAATCTTACAACAGGATTCAGCTAGCTCAGATGGTCATACAATGATTGGAAGATTGACGGTTCAAATCCCTCTTGGGAATCACTCCTGGAAATCTGTTTCTGTGTCCCTGGGCAAGACACTTCACGCTCTTTTCCTCCAGTAAAAACATAGATGGTTCATGATTGACTATGAATGATTGGTGGTGTTCAGTCTGTCCCAGGGTAGCAGTATTAATGTGAGTGAATGAATAGTGCATTCAGTAATGTAAAGCGTGTTTGGGTGTCTTGAAAAGCACTATATAAAACTGATGCATTATTATTAACATGAATACAACTAATGTATATTTAGTATATGTAACATAAGGGATTTTAGTAAATGGAACATAGTGGTGTTCCAGAAATTCTACATAATGTTTAGTAAATTCAACAAAGTAACATTAAGTAAATTCAACATAACTATACATGATGTGCTTAATTAAGATGGTTTGCTGAAATGTAGTCATCTGGTATTTTTCCAATTTAAACAAAATAGTTTTGTGGGACTGGCTGACGTCACTTTATTATTTAACTCTAATGTTCCATTTCTTTCAGTGCGTCTCTCTCCAGTCAAGCATGCATCCTTCCAGTAGCCAATCATTGACCACCAGCTGGTGTTGCTCACACAGACTAGAGTTTGGCATCTTACATTAAAAAAGTAATTAGTTAGAGTTACAAATTAATTTTACGAAAATGTAATTGAGTTAGTAACTCAGTTAATACACTGTAAAAGTAATTAGTTACTCAGCAAAGTAACTGTGACAGTATTTCTATGACATACTTATGTTCTATAATATCTATAAGATAAAATATTTTTACAACTGAATGTTGTAAAAATGAATTACTGATTGTTAATATAAAATATTCTATGCAATCAAATGTCAAATAAATTGTTGTCTGGTTCTTTGGATGTAATAAGACATTTCCAGATTAATTTGGAGTTACCTGCGGACACATGAACTGGAAGATAGACGATCATGTATTTTACAGTAACATAATATGATGTCACGTTCCTCCGGTGTCAAGCAACAATTTATTAATATTTTGGGGTTACTTTGTTGGTAGATCTCACATTTTCTCATATTTTCTGGGATGTAAGGAGATTTATTGAAAACCGAATCCACCGCCTCCAGAAGCGAGCGATGATGCAGCTGCTTTATTAGCGCAGTTCTCGGTTGGAGGGACGTCCGTTTTATGAAACGAACGTCCGCCTATATTCAACTTAAATCTAAGTTCACAACTAAGTTTCTGACAGCATCCAGACAGCGAGAAGACTGCCCACTTACCAAGCATCGTCATATTTGCAACGGCGTCATCACTAACACCTGCTGCCTCTGCTTGCAGCTGAAGTGTCTGTCAGAAAGCCTGACGGCGCTGCGCTTCATTCAACCATGATTTATTGATTTGATATGTAAACATATTGGTTTGTAAAATATTGTATGCTAGCTAGTTCAAAAGGTCCGACCTAAATGAATAAAGGTCGTATTAATTATTTATAGGCTAAATATATGGAACGCCTGGCCGCGGGAGCCCCTGCTTTCATTGATCGACGAGACGTCGGGTGGTGGACGTTTTCAATCAAAGGCCGACGTCTCGGCGATATCTTGCCAATGAGCAAACGCTCTCCATACAACGTCTCGGCGATAGAGCTTGATGCATCGGCAAGACGTCGGCAAGACGTACGTGTGCTATCTGGGTTGACTATAAATCAAAGAATCATGTTTTTTTTTTCTTTCTCTGAGTCATGCGATTTGAATATCAATGGCAGAAATACATAAACCTCGCAACTCAGGACAAAAAAAACACTTTGGGAAAACAAAACAGTCTTTCTACAGAATTCTTACATAATGCTTTTGGCTGGGTAACTATTTTGTCACTACAGGGTTTTGCCTGCGTTCAAATTTGTGTGTCAGCCGTCTCCAGCTTTTTTGCTTGACGCCCCAGCCTGATATCGCTCTGGATAAGATGTAAAAATCGCAGGCAGGGACCGGCAAGGGTCAGAATGCAGGACAGGACACTTTTTATGAGCGCCGTGAAGTGATCGTTTCGGGGTCTGACCTACTTTTTGCGCGAGCTGCGAGCGATCCAGTCATTTGCAAAACTAAAGTAAATTTTTCTAAATAAAGTACTGCAGATTACAAATGCAATCATATTTATGGATATAATCAGATAATAGATAATTTCTCCTGTCTTAATTCACTGGGAAAAAGAAAGAGAAAATATTTTATAAATGTGAAGAGTAGATAAAAAAATATGTATTTCAACAATAAATACTCATCTCTACTACTGCGCACACTTTCATGTTTTCTTTCTGCGCAGATGCTACTTTCAAGATTTTTACAGACTCCTTTCTACCCCAAAAAACATTCTGCATTGCTGCAGGTACCGTTTCAAGATGAAAAAACAAAACATGATCTAAATCATGGGCTGCACCGTGGAGCAGTGGTTAGCACTGTTGCCTTGCAGCAAGAAGGTTGTGGGTTTGTATCCCAGCCCAGGATCTCTTTCTGCATGAAGTTTGCATGTTCTCCCAGTGCATGCATGGGTTCCCTCTGGGCACTCCGGCTTCCACCCACAGTCCAAAAACATGACTGTCAGGTTAATTGGTCAATCTTAGGTGTGATTGCGTGTTTGCATGGTTGTTTGTCCAGAGTGTACCTTGCCTGTTGACAGCTGACAACCCCTTGAGGATTAAGCGGATGAGAAAACGGATGGATGAATGGCAGAAGTTTTTTCTTTACTGTGGATGGGTGAAAAATATTATATTTTTGGTTGACTCCCACTTTCCGTTGTATGGAGAGTCTGAAAATCTCTCCAACTTTGCGCTGAATGCCAATTATTCTTACTATCTCAGCATCCAGCGCTCCCGCAGAGATTTCATGTGTCCACCTGAAACACCAGATTACCTGCAGGTACCCGTTCTATTGCAGGACTCTGGTCTGTAAATTTTAGATTGAGAGGAGAGATGGAAGTTGATGAGCCTCACAGGGAGAAGACACAGAGTTTACACTGGCGAGACCTGGTTGACAATATAGTTGGTGTAAACTGCCCCACTAGCAGATTTGATAAATGTTTGTTGTAAAGGTTATCTAAGGCGAAAGTGAACAAGTAGGCCATGTTTTTTACATGTATCTGCATCGGCTGATAAGTGGCTGCTGTGTTTGCCAATAGTTTTTTCAGCATTATTGCACATTGTGCACTTTATTATACTGCTTACTTGTTTCTACTGTGACAATAGTGTCATTATTTCATGTATGCTTAAATATTTATTTTCAGAATTTTAATTATGCAGTTTTTCAGCAATGATTTCTTTTTTTACTTGTTCTACCTCAAATGTTTTTATATTTGTTAAATATTGTTCATCTACTTGTTCTACCTCACCTATGTTTACTACCTGTTAAATATTGTTTTAACGTTCAATAAATCTTATATTGGGACTTGTAACATTTGTTATCATAATTGTTTTTATGATGTAAATTGAGGGAGCACAATCAGTATCAGCTCCAAGTATTGGCCTAAGAAAATCGGCAGCCCGTATCGGCCATCTGCTAAGGCCGATGAAAAAAAAAATCGATATCGGCACTGGCACTAAAAAATCCATATCGGTTCATCCCTAATTGTCATAGTACATTTTAGGTGCTTAATCAAAGATCTAGACAACAACATAGTCTAATATGATTGAATAGTTTAAAGAACTATTTTTTTTTTATAGCACTGAATGTTTTTTTTTGTGCACTTTACACGCTGTAATAAATTATTTGTGCCCGAGGAGTACCCCAGTACAGTATTAGTTCTAGTGACGCCCCTGGCCTCCACTCTGATTATCAGCACCTGTGCACACTGCTCCGCCTTACCTTTCAAAAACCCCCCTCATGCCTCCATCCATTCCCTCATTCACCTGCAAGAAGCAGGGTGGCGTGGAGAGTGGAGAATTATTAGAACTATTTGCAATAGTGGAAAAACGTATGATTATTCTCTACTATCATATTCTGTTTGAAATTATAAAAAAAAAATTATCAATCAATCAATCACAGAGCAGTAATATTGAGGACTGTAGCTAAGGCGTTGGCTTCGCCAAAATAGAACGTTTGAACTGTCACGGCCTCAGTCACTCCCCTGTGTACGAGCAGGGCGCGGCGAGTACAGTTCGGGAGCGAGCTCGTAGTTTGCGTGCGCCACTTTTGCGGCGTGAGTGGCGCGGAGAGGTAGGGGGAACACATCCTGACGGGGAAACGCAGATGACGCAACACCTGTTTACAGGGCCGTGCACAGACATTTTGAGGGGCAGTGGCCTAAACCAAAAAAAGGGCACTAAGGGGGTGGTTGCTTGATTAAAGTGGATTAGTTCACCCTGAAAAATGAAATGCTGTCATCATTACTCTTCCTCAAGTTGTTCCAAACCTGTATGTCTTTCTTTACTTCTGCTGGATCACAAAATATTTTCTAAAGAAGGCTGGGTAATTAAACAGTTGCCTGCTCCCCATTGACCTTCCATCAGTATATATTTTTTTTCTACTATGGAAGTCAAATGGGGTCCCATCAGTCGTTTGGTTTACCGACTTTGTTCAAAATATCTTATTTTTGTTGACAGCAGAAGAAAAGAAGTCATAAAGGTTTGGAACCAACTTTAGGAAGAGTATAATGATGACAGCATTTTGATTTTTTGGGTGCACTATCCCTTTAACACAAATTTTCCAGTTATTACAAAATGTAATATTAAAAGAAAAGACAGCACACCGACAAATACATTATTAGACATTATTGTAGATGTTTTTCATAGAACATCATAATAAACACATTGAGTAATAACAGAAGAAACTATATACATATTTACATTTTGGTTTTATTATCTTTTCCTTTACAGCAGAACCTTATCTATTTGGTACCATGTCTGAAAGATCTTAAGAACCTCAGTCTTCTTATGATTGGGATGTCTTTTTCAACTGGCCAAAGCCGAATATCAAGAGTCGTTCTTGTTCCACATTCGCATTACGAAGTTTAGTTTTCATCACCAGCTTCAACTTCAGAATGAGCGTTCAACATTGGCTGTTGAGACAGGCATTGTTGCAAAGATTTTCAGCAGTTTAAAAGTGTTGAAACACAACATGAGCATCAAAACTCCTTAAATTGTTTTCCAAACTTCATTGGCACTTTTTGTGCGCATTGAATGAAGAGTGGAAAAACTCTAGAGCTTCTGTTCGCAGCTGTCCTCCTCCTCTTAAATCCGTAAAACTTCACAGAGAGAATGGGGCAGCATTAAGTGCTTCAGCAACTGCTGTGTCTTTCCACTTTGATGGTTCATCAAACTATCTGCAGTGACTCACAATTTTGGTCAGTGCCTCACCCTTCCCTTGAAATCGCCTGTGTGAGGTTCCTGAATCATGGAATCCAAAAAGTGAAGTACATCCATCCTCATGGTAGTACTCCTCTAAAGTCTGTGGCTGGTGTCCACTGTTGCTGATGTGAGCAGTACTTAAACTTTGTTGGTACTTTCCGCCGCCTTGCTTTCCTGAATCTCGTCAGGCACTTGAATCCCTCTTGTTTTCTGCTTGTGAAGGTACATTGTGAAATATTTTCGTTTGAATTGGTCTTCAAGTCATCAGTGTGTTCCTTCTGCTAATGACACCATTTACAACAGTGTATGCGCTGTCAAGTCCAATCTTGCCGCTGAAGACGCATTTGAAAGCAACTGCTGTTTCCATGAATATTGATTGTTATCCGGGGCAAGCAAAGAAATAAATTCAAAGTTAATGCTGTGTCAACAGCATGTGTGTGGGCGTCCCCTGCAGCAGATCAGTGCTCAGACTTGGTCAGATCTTCCAGGAATTGAGCACAACCTGCAGGAGCATTTTTCTGAGTGGTTCTGCAGGGCTGTTTCCCTGCAGGTCCATCGGGTGTCTGAGAGCTCTGTAGCTTCAAGGGCACTCTGGCCAGATTCACGGCTGTCCTGTGTTTGAACAAATACTCATGTCTTTTGTGTAGTTGGCTAATGAAGGTTAAAGTTTTCCTCTACTGTAAAAAACTGACAAAGTACTGGAAATGCTTGACTTTGAGCACCGCTCCCACTAATACAATGATCAAATCAAACCAATGATTCAATGGCAAATGAACAAATAATGCCTATTTCATTTGCTTATGTATTCTGACTGTAGTCCTTTTGTAAGGCCCACTCATGTTGGCTGCTTACCATCATAAACCAAAACCATGGATGTCCTCAACTTTCAGCTGGTTCTCCTTCATCAAGTTCTTAACTAGGTTTTCCAAAGCAGTTGGTTGACTGAACATCAAGAGCTGAATGAAGGGGCTCCATTATTGGTCATGTCAATACATAACTCACCACAAAGCGACATCTGTTCGATGTGTGATACATCATTAGTCCTCAACAAGTAAAATGAACATATTGACCTTCCCTACTTCCTTCAGTATTTCCCGTTTTCACATAATTAGCCATTCTCTAATTAAGGTCATTTTGTATTCGGTTTTAAGAGGAGAGGACACCTGAGTGGTTTTTGACATGAAGCCTTGTTTTTTCTTTGATGTTGTCAAGATGAAGCTTAAGGACACTGTCATATTGGCCAAGCAACTCTACAAGCTCCAAGAAATTTCCTTTTTTGAACTTGAGAGGCTTTCATGTTCACCTTCTGAATGCCTATGCCTTTGTTCGCTAAGTACATAGTAAAATATCAATTATCAGCCTGTAGATAATTCTCCCTGTTTTTTTGCTTTTCACCTCTTTCTTTGGCTGCTTGCATCTCAAAGTCGCCCTTTTTCCAATGCTGTAGTCCATGCTTTTTTTTTTAAAGCATTCCACCGAATCATGCCTAACATGTGTGACTCTTTCCTGCTATGCTCCTCATTTCTTTAGCTTGTTCATCCACATACTTAACCCCACTGACTTCCAACCTGTCCTGCTCTATACTTATCATCATTCATTAAAAAGCCTGCAGCTAAAATAGTACATTGCATCATATTCAGGAAATACTCAACCAGTGGGTGTTCTTCATACAACTGTCCCTGAAACGAACGTCCCTTTTTCATTTTATTGGGAATGGCAAAATTGGACAACAGGGTCCTACTGAATTTGAAAATTTTTGTGAAGTGCCACATGTATGTTAAATTGATTTCTCACTATGACAGGAACTGAAAGATTTTGTAAACTGAAGAAAGAACTCAAAGTCTACAGGTCTTTTTCTCCCTTGTGTACAATGGCGTGGGCTGCCTCACTCTCCATTTCTTCCTTTTTCTGCGTCTTGTATCCTTCCCTCTCTGTGTCATTGTGTCTCCTTCACATTTCACAATCTAACTTTTTCCTGTCTCTGCTCAGTCCTAGACCTTCACTTTTACTTCTTTTGATTTGATTCTGAGGCAGTTTCATACATCTTTAATATATAGAATGAATAACAAACCTTTACAACATATTTTAAAATACAATTGTTATGGCTTAGTGCTAATATCAATTTATGTTCTTGTAAATAATTTACTCTTCAAATAATTGAATGTCTGATACTTTCTTTGTATCAAATTTTTTCCAGCATATTCATAATCCTTTACTGTCAGTCATTTTAACAACACTTACCTGTAAGTTCTGATTTGGCTTATGCTCAATGGGCTCTCCCTCATCTCTAAGTGCCTGCATCTTCCTCATCTTTAATGGAGTAATCATAATCGACATTTAATTCATATTAGCATACATGCATCAATCTATATACTATGCTAATATGCAACTCACTTAGACAGGGTGTCTACAGGTTTGCCCAAAGTAAATTTAAGACATTTTAATACCATTTTCAAACAAAATTTAAGACCAAATTGAAAGTCACGCAAAAGTCAAGCACAAAACTGGGGATATTTTAAATTAGTTTATTTAACTGATTGTTCTTGGGAATATTCAACATAAAACGCTATTCCAGAATTAGAATTTCTATTCCATGACAATATCAAGGCACTCACACACTTTTAATCCAATGTAACAGTATAACAATGTGAATGCACAAACATTTGAAATGTAAGCTCACTTATGCTGCTTGAAGAACTTGACAATACTCTCACACACACAATATTCTTACTCACTGCAAAGTACTACACAATACACTTACTTTCTAACTCACTCACTCTCAGACACCCATTATGCAATTTTTCTAAGTTCTGTGGCGTTATGCTCCAGCTCGCTCTCAACCCCTTTTAGTTCTGATACTTTTTCTTTGAAACGCTTTCTAAGAATGTTTGATTTTGTGATCAGCTGGGCCATTAGGGTCCCCGAATTCCCCTCTGCTTGCTCGGCGAGTTTGTCAGCTTCTTTTTCAAGGCTGGTAGCCACTTCATTAAGGATCACCCTCTTCTTTCTTAGTTCGTCGAGGTGGTCCTCAACAGCCTTTCTTTTTTGTTTCTGTGCCTTGCTCTCCTGTTTTTTCTTTTCATTTTCAAGGTGCAGGCGGTACTGAGACCTGGCGGAGGCAGCAGCTCCCAGGAGCTCTTTTGTCAGGGGAACTTTAAGAACACCTCCACAGACAGAGACGTAATCACATATGATTCTCTGAGCCACCACTGCATCCTCCTGCATGTTGTCAGTCTCTACCTCCTTATTTACAGAGAAGCCCCTTTCCACTGTTGCTTGGCCATGGGAGAGTAACAGTAGTTTCCTACAGAAAGTCCAGAGCTCGGGATAGGATTTGCACAGGTGTCCATGCAGGAAAACATCAAGGCTTGTTTGCATAGGTTGGAATGAAGAAAATGATTCAGCTTTTGCCTCCATTGTCAAAAATGTTTCAAACTGCTGGAGAATCACATCACCTGATAAAAAAAAGGACAAACACATACACAAAAACATGATTATGACAATATTCAAGGTCAAGAAGAAAATACACAATTCGACAAACCCATCACTATTGCAATGGGTGACTGAATAAACCTAATGTCTAGTCACATACAGTACATATTTTAATTTAACTTTAGCCTGGTTAAGTATAGTACCGGCAGAGACTCCTCCTGACAGCTGGCTGTCTTGCAGAAACTTTTGGACTAGGCGTTTCATTCTTTCCTTGGACATGTCAGGGTCAGAAAACATGTTTCTCGGGTCCAAGGATGCCATTTGTCTCACGATTGGGTACTTCAGTGGGCTCTTAATCTGCAGTTTTTGGATTATTTTAGTCATGCAGTCCATGCAGTCCTGTCTAAATTCCAACTGCCTGCGCTCACTTATGCTGCTGTTGGGACTACTCTGGATTTCCTAACAGGGGGAGTAGGAATAAAGACATTTCCTGATTAGACTACACTACCCAGGCCACCTCTCCATTACGGTCACAGATACACATTCTGCCTCCATGCAATATGAGTGGAGTTTCTCTCCACCCATATTGCACATGCATTATTTTTTTATTCTCAGATGATTTCTTTGATTTTGAAGCTAAAACTAAGGACAAATAACCTTTATTTGTGAATTTATATTTAATAGTTTTTCATATGTGTCACAGTAGGCCTAAATTTATGTTGTACCGTGTGTATGATTATGTATTTGTTATCATGTCAGGTGACACATGCACTAAATGGGCTTAGTTTAGAACCCATTAAGTTAAAGGTTTTGATCTTGTCAGGAATAATAGCCAATTGCTTGATCATTGTTACATGCCGTTCAGGTTGCATAACAAAACATATTTTTGTGTGCAATATCAAGAGTTTATGTGATGGATTAATCAAAGAAATCAACAAAAGTATTTTCCAAAAATACCGGATAGTTGCCACCTGAAATATCACACTACAAAAACTCTTTCATTTAACACATACATTGATCCCTTAAAGTACACTCACACAGTATGGTCCTATTATTTACCTTAAGGACTGCTTCTGCCCCCAAGCCAATGTCCACATTCTTTAGCTGGATCCTTGCTGCCATGTCAGCTGTATCCAGTTTGACTAGCTGTGGTGGAGTGATGTTATGGAGGAGCTCTGATTTGATGAACCTCTTCAGCAGGCTCTGAGAAGATATACAATGCAATCAGAATCAGGTTTTATTGCCAAGCATGTGTGAGCATACAATTTGTCTCTGGTTCTTAACTACTCTCTAATGACAGTACAAAATATACATCTACACACATCTAAACCCACTGGAGGTGAATTCAAATAGAAACAATATACACTGTAATCTACGGCAGCTATTCATTACCTTGATGAGCACAGTCAAATCTTGACTGATGAATGGCAGCACAGGCTCATCTGTTTGGTACTTTGTCAGAAACGGGGTGAAGGTCCTGGAAAGTGCCATAAAGAAATGGAACTTGGCCATGATAAGACGGTCGTTCCTCGCCACAACAAGACAGTCATAGGATGATGTTCTAGGATTTGGAAGGTTTTTCTGGGTAACTGCATCCACGTACATTTCTATATGTGGCCATATTTCAATGGCTCTGTTCACCACTGGTAGATTTTCAATCCAGCGATGTCCACAGAATAGCAATGGAAAGACAGATGACTTTGTCAACGTGGTGAAGTCTTCTCTTCGGGCAGGGGTATTGTGGAATACTGTATGCAGTGCTTGAAGCACCTTATCTAGCTGCCAGACACTGAATCCACCTTTAAATGCATTGTGAAGTGTATGCAGCCCACAGCTACCCACTACTATCAGTTGTGAACCGCCAAATTCCTCTGCATGCTCCTGCTGGAGATGTTCAAAAAGCTTCCAGTTCACATTTGGGCCATCCATGGAGACTGAGATCATATTTCTCAGGTCAAGGTCCTGCACACACTCCTGGGAAATGGAAAAAAGGCATTAGGGACATGACAGTCTAGGTCACAGACTAGACTGAAGAAGCATTTACACCACTAGGCAAACTGTGTGACAAGCCTACAGCCACCTGTTATTAACGTGGGATAGCATATACCTAAATGCTAGGATGTAAACACAACCCTCTTCTAAATAGGTTATAACATACGTGCGATAGCTGGTAGGTGAGCTTTTTTTTAAATATCAAAAAAGATGCATTCCTCTCAAAATAAAGTTTAATATAATAACTATCAAGGGGAGACCTATCATCATACAGCTCCCCCCTGACCGAGCAATCTGCTTAGCACAACACAGCAGCCAGACCACTGTTCTGCTGCTATGATGCTGGACAGGACAGTTTACGTATTTTCCATACTATAAGGCGCTCCGGATTATAAAGCACTGTCGTTTTTGGAGAAAATTAAAGGTTTTTAAGTGGGCCTTATAGTGCGGGAAATACAGTATTTATAATTTTTTTTAAATCCACAAAAAACAAAAAAACAATTGAACCAATGGAACGTAAGGACTTAAATAGGGCTAATTGTTTTTCTAAAATGCTTATATAGCCTACGTTTAATTGTTTCATTTAAGAAAGCTGCAACCGGAATTGTAGGCCTAATATTATTCATAACTAGCCTAGTTTGGCCAATACATATTTTCTAACCGAATGGTTAACAGAAAAAAAGCACTTACTTTGAAATGATGTAGTAGGTCCAGAGCAGTCGCATGTCCCAAAAATTGTGAACCGTAGAATCTCGACTGAACATGGTTGTTTTTCCAGAACCTTACGTGTAGGTCGAGTTGCTTGTTCTTCGTGGTATGGTTTAAGCTCTCATCAAACATCACGACAAATGGCCCGCTGGACTTGACTTCGGCTATAAGTTATTTTTTAAAATACGGGGCCAGACCGAATGCTGCCACGTATCGGCTTTTATCTTTCCCACAAGTAAATGACTGAGCAAGCACGGAGTCAGGAAACATTGCCTTAAAAATGTCATCAATTCCATCATTTGACCTGTACGACTGGTGGCTCGTCACAGTCCTCAGCACCCAGATTACTTCTGCCCTCAGTGTCGGAGTAGAGCCAAATGTTGTTCGGATGTCTGACGATGTCTGTGGTTGTTCAGCAGGCTGTGGCCTCACACCCTTTTCTCCGTTGGCGGTGGCGGTGCAAAAGTAATTTATTTGAGGCTGATATTGGCGGGCTGTAGCAAAAGCTACGTGTTTCCCGCTCTGCATATGAGACTCCAGCGCTTTGATCCCCATTGTGCCCAATTTAAAACGTTTACAGCAAACCACACAGTAAGCCTCGCTGTCATCTTTGGGCACAGCTTTCAGCCACCACGAGAAACTGGAATTTTCGAGCCATTTGTCGCTAAATTTATATTTACCCATATTTCCTTGCCTTGTCTCGAGACTACGCCGACTAAATCCAGATAATCTAGTGAAGTCCAGCGCTGGGGTCAGGGTTGCCAGATCTGACTGACAGGTTCCAGCCCAAACACGACGTAAAACCCGCCGAAATCATCAAAATCCCAATTGGGTGGAAACCCGCTAAATCTGGCAACACTGAGGCGTTGTCAAGCAAGCGTGTGTCTAGCAACAGAACCGATTTAGAACGTGCGCAGGAGATTCTCCTCAAAACGATAAACTTTTCCATTTTCAAAGTGTAAAAAAAAAATTAATGATTAAGAAATTTCCTCTAAAATTAAGATAATAAAAATTAAGACCCTTGGATTTAGATTTAAGACAAATTAAGACATTTAAAGGCCTTATTTTAGGACAACGGAATTTAAGACTTTTTAAGACTTTTTAAGGATCCATGGCCACCCTGTTAGAGCCTAAGCCTACGATGTGTTAGTCTCAACTAAGATAAGTGATTATAATGGGAAATATACTTACAAGAATTAAAAAGACAAACTATCTGCTAACTGTTCTATATGATGATTTACCTGCTGGCTTGCTGGAGCTTTGAATCCATGTTTGCAGAGTTGAACTGCCTTTAGCAGCCTCCCTTCGCTCTTTCTCTCTCTGTCTCAGTCTTCTTTTTTGTGAAGGCATTGTCTTGTTTTGTGTGTGTTTTTGTCTACAAAGTGTGCCAACAACAGAAAATTTAGTTATTTGTATTAGATCTGATCGAGAGTACAATAATTTGATTAGACAAGCAGCTAACGTTAATTCTAAGAACGTGGATTTGTTGTACAAGTTGTTAGCTCTAGTAGAAGACCAAGAGCAAAACATTTCCGACATAAATAAAAAAAAAACAAAAAAAACAAGTGACTAATTTCGCAGATTCAACCACTGTCTTCTCACATACACAGCCTACCTGTTAATGCGACAGCTTTCGTGAACTGTCGTGTTCACTCATAGTTTCAAAAGAGCGCCGCAGAGACACATAGAGTGAGTGATGCTGCAGAGTGCGGAGCGAGCGGGAAAACCTGGAGCGGATTAGCGGAATCAGTGGAATGCTTTGAGCGGAGCGGTGGGGGTGGGGAAGAGGGGCACCTCAATCGATGAGGCAGAGGGGCAGTGGCTCTGGCCACCGTGCCACCCCCCTGTGCAAGGCCCTGCCTGTTTAACTGAGTCACCCCGTCACGTTAGTTTTGTTTATTTACTAATTTTCTCACATAAAAGTATGAACATGTTGTAAATATTTGTGTTATGTGTTCATAGCTCCTTCATACAGCTGTGGAAAAATAAACGGGACCTGTAAAAAACTTCAAATCAAAGTTATTTTCTTTTCTCTGTGCTATTGTTTTTGTAATCCCTTTTCTAATTAAAAAGGGTGAATATATTTCTAAATATATGTCCTTATGTAACTGGTGTATATATAAAAATAATCCAAATTAAAACTAGTAACACACACACACACACACTAAATAATCCTGTAAATCAGGAAAGAGACACAACTGGCCCTACTACCTGGTTGTTTGTGTATACCCCTCTTCAAAAACTCGAGCTGGGTGTCTTTTGACAAAGGAAATTTGGAAGGTGCCAAAGTTTAAACCCATAATTGTCCCACAGAGCTGGGATTCCTACCCTAGTGGAAGCTCATACAGCAAGTGCAACTGTGTAAAAAATTATGTATACATAATAACTTGATCTTTCTTGGAAATAACGGGATGCTTTTTATGGCAGGGCAAAATATTGAGATGCAGAATTAGGCATCCCCCCACTTTTAAACCCAAAAACTTTCCCACAGAGCTGGGATTCACACCAGTAGCTCCTAAAGCAACCGGAATTGTGTAGAAAATGATGCATCATTCATAACTTTATCATTATGTGAAATAATAGTGGATGCTTTTACGGCAGGGCAAAATATTGAGATGCCGATTTAGGCATGCCCTCTCTTTTAAACCCAAAAATTGTCCCACATAGCTGGGATTCACACCAGTAGCTCCTGAAGCAACTGGAATTGTGTAGAAAATGAAGCATCATTCATAACTTTATAATTACTTGAAATAATTGGGGATGCTCTTTACGGCAGGGCAAAATATTGAGATGCCGAATTAGTCATCCCCTCTCTTTTAAACCCCAAAATTGCCGACTCGGAGGTAAGAAACAGAACAATACCCGCCCGCGACCAATTGTTGCAAAATTTGAACATTTTAAACAAAAAGAACAAGTCAAAGGACGCGGGAGAGAGCTACGGGGGACGAATTACACAATAATGATCAGTTTCCGAAAGAAATCCTGGACAGAAGACGCGTGTTATTTCCAATTAGAAAAAAACATATTAGTGAGGGCTGTAGGGCTACGGTTAGTGTGGATAAACTGTATGTTAACGGTCAGCTGTTTAGGGACCCTCAGGTTACTCCTTGGCTTTATTAGTCATATTTAACAGAACCAAGACAGAATTAGCTTTATCAGACAACTATAGTAAAAAAAAAAAAGCACAGCTCAGCAGGCTGTTTTTGTTTGTTAATGTGGGTAGGGGCAGGGCTGTGCACTAGATTGCTTTTTCTTTTTTTTTCTTTCATTTTTTCTTTTTCACTATTATCTTTCTCACATTTGTACCACCAAATCTCTTTATCACCTTTTTTTCCTTTTTCTCTCTCACACTCACACAGACTTTTATCATGGCATATTCATGTTTTTCCATCATACTTTCAATCTGTACACACCTGTATGGTGCATTATTTACACGCTTTATCTCTGCTTCTGTTTTTTTTCAATCTGGCAACCCCATGGACAAACCAAAATTACACCTATATTCATCCTTGGCGATAGTACATATCTAAGGTTTATCTTAGCTCTATGAATCCTGTAAAATTTATAACATGGAATATTCGCGGCGCTAGCTGCAGAGATAAAACCATTAAGATTTTCAACCATCTTACAAGACTGAAGGCAGATGTCGTCTTACTACAGGAGACTCATAAATCAAGTTCAACAGCTAATGATTTAAAAACACCTTGGCGATAGTACATATCTAAGGTTTATCTTAGCTCTATGAATCCTGTAAAATTTATAACATGGAATATTCGCGGCGCTAGCTGCAGAGATAAAACCATTAAGATTTTCAACCATCTTACAAGACTGAAGGCAGATGTCGTCTTACTACAGGAGACTCATAAATCAAGTTCAACAGCTAATGATTTAAAAACACCAGAGTATCCTAATATATTTTCTTCATGCTATAACTCTAGACAACGAGGAGTAGCAATATTAATAAATAGAAATACTAATTTTAAAGTAATAGACACAGCTACAGATCCAGAAGGTAGATTTATAATATTAAAACTATTTATAAATAACCAAAAGTTATGTATAGTTAGTATATATGGTCCAAATGTTGACGACCCCTCATTCTTTCATACTTTCTTCTCGGTTCTGGCTAATCACATGGATTGCTCACTTGTTCTTGGGGGAGATTTCAACTTTGGACTAAATGAAGAAATAGACAGGCTCAGTACAGCAGGGACTCAGCGCAGATGGCAATCCATAGATATAGTTAAACAGTACATGAGCGATTATGGACTCTGCGATGCATGGCGATCGCTTCATCCCAACGACAGAAAATACACTTTTTACTCAAACGTACATCATTCTTATTCTAGATTGGACTATTTGTTAGTCAGCAGCTCACTGTTGAATGACATTTCAGACACTGAGATACATCCTATAGTGATCAGCGATCACGCTCCTGTTTCTTTAAATTTAGCAAATAAAATTGCAACCCTTCAATATAAAAATTGGAGATTTAATACATCATTACTTAAGGATAAAGAATTTATTAAATATATTGAAAAAGAATGGGCTTCATACATGGAATTTAATGATCTCCCTGGTATGTCGCCATCCACTCTATGGGAAGCAGGGAAAGCTGTGATTAGAGGTAAAATAATTTCATTCTCATCAAATAAAAAGAGAACAGAAAATAAACATGTTCAGGAATTAGAAGAAACTATTAAATCATTAGAACCTTCCCTGGATAAAGAGAGCTTAAGTAAAATAAGGAAAGCAAAATTAGAGTTAAATGAAATTATTAATAAAAGGACGCAGTTCTTAATCCAAAGACTTAGAATAGAAAACTTTGAACATAGTAATAAATCAGGTAGCTTCTTAGCTAATCAGTTAAAAATAAATAAAGAAAAAACAACTATATCTGCAATCAAAGACAAAACTGGGAATATAATATATGACCCTGAAAAAATAAACAACACTTTCAAAGAATTTTATGAGACGTTATACACACCAGAGATAAACCCTTCAAATAATGATATTGTACAATTTCTGGATAAAATAACTCTTCCTAAACTTTCAGACAGTCAAGCAAAGGCCCTGGATTCACCGCTAACAGTGTCTGAACTCCAGGAGGCCCTCCAATCTATGCCTAATAATAAAGCTCCAGGTCCAGATGGATTTCCAGCAGAGTTCTATAAAGAATTCTGGAATATTCTGGCACCAACATTTTACAAAATGTTACAGGAAACAAAGGAAAATGGTCGAATACCACCAAACATGAATTCTGCCTACATCAATCTTCTATTAAAACCAGGAAAAGACCCTATGTCTCCTACCAGTTATCGTCCCATTTCTCTTATCAATGTGGATCTGAAAATAATTTGCAAAGCTCTTGCAAGAAGGATAGAGAAAATAACACCTCTAATAATCCACCCGGATCAAACAGGTTTTATAAAAGGTAGGCTCTCTTCCACAAATTCACGTAGATTAATAGATTTAATAGATTATTCCCACTGTAAAAACGTCCAAACCAATATATTATCTTTAGATGCAGAAAAAGCATTTGATAGAGTTAACTGGAAATTTTTATTTGCAGCCTTAAATAAATTCGGATTCAGTAATTCTTTTGTAAACTGGTTAAAAATATTATACAGCTCACCAACAGCATGTATTAGGACCAATAATCAAACATCATCAAGGTTCTTTCTTCAGAGAGGTACCAGGCAGGGATGTCCACTTTCTCCCTCCCTCTTTGCTATTTTTATTGAACCATTAGCAGCAGCAATCAGGCAAAATAATAATGTTAAAGGTATACAATGCAACAAAATAGAACATAAAATCAGTTTATACGCAGATGATGTACTACTTTTTCTACAGCATTCACAAACTTCCTTGTATCAGGTAATTGAGTTAATAAAATCTTACTCAAGAGTTTCAGACTATTCCATAAATTGGTTAAAATCTACAGTCCTTCCTATCAACTGTTCTTACCAGAGTCCTGTTGCTTTACAGCTCCGGTCGGGAAATATTACATATCTAGGTATCCATATCTCACCAAGACTGGCAGACTTATCTAAGCTAAACTACGTCCCACTTTTAAAAAAAGTGGAAGATGATCTGGCAAGATGGAAATCCCTTCCAATATCACTTATTGGAAGGGTAGCTACAATAAAAATGATGGTTTTGCCTAGAATCAATTATTTATTCTCAATGATCCCAAGCAAACCATCACCTGATTGGTTTAGATCTCTGGACTCTTCTGTTTCTAAATTCCTTTGGAAAGATAAACCCCCACGTATCAGCTTAAAAACACTACAGAAGTCCAAAGATAAAGGAGGTCTAGACCTACCAAACTTTCGTCATTATTTCTTAGCCAACAGACTCCAATACACATCAAGATGGGTAAAACACAGTTATATCGATGAGTGCTGGGTAGATGTAGAACAGACACTATGCAATAAGATAAAACTTTCAGATCTACCTTTTGTTAGCTCAAATATAAAACAAAATGAATGTTTCAAAAGTATAAATATCAGCTCCTCTCTGACAGCTTGGTGGGAATTTCTTAAAATGACAAAGACCTCACTAGTCCCATGCAGGCGTACACCCATCTGGAATAACCCGGATATCTTACAAAAAAAATGCATGATTAACTTTCCAGGCTGGAGTTGTAAAGGAATTGAATACCTGGAGCATATATTTGATGGAACAGACTTTATCCCCTTTAATACATTGGTTACACAATTCGGAATTAACAAGAATAAATTCTTAGAATACCAACAAATTAAATCAATTATAAAAAATAAATTTAGGCTCAATACAGTTGATTTACAAATTCCAGGAAAAGTTTTAGACTTCCTTAATCTTAACCCTCCCAAACTGCTATCTAAAATATACAAAACATTAAATAGAATAGATGAATCAATAGCCCTTCCTATTTCAAAATGGGAGATGGACTTGTCCATCTCAATAGACCAAAACCTCTGGTCTCAAATTTCATTAAGAACCTTCAAATTTCTTAAGAATCCTAATCTACGATTAATACAATATAAAATCCTTCATAGAGTGCATTATACAGGGCAACGGATGTTCAAGATGGGTTATACGCCGTCTGATACCTGTTTACAATGTACAAGCAATCTACCAGACAATTATATTCATGCTCTTTGGTTCTGCCCACCTGTTAAGAAATATTGGTACCAGATATGTGAAGATCTATCAAAGTGTCTGAAATGTAATATCACACCTGCTCCCAGAGTTTGCTTGCTGGGAAATATAGATGAAGTTACCATGGATACAAAGTCTATGCAATTATTTTACATCGCCTTATGCATCGCTAAGAAAAATATCCTCTTGAACTGGAAAAATAAAAATACTCTGAATATTAATCAATATAGAGATCTCCTTCTGGATTACATTGGTCTAGAAACGGCATCTGCCTCCACATCTGATCAATCTTTCTGGTCACCCTTGATCAGTTCCATCACCTAGTGGGGTCGGGCCCTTGATTCCGTTCTGTGGGACACGGTTGCCGATGTGGAGCTTAAGGGTTGGTGGTGACTGCGGGGAGGTCCTTGGGGGTGGGTCCGCTTGCGGTTCGGCGATAGGTGCCGAGACCCTCGCCTGGGGTGGGACTTTGGGGTCTTTGTGTGGTGACTCCTAGTGGCTGCATGCGGCGCCTTAGAGGGGTCGTGCTGGCGGACACGGGTTACTGGCCTGGTGCTGTGCTGCTCTGGGGGGGTCTGGACTGGGCCTGGGGCTCGGGGTTCTGGGGCGGCGCGCCCCCCGGCTGGGGCCCTGGCGGGGCTTGGCCGGGGGGGGGCGCTGCCGTCGGTGCCGGCTGGGGGGGGGCTGTGGTCGGCCGGTGGTTGGCGGGCGCTGCTGCCCTTTCCATCTCCCCGGGCTGGTTCCTGTCGCTTGCTCCCCGGTGGCCGCTTGCTGCGTCCGGGCGTCGGCGAGAGGCCGTGGCGGGTGGCCGGCGTCTCCGGGCCCGATCGGCTATATTGACACTGGACATGGCTCCTGGGTCTTGGTCTTAGCCCTCGCGGGGGTGCTGGGGTGGGGGGCTCTGGCCGGTGTTGGTCGGCCTCCACGGTGACTGACCAGTTGGTGGGGTGTGGGCTGGTGGGTGGACGTGCTGGGTTCTGTTGCCACCCGGCCATCGGGCGGTAGTAGCAAGGCTGGAGGATGTCGGCCTGGGGATTGGCCGCCCGGGACTTCGGTCTGCTCACGGGCCTGGCGCGGCATGTCCGGGGTACCCGAGTCGGTGGTGCGCCGGGTTCCGGCCTCGGCCCGGGGGTCCTCGGACGCTGGCGGTGCCTGGGGCGTCTCTTATTGGCGGGGAGGCTTTTTACCATCTAGCACAGGCGCTCTTTTTAACGGGGTGCGCTTGGGACGGGAGGGGGGAGGGCGTTGAGGGTGAGGGGGGGCTAAACTCAACCTGGGTGTCTAGTGACATGTGTTTTGTTAGCAGTGTGAATGTTGGGGAGGATTTAGGTATGCCCCTGGCATGGGGGCTGGTGGATTGCCGGGGCCCCCATGGGGCTCGGCGGTACCGCTGCCGTGGGCCCCGACTGGACGTGCTGGGGCCTCCCACCCCTGGTGGATCGGGCCGAACGGGGGTGCCTATTGGAGTCAGCAGGGGAGCTGGCTCCCTGGGGTTGGCAATGGTCACCCCAGTTATTTTCTCCCCATCCCCATGCCTCTGTCCACCTGCTCCTTCATTCTACCATTCACAAGGCCTTGGGACGTGGGCACGTCACTGGGGTGCGGGATGGAGCTTCCGTCTTCGCTACCCGGTGGCGGCCTGGGTCCCGATTTTATTGAGCAATTTAGACACTACACTTGCAACATTTACAGGGAACGCACATGTAGGGACCTGGCGGTGTGGCGCCACAGGCGAGGCCCCCCCGTTGAGGGGGCCTCGCCTGTGGTGCCGGCACCCACTGGTTAAACGCATCTAGACACTGAGGGCCCGGGGGGGGAGATGGGGGTACCCGGCAGTATTCCCATGTCCCCCCCCCTCTGTTTTAAGTGCACATTAGAACAACACGCAACAACACCACATTGAGCTGGGGGAGAGAGGCTGGGGGGTCTTTCCACACCCCTGTTCGTTGGACCATCAGGGGTCGGAGCCCGGATAGAACATCACGCCGTCTGGTCGGGGTCCTGGGCTGGTGGGCTGCTCTTGCCGGTGTGGGGCCTTGGCGGTCTACTTGTCCCCGTCCTGGTGGGCAAAGGGGTCTGTCTCCTGGGTGCAGGGGCAGGGTTCTCTACTGGGGCGTCTGTCCCTGGGCCTGGGAGTATGGAGTATAGTGTACGTATGGGGGGTATGAATGAGGGTATAGCGTCCTTTTTTCGTATGTCCTGTATTTGTAAGAATGTGTACACATGAGAGGGAGGGTACGTATGAGTGTCTCTGTCTGTCTATGTCTACCTGTCAGGTTGGGTGTTTGGCTGCTCTCTGGCCTGATGCATCTTCTTCCCTCCCCGTCACTCCCCGTCGGTGATGGTTGCTCCTGCCCGCTGGTTGATGATGACTCTCGATGCATGGGGCTGGGGGTCCCGGTTGCGGCCCGGCTCGGTCCTGGTGCATGTCGGGCGGGTCCTGGGTGGTCCGGTGTGTCGGGCGGCCGCTGTTTCGGGCCGATGTCCTCCTTGGATTGACTGGGGCACCTCTTATGGGGGTGCCGGGTTTGTAGAATAGGTTGGTGCCGTCCGGTGGATCGGTGGGGACCGTGCCTGGCGCCCAGTCCTCCTGCCGGTTCCAGGACTTCAGCTGGCTGGTCTGTTCGCCTGGTGGGGCTGTCCGGCATTGGCTGGGCCCCTGATCTTGGCGCCCCACGTGGGGCGGGATCTGGACCCTGGAGCTGGAAGATCTGGATGTCCAGGTGCCGGCTGGGCGCGGCCTGGGGAGGGCGTACATCCGCTGTGGCTCCCTGGCGTGTGGATGTGTGGGGGCGGGCCGGGTTGTTGGCGGTGGGTACTGGTCCGGGGTGGCGGCGGCGTGTGTTGTCCGTCGGTTGGCTGCGGGTCCTCCTTGCCTGCGGCGGCGGCGGGGGACCCTTGTCGGCTGGTCACTGGTTGGGGCCCCGCTGGGGGGTGGGGTGCCCCTGGTCCCCGTGGCCTCCGGTTCCTGGTCCGGGCCCGCCCTGGCGTAGCCGGTTACTGCGATCTCTCGGGCCCCAGCATCGCGGCTGGTGGGTGCTCCCCTGGGGCTTCCATCTGTTCCCCTCTTGGCGGGTGATCGACCCTGCGCTGATCCGCCTGTGGACTCTGTACTCTGTGGGACGCTGGATGCATACATCTCTTGCCTCCTCCATGTCTGTGCCGATTCCTGTAGGACGGATTGACGGTTCCTTACACCAGCTATCAATCACTTGCATGGGGAAACCTTATTCAGACCTGCATGCTCGCACACACATAGGTGTGGGGACATAGGTGAGGACGGACAAATCTTAGGCTGAGGTTATCATCATTAGTTAGTTGTTCACAGGAGCTTACCAGAAACATTTGTATTATGTTCATTAATCAATGCTTGTGTGTAGTGAATGTGTAATTCTTTGTTTATTCTACCAGATCCGAACTATTGGTTTGGTTCTGTACACTTTGTTGTTTTTGTATTACTGTTTCTCTGCCGTCCGGCAGAGGTGGAGGACTGGGATGTTTTGTGTTCTTTATTTACCTCCCTGTCGTGTGTCATCGGTTCGCCCCTCTGTTGGTCCGGTTTCTTTTCTTCACCTTCTTCCTTTCTCCCTTCTTGTCTCAGTTTAATGTCCATGACGTCAGGAAATTGAACCCACAGTAATCACTAATAAAGATTTTTCATACATATACATCAAGTGGCGTACTACAGCGAAGCTGTAATACTCTGCTTGGGAAAGTAAAACTGTTGGGCTTGTACTTGGTACTCAGACAAGCAGACAACAATTCTGAGTAGCATACTGCTAGACAGGACACGTTAAAAAAAAAAAAAAAAAAAAAAAAAAAAAATTAAATTGTCCCACAGAGATGGAATTCACACTGTACTATATGGTCAAATACAGTACTACATGGTAAAATACAGTACTACACAGTACTACAGGGTAAAATACAGTACTACACTGTACTACACGGTCAAATACAGTACTACACGGTACAATACAGTACTACACGGTACTACATGGTACAGTACAGTACTACACTGTACTACATGGTCAAATACAGTACTACACTGTACTACCTGGTACAATACAGAACTATACAGTACAATACAGTAATAGACCGTACAATACAGTACTACATGGGACACTTAAGTACTACACCCTCCTGCATGGTAAAATACAGTACTACAGAGTACTACAATGTATGATACAATACTACATATTACTAAGTAGAACAGTAGAACATGGTATACTACAGTATGGTAAAATACAGTACTACATGGGCAAATACAGTACTACACAGTACTACATGGTACAGTACAGTACTACACAGTACTACATGTAAATACACAGTACTACACTGCACAATAAAATACTACATTGTACAATACAGTACTACACAGTACTAAATGGTACAATACAGTACTAAAAAGTATTACATGGTATAATACAGTACTACACAGTTCTACATGGTAAAATACAGTACTGCATGGTACAATACTGTACTACATGGTAAAATAAAGTACTAAATAGTACTACATGGTCAAATACAGTACTACAAACTACTGCATGTTAAAATACAGTACTACATAGCACAATACAGCACACCCAGTACTAAATTGTACAATACAGTACTACACAGTACTACATGATACAATACAGTGATACACGGTCCTATATGGTACCACACTTGCTGAATTTGTCAACAGAAGCTCTTACTGGGGTTGGTTTAAATCGTATCTGTCCTAGAAATTCTAGTTTGTTAATGTAAACGATAAATCTTCACACGCAAGGTTTTTTTGTGTACTACAGGGTTCTATGCTTGGACCAATTATTTTAACTATATATACAGTAATGGCCAAAATTATTTCCACCCATGAAATCTTTCCAGTAAATCAAGTATTTCTCAATGAAATGTGTAGCGTTAACAAATTTAAAATATTTTCAAATTAGCAAATTTGAAATGTCACACATAACTCCAAAAATGGGCTGGACCAAATTATTGGCACCCTTTTAAAATTGTGGACTAGTGTTTCAAGCAGATGATGCTCCTTTAAACTCAACTGAGGCAAGTTAACAGGTGTGGGCAATATATGTTCCCTTAAGATATATTCACTTATGATGTTCACTTGGTTCACTTGGCATTTTGTGTCTGTGTGTGTCACACTAAGCATGGACAACTGAAAGATGAAAATAGAACTGTGTGAGGACATTAGAACCTAAATTGTGGCAAAATATCATCGATCTCAAGGTTACAAATCCATCTCCTGAGATCTGGATTTGCCTTTGTCTACATATTAACATAACATTATCATTTTCATTAACATTATCATTACAATATCATTACAATAACATTATCAAGAAGTTTGCAACCCATGGCACTGTAGCTAATCTCCCTAGGCATGGATGGAGGAGAAAGATTTGATGAAAGGTTAGAACGCAGGATAGTCAAGATGGTGGATAAGCAACCCCAAACAAGTTCCAAAGAAATTCAACCTATCCTGAAGGCTCATGGAGCATCAGTGTCAGCGCAAACTACCTGTTGACATTTCAATGACATGAAACACTATGGAAGGAGACCCAGGCGGACCCCACTGCTGACACGAACATAAAAAAGCGAGAGTACTCTTTGCCAAATTGTACTCAAGTAAGCTAAAATCCTCCTGGGAAAATGTATTGCGAACAGATGACACCAAGATGGAGCTTTTTGGTAAAGCGCATCAGTCTACCGTTTAATGAAAATGGAATGTGGTCTACAAAGAAAAGCACACAGTACCTACAGTCAAACATGGTGGAAGTTCAATGATGTTATGGGGTTGTTTAGCTGCCTCTGGCACTGGGGGCCTTGACTGTGCAAGGCATCATGAAATCTGAGGATTATCAAAAGATTTTGGGTTGTACTGTAGGGCCAAGTGTCAGAAAGCTGGGTTTGCATCCAAGATTTTGGGTCTTCCAAAAGGACAATGACCCCAAACATACCTCAGAAAGCATGCAGAAATGGATGGCAAGAAAGCATTGGAGTTCTGAACTGGACAGCAATGACCCCAGGTCTTAATCCCATTGAACACCAGCGGAGAGATCTTAAAATTGCTGTTGGGAAAAAAGCATCCTTCCAACATGAGAGACCTAGAGCAGTTTGCGAAGGAAGAATGTTCCAAAATTCCGGGTGAGCAATGTAAAAAGCCTATTGACGGTTATATGAAGCGACTGATTTCAGTTATTAAAGGGTGTGCAACCAAATATCAAGTTGAGGGTACCAATAATTTTGTCCAGCCTATTTTTGGAGTTCTGTGTGAAATTGTCAAATTTGCCTTTTTTCTCCTGTTTTTTGTTTTACACACAGAGAATAAACCTGTGTATAGCAATACATGTATTTATACAATACTTTTCTGTGAGAAATACTTAATTTTCTAAATAAATAAATAAAATAAAAAATAAAAATCAGGGGTGCCAACAATTCTGGTCACAACTGTATGCTTTAAATAGGTAAAAATACTTAGACAGCATGGTATGAATTTCACAGTTATATCAATGATACAAAACTATATTTTATCCATAAATCCTGTTGAATCCAATCACTTAGGTAGATTACAGGTATGTCTCAGAGACATTAAAACCTGGATGACTTTAAACTTTATGGTTAAATTCAGAGAAGAGAGAAGTTGTCTTTGGACCAGAACCTTTAAAAAGTAAACTGTAAGATAATAACTTCATCTGGATGGCATAAATTTGGCCTCCTGTAATAATGTAAACGACCTTGGTGTAATTTTTGACCAAGAAATGACATTCAAATCCCATATTAAACAGGTTTCCAATATTTCTATATTTTACCTCCAGAATATTGCTATACATAGAAACATCCTGTCCAGGAGTGATGCTACGAAACTAGTCCATGTATTTGTTATTTCAAGGCTCAAGATGCAATTGGAAGCCTTCATGTGATCCAAAATGCCGCAGCAAGAGTTATGATTAATGTTAAAAAGAGAGATCAAATTTCTCCTGTTTTAGTTTCTCTCCATTGGCTCCCTGTTAAATCCTGAGTAGAGTTGATCCTCCTCCCTACGTATAAAGCCCTCAATAATCAGGCTCCATTGTACATCAGAGATGTGATTGTTACATATGTTCCTAACAGAGCACTTTGCTCTCAGACTGTAGGTTTACTGGTTGTTCCTAGGATCTCTAAAAGACAGTTGTGGCACATGACCACTTGTACTGAGCCAGGTTTTGTTGGAGCTTTCTTCCTATTAAAGGGGAGTTTTTCCTCGCCACTGTCGCTATTTGCTTTTATGAGGGATTGCTGTGGTTGGAGTCGGCATGTTCCGGGCACAACCTCACGTCAATGACTCGACTCAATCTGTTGGGATTTGTTAAACAGAAAATTTTAACCAAGTAAAAGGAAAGATATTTTTTGTTTATGCTGACTATAAAAGGATTGATCTGCACATTCGGAACCCCAGTTACTATGTCCTTTCAGTCTAAAATTTCCTGGGCTACAATATTTTCAACTTTATGCACGGAGATTAGCAAAATAAATAAATCAATTAAAGAAAAGATTTCTAAACAATTAATTTCACTTGTCTCACTGAATGGGACCTGATTGCACCTTTAAAAGTTACTGAGCCTTTGGAGCGTGTCTGTAGCCGTTGCTGCCGGTTAGACATAATCCAAAGAGCCCGATGTGTGCCAAACACTGGCAGCTGATGGCTTTCCTCCCACAGAAGCAAAAGTCAGGACATGGTTTGTTCAGAGAGTCTTTTCAACTTCTTATAGCTTCAATTGGAGAAATGTTTCCTATTTTAAAACTATGGCTGAAGCGGCCCTCAATTCCAGTCTTCAGTACAGCGGGATATTGTGGATTTAGCTTCCAGAAAAAACATTTAAACCCCTATCAGACGTTATCTGTCTGAGCCAAAAAATCCAAAACCTCATGACAAAAACTCTAAAACAATACCACTATTACTCACAAAAGGATGCTCATTTCAGTTCCATACAGAGCAGGAACCACAGGATATATATATGTGTTTTAAGTGCAATCGTTTAATTTATATGTGGTTCTTTGTTCAGCTTGTTTGGACTAAAATGAATTAAAAAAATACTATTGAGTAGGTAGTACAACTGGTACAGATAGGCACCAGCCCTTCCCCTGCATAGGATTTAAAATTTGATGAATAAGAACAGATTGACTGGATTGGTTTAACCCTGTTGGTCAAAATGGCCAACAGGCCCACTGTGACCTCTTATTATGATTAGATTATTGTAATGACTATGTTGATGATTATATTAATCTATTCAATATTCTTTAAAAAATATGCTTTGTGTAGTCTGGATTTAAAAGTAATTTTGTCCGGTCCTCTGAAACGAGCTTAAAGTGCAGTGCCTTTGAAGGTTTAAGCTGTAGTAGTTTTTCCACTGAAAGACTGATGATACTTTCTGATGAAACTTTCAGGGTGACTCATTTAACTGTGAGTCATGGAACAATTCAGGCACTACTCCCACATTTTATTGTAATATGAATCTCCACAAGCCACTGCACTTCAGCCAGACTGCGATGAAAGAGGCAATGAACAAACATAGGAAGTTTGTCTTCTGGGGAAATCTAGAAGTTCCACTTGGGGACTTAGGAGGGAAATACAGTCATCAGGACTGAATAAAGGCTGTCGAAAGTAAATACAGTTCAACACCTTCAATAAGTAGACAGTGAAAGAATCAAGCATACTACAGGGGGATGAGCTTGAATGTTCCACTTTAACTTTGATAGTAGTCTAAAACCTCACAGAGAAAAGCTAAATAGATCTACTGAACAAAGAAATGAACAACAAAATAAAACTAGAACATTTTAGGAAATTTAAACAGGGCCTGCCACGGTGTGCGTGCTTATTCGTAGCCCAAATAAGAGCTTCTGTTGATAAGTTATGTGCAGCAACATTGATGGAATGGGAATCTAAGCTTTAAATGGTAAAAAGGGAAAAGTTTCTCAGTTAGTTACTCATAAATAAGGGTATGTAGCATGCTGGTACAAACAGATAGCTTACAGTAATACACATTGGTAGAAACAAAGAAAGACTGGTTTAATGAAGCATAGACTGAGGAATGAACGAAATCTGTAACAGTCATGGACATTCAGCTTTCACTGCTGAAAAGAGCAGGGATGTAGCTACAATCTGAAATTTTAAAGGGTTTTCTAGGTGCATGTATGGTGACAGAGTAAATCCTCAAAAATAGTGGACTTACGATTTGGGGCAAACTTTGGGTCGAAATAAGTCAAATTCTGTACACACTGTGTACAGAACACTGTAATAGCTATTGACATCAGGTCTTCACTGCAGAACAGAGCAGGGATATAGATACACCCTGAATGTCAAATGGGGTTTCTAGGTTATGGTTTGGTGATACAGTGAATCATGAAAAATAGTGTATTTTCATGATTTTTGACTTCTGACTAAACTTTGTTACGAACCAAGTCCAATTGTGAAAAAACTGCAACAGCTATTGCCATCCGGTCTTCACTGCTGAACAGAGCAGGGACGTAGCTACACCATGAATTTCAAATGTGGTTGCTAGGTTATTGTATGGTGACACAGTGAATCCTCAAAAATAGTGCATTTTCATGTTTTATGACTTCTGACTAAACTTTGGGTGGAACAATGTAAAATTATGAAAAAAACATAACAGCCATCGACATGCAATCTTCCCTGCTGAACAGAGCAGGGATGTAGATACACCCTGAATTTTAAATGAAGTTTCTAGGTTATTGTATGGTGACACAATATATCTTCAAAAATAGTGGAATTTGCGATGTGGGACAAAATTTTGCTTGAACAAAGTCAAAGTAAGAACGGCTAGCATGCTAATGCTAACTAGCATGCTAATGCTAGCTAACATGTTCGCATTAATATAAACCGAATCAGTTCCAAAATATAGTCGAAAAGCTAAAATTAGCTAAAAAGATAACAACAGCTAGCATGCTAATGCTAACTAGCATGCTACTGCTAGCTAACATGTTCGCATTAATTTTTTTTATTTATTATTATTTTTTTTTTATTAATCTTTATTAACAGATGTACAGAACATATTGGCACAGTTTGTCAGATGTTATTTGCATATAAAGCAAGGACAAGCAGAGGATGTATCTATAAGATAAACAGGGTTTAGTTTTCAGATATCTGTTTTTATGTATGAAGAATTTGCCAAGAATCATTAAGGAATTAATAGTCAGGTCAATTGACGGATCTTTAACAGATACACCAAAAAGAACATTTTCCTTTTTAAAATAGCTAATATTTTGTATTTTTGGGGATAACCAGCCATTTAGGTCGGACCAGAATGTAATAACAAAATTACAGTTAAAAGATAAGTGTTCAGTAGTTTCAATTTCCTTCTCACAAAAAGAGCATGCATTTTGATCTAGATGGAAACGAATTCTTAAAAATTCAGAAGATGGGTATATATCATTAATGATTTTATAATGAACTTCTTTTGCCTTTTTGTGCAATAGGAAACGTAAAAAATTTAGAACGAAGGGGTTCCACTTCGTCTTTAGAGAAAAATTTACGAATTAGTAATCTATTGGAGGAGAATGGATATAGTTCATTTGTAAAAGTGCTTCGGATTGCAATGTTGTTTAATTTCTTGTCAGTAATATTATGACCATTAATCAAGAGCGAAGGAAGAGCAGGATTTATATTGAGGTTAAGTAGATTGTGAGATAACATGATAATTGACTGGGGGATAGCTTTTATAAGTCTATTGTACTCTTTTTTGTTATGTTGTATGTAGAGGATAATAATTCAAAAGGAATAATGTTACCTGTGTTATCTAAGAGGTGCATCACTGACCAGATTCCTTTTTCGAACCAGATTTTATAGAATAGAGATTTATTTTTGAAAGTGATGTATCTGCAGTTCCAGAGTGGAGAAGTGTGAGGACTAAAATTGTGTTTAAATATCATTTTCCAGTAATGTAATACCTGTGCATGAAAGTCGGACAATTTAATTGGGAGTTTTTTTGGCTCAAAATCGCATTTCAAAAGGAAGTTAATACCTCCTAATTTACTGAAAATATAATTGGGGATAAGAAACCATAGGCTGTTTTGACTTTTTAAAAAAGACCTTAACCAATTAACCTTAATTTTTCCATTGACACATTCTATATCAATGGCATTAAGACCTCCTTCTTCATATTTTTTGATTAGCTTACCTTTTCTGATGTAGTGAGTTTTTCTATTCCAAATATAATTAAAATTAGCCTGATTAATAGATTTGATTGTTTTTTGAGAGAGTGCAAGGGAGAAAGCTGGATAAATAAACCTTGAAAGACATTCCATTTTCGTGAGAAAAATTCGACCAATAATAGAAATGTCTCTTTGAGACCACAGATTCAGGAGTGATTTGCATTTATCCAAATTATTCAGAATATTAAGATTATTGGAGATGTTAGCATCCTTTGTAATATGTATTCCTAAGCATTTGACCTCTGATTTAACAGGTATATTATAACATGAGGTGCCGGTAAGTGGAGAGTCGTGAATGGGCAGCAATTCGCATTTTTTTAAATTTAGTTTTAGTCCAGATGCTTTCGAGAAGAAATCGATTGTTTTGATTATAATAGGGATTTGGTTAATATCTTCCATAAATATTGTTGTGTCATCTGCTAGCTGGCTGATTGTCAGATCATTGCCGAAAAATGTCAATTTTCTAAAATTTGTATGTTTCATTAGAATGGAGAGCATCTCAGCTGCTGCAATGAAAAGCAGAGGGGAGATGGGGCATCCTTGTTTAATGCCTCTTCGTATAGGGAATCTAGGACAGGTACCCTGTGGTAATTTGACAGAGCTGTTTGTATCTCTGTATATTAATTTGATTACATTTATAAAATTCTTTTCGAAGCCAAATAATTCCAAAGTACTGAAAATAAACTGGTGTTCTACCATATCAAAAGCTTTAAAAGAATCTAAAAATAAAATGAAACCATCATCTTCAAGTAGATAATTATTATCGAGTAAGTCAAGAACAAGTCTAATGTTATGGTGAATAGATCTTCCCTTTATGAAACCAGATTGAGTTTCTGTAATAATTTGATTGATGCTCAATTTAAGTCTGTTTGCATATATATGAGTAAAAATGTTATAATCATTATTAAGTAAGGTGATGGGTCTTAAATTATCAATTAATCTATGGTCTTTTCCAGGTTTGGGGATAAGCTTAATGACTCCTTGTTTCATAGTGGTAGGAAGAGTTAGGGTTTCTAGAATTTCTTTAAGCATTTTAAAGAAGATCTCTTTGAGGTGTGACCAGAAATGTTTATAAAAATTACTAGTGATGCCATCTGGTCCGGGAGATTTATCTAGCGCTAAGTGTTTCACAACCATTTCCATTTCTTCTAGTCTGATATCTTCCTCGCAGATGGATTTGAAGCTATCATCGATCCTGGGTACCCATACTTTAATATGCTCAAAGAAGGCCTCTGCATCTGAGGACACGAAGGAGGACGAGTATAAATTACTGTAGAAGTTGAAGATTTCTTTGGAAATTAAAGCTGGGTCTGAGCATTCGTTATCGTTAATCAATAAGGTTTTAATTGCATTTTGTTCTTGCCTTTTCTTTTCCAAATTACAAAAGTAAGCAGAATTACGTTCTCCTTCTTCTATCCACTTCGCCCCTTGATCTAATAAATGCTCCGTTGGTTTTAGAGATGTACATTTTATCTAAATAAGATTGTAGCAGTGAAAGTTTTTGTTTGTTATCTTCACTTAATGAGGGTTTGTTACAGATTTTATTAATTTCTTTAATAATTTCTAGTTCCTCTTTCTTTCTTTCTTTCTTTGGATATCAGTTTACTCTTAAGTATAGAAATCTGACGTACTCTGTATTTTAGAAACTCCCATTTATCCCTATAATTTTTAATATTGTTATCCGTATTAATTTAATCTATCATTGCAATAATTTATTTGCAGAAGGACTCATTATTGAGTAGGTTTGAATTAAATTTCCAGTAATTGTTTTTAAAACTTTTGTTTACTTGAAGAAATTGTAGTTTAATATGGCAGTGATCTGTAAGAGGAGCAGCCGAAATGTCTGAGAAAATTTGTAAATTGTAGTTAATATCTGAAATCAGCCAGAAATCAATTCTGGATTTAATTGAACAGTCAGGTTTAAACCAGGTAAACTTTTTGGAATTTGGGTTATTTATGCGCCACACATCTTTTAAATTGAATTCCTTACACAAGTCCAACAGTGAGGGATTATACATATTAGAATGATATTTTGGAGGATGCCTATCATACCATTCATCCATTACCATGTTGTAATCACCACCAAAAATAAAGTTTCTGGTAGGATACTGCAGAAGAAGACTTTCAATTGTGGTTTTTTGGTTAAGGTTATTATAACCATAAATATTTCCAAGAATCAGCAAATCATTATTTGCTTCGAGAACACAGATCAGCCAATGTCCTGAAAGGTCCCTCTATTCGTGATTAGAAATTTTGCCAAAGGAAGTTGGTTAAAAAAGTATAGCAACTCCGGCTGATCTATTTGTGCCATGGTTGAATAAGATTTTTTTCCACCCCCCCCCCCCCATTGATTGACCATAATTTTTCCATCTAAGTCATTTGAAATGTGTCTCTGTGTAAAGAACACACTGAGCTTTTTTTTTCACCTTTGCAAAAGAAAGGTTGGATTTTCTGTTTAATAGATATCTCGTAAGACCCCTAGCGTTAAGAGAGAAGACAATTAAAAATTCAGAACTAACTGAAGACATATGAAGAGATTTATAGTAAGCAAAATCACTTAGCTTAAACAATATGAACTTAGCTGAAATTTAAGTACAGTAACACTTGCGCCTCCCTTATAATTCAATTCAAATTCAGTTTAACCATATAGCATCCTTTCACAACAGATGTCATCTCAAGGCACTTTACAAAAAAAGTTATTACAATACAATGTTTAGTGTAGAAATTACAGAACCACATAAGATTGCGTCGTGGAATTCTCAGCAATCCCTCATACTGAGCAAGCATGCAGCGACAGTGGGAAGGAAAAACTCCCTTTTAACAGGAAGAAACCTCCGGCAGAACCAGGCTCAGCACAAGCGGTTATCTGCCGCGATCGTCTGTGGCTTGGAGAATACATAACAGAGACACAGAAAGAGCAATAGAACTGATGCAGAAGTTTGTTGCAGGACGTGGAGAATTTTCCGTCACTGCAATGCCATCTTAGTCACATTTAACATTGGCAAATAAATGTATAAGTATAATGAACTTCTTTAACCCTTTTATAAGAGACTGGGAATAGAACATTAAAGAGAATACTGACCATCTTATTTACTAGTAATCATTTAGTAGTGGTTAAAAGAAGAGAAATGGAGGGTTGTATCTTTAAATTGGAAATTTGTAAGCTTTAAGACTTATTCAACAGCAAATGAAACAAATAATTAGAGAACTAGTGAAAGAGACCGTCAAAATGAAATACTTTGTCTGTCTAAACTATTTCAACTCTATTGCCGTTAATGTACCCTACATGTCCTTTGTAGTATACATTCTTCCCTGCAGCGCGAGCTTGCTCCATCCTTGGCCACGCCGCAGCACGAGCCTCTTGGTCAGCTTTGCAGAAATCTTGCTTGAAGTGGATTCCCATTTCTTTGCAGATCTTACAGTTCTTTGAGAGCTTCCAGAGGGCGTCGCGGTGGTGTGTCGTGGAAAACTGTATCATTACTTGTCGGTGTTTCCCTTCCAATCTTCTCCCAAGGCGATGAACAGTGTCAACCACATAGTCCAAGGACGGAGCCATCTGCGGTGTGATCTTGGAAAGGATTTCCATAACAACATCCCGGATTCGTTCGTCATCCTTTTCTTTCAGACCATGTATTTTGAGGTTCCGCCGCCTGTTATATCTCTCCAACTCCAGTAGTTTTTCTTTCAAATCTTTGTTGTCTTTGGTGAGACGTGGCACTTCTTTTTTAACTGCTTGGATATCTTCTTTGCATTCCTTAATTTGTGCGGCATTCATTTCCACAATTTTGGAGATGTTAACCACCATGATGTTGTTTTCCTTTAGTTGCGCACTGAAGACATCCATATTTTCAGTTAGCTTCTCTATAGCTTTAACCAGTGTCTGGGTAGTATCTACAGATGGTTCTTGATGAGCTTTTACCTTCACGGGTGGTGTAGTATTTTTGGTCGGGGTAGCAGGGGGTTCCTTTCTCTTCATTGAGCCTGAAGTTGTAACATCCATGTGAGCATAAGCGTGTTCATTCGAGTGAGCAGTGTTCGAGCTCGCTGCCTCAGCAGTTAGCTTAGCTTGCGGTTTGCCGGGCGGCATGGTAATACCAACGAACTTTTTTAAGTTTTAATACGAAGTTGAATGTTCTTAGTGCTCTAAGGGTTAATGACTCCTTAATAATTTGAGTGCCTGTTCAAGAGTTGCAAAAGAAACTTGTATTTCCAGGTAAATTTAGGGCAGTAGTGTGAGAGCTTAGACACAGCAGCTTGTCCATTCCGCCATCCTGCCGGAAGTCTCTCACATGTTCGCATTAATATAAACCCAATCAGTTCCAAAATATAGTCGAAAAGCTAAAATGAGCTAAAATGCTAACAACAGCTAGCATGGTAATGCTAACTAGCATGCTAAGGCTAAATAGCATGCTAATGCTAGCTAACAGGTTCGCATTACTATAAATCTGATCACTAGGAAAATATAGTTGGAAAGCTAAAATTAGCTAAAATGCTAACAACAGCTAGCATGCTAATGCTAGCTAACATGTTGGCATTACTATAAACCTGATCAGGACCAGAATATAGTCAAAAGCTAAAATGAGCTAAAATGCTAACAACAGCTAGCATGCTAATGCTAACTAGCAGGCTAATGCTAGCAAACATGTTGTCATTATAATTAGTAGGATTAGTATGAAAGTATACAGAAAAAGCTTAAATGAACTAAAATGCATACAAGGCCTATCATGCTGCTCCTAAGTACCTGTATATTATGTGAGGGCTGTGAAGACCTTCCTTACGCTGTGTCCAGACCAAACGCGATAGGAGCGACTAGAGCTTCAGGTGTACATGTAGAATCAATGGAGGAGCGCGATGAAGCGCGACTTGGGGTCCCGCGAGACTTCAGAAGCAGATTTGTGTAGCGAAAAAGCTTTTCTGCCTGATTTGAGCGAACAATTCGCGCTACAGATGCGAAGGATAATTCGCGCTGCATTTTATGCGGTGCATTTTGTGCATTCACGTTCATCGCGCCCACCGCTCGAGTTGGAAAAATCTGAACTCCCGCTTCAAGTCTCGCCGCGAGAAACAATCAGGAGCCTGGTGACGCTGGAGCAGAAACGGAGCAGTTGCTGAGACATAGGCAAGCAACCTGGAGCTGAAAAAAACCGTTGAGCTAAGTAAAGGAACAGTGTTGAACTTAAAGACTGGAGAAAAAGTAAAAAAAAACCAAACAAAACCTGGCCGGTTCGGAGGGGGAGCGGACTTTGCTGCGGAGGAGCCGTCGAGGAAAAGCTCTGCGGTTGTAGCTGCGGTAACGAGCTAGTTGGCTTCTACCCTGGATAATAAGCAACGGAGACGGTAAAGGAACCTAAACTGCATCTCTACTCTTTATCGGAAGGTTTAGAATGTATCTGTTTTAGCCATAATGGTTTATTTCATGTAAAACAAGGCTGTATTTTGTGCAATGCAGGACGGCTGTGTTTTTCTTTTCTCTGTTCACTTCCATGCAGCCGCCATTTTCTGTTAGCTGCTAGTCACGTAGTCCCGTCGCAGGTGTAAAATGGCTTAATTAATGCTTTATTCAGTCTTATTATATTTTATATGCTAAATGTGATAGGTTTTTTCGTCTACCCCGGAAATTATTAAAACCTGCTGGTTTGAGGTCGAGGCGAGCCAGTACCATCCCACCAGACGCTTCCAGGGCCATCGGCGGAGTTTCGCTGGGGTGCTGCGTTGAACCTGCGTCAACTTATCACTTTCTACCACAACAAGGTTGGAGTAAAACTTGTTGAACATTGGACATATGTCAACTCTGGAGCACATCCCTGATGGACAATTGAGGTTTTGCTGAATGTAAAGAATGAGACTCTGAAACATTTTCTTTTGCTATGTGATTTTCCATGTTTAGTGGTTGTGTGCTTTAAAGGGTACATACGGTGTCATTTCAAGGTGAAAGAAATGTTATTGAAATCAAAAGTATTGATCCGTATAACCTGGGAAACGTAAATTGTTGAGCTTGAAACAGCTTTGAACTCGAATTACAGCAATTCAAAACAGGTTTAAACAGAAACACTTAAAATTAGATGACCGGTCATAAAATACATTAGAAATATTGATCAAAGGAATTAAAACCTAAACTTTTAGTTGAGCCTTAACTAAAAGGGTAAAAGTAAAACAAAGAAATAACTAAACACTACTTAAGGTCTTTTCATTCACTTCAGGTGAAAATTGTATTTGTCTGTACAATTTTGTTTTATTAAACTGCCGGCTTTTCATTTAATTAATAGTTTCTGTCTCTGGCTTTCATTGTTACTCACCACTCCTCTGAACCTAGAACTGGTCCAGTAGCATAATTAACCTGACCTAACAGCACAGGTGCTACACAAAGGTGGTGGAAAACCGCAGAAGAAAAATTAGAACATGCAACTAAATGCAATCACAACAGATCAAATAAATAACATGCAATAAACCCAAATTAAACCACCTTATGAAACTTCAACGACCGCAGATAATTTATTTTCCCGGCTTCTCTGCGCAAGTCCTGTCGCCTATCAATTGTTAGGGCACTAAGCAAAAGCAGTGAAAATGGAGTATGAAAGGGTTGTTCTTTTTACTTTTATTCTTTCAGAGAAGTTAAAAGAATTAAATGGACTATGTCATGCCATTTCACAGCTTCCAACTTCTGGGATAGACATATGTGATAAAATATCACAGTTGGTGTTATACAGTATTAATTTGTCCTGAAATTTAACTTGCATCCTGTAGTTAATGTTAGACCTCGGAGTGAAACAGCTCTTTTCTCTATAAACCCACCTCCTGCACTCCAACGCTACGCTCTGCCGCGCTGCACAACTGGGAACAGATCAAACTGAAACAAACAGTTCTAAGCTTCCTCACAAACAGAATTCTCACGAATAATTTGAAAAGCCCAGAGTAACACAATACAACTTTGTTATATTAAGGGCTCAGACGTTTGGTTTATCAATAAAGCCTATTTAATTTGCTAAATCTCCAGGCTTTAGACACAACCCAGACCAATACAGCTGCATCCACTAAGCAAATCTTTCCAGCCCAGTATATAAAAAAAGCTGTAGATGCTGTTTGCACCTGTTCACTGTACATTCTGAGATGCAGAATGATTTTACCAATAGGAAGCATATATATAGTAAAAATGATTTGCCCAAGCACGGAACCCTGTGGTACTTTGCAAGTAACCATTGAGGCCGAGGAATGATAGCTGATAGCTTATTTGTTTAACCCACAAGGCTAGATAGCTATCACTATGTTTCCCTTTGTCTTCCCTGAGCTGATTGTGCCCATTGATAAAACCAGTGTTGGGACTAACACGTTAAGTAACGCTTTACAGTAACTACGTTATTATTGTGGTAACCACCACAGTGACTAGTCTGTTTGCCAAAATCAAGAATGCGTTTATCCTTACTGGGATTTAATTAGGGTGGTTATTTATTATTTTGCATGCCTAAAGCAGTGTGTGATTATGGCAGTCCTAATGAAAAGAGTAGTTGTGATGAGAAAAGGTGAGCTTACGTGTGTTTCACCGGTCTGTGGCTGTGCATGTGATGTGCTGCCTAACAGCGTATTAATTGCACTTGATCAAAACCATCCCTCGGCGGTCTTCAGGCAGTCAGAAATTATACAACTTTAGTCTGCTGTTGACCAATTAAATTGCTCCCTCTGAGTGAAGTGTTGGCTAGTTTAATGATAAACAAAGCTTACCTCGAGCTCGTTTTGAAGAACAGGTATGCCAAACTGTCCCCTTTTTCCCAGCCATGAGTGTGTCCAAATTCATCTTTTCTTCCTCATCTTCATCACCTTTCTTTTACCATTTGATTCACAGTTTAGAAACAAAAGTAGTAATGCATCTAGCACTTGTCTACATTTCCTTGTCGCCACCTTGGCCATGCCCATCTGTCTGTTTTCAGTGACGTATGCTGCATCACTAGTGAAGGTGGCTTTTGGCAATATTGGAAATATCAATTTTGTTAAAACACTTAGTGTTTATGGGGATGAGAATACTTTCTATTATTTATTTATTTTCTCTTTGTGAGGCTGAAAGTACTTTTTTGACTGTCTGTACTGAAGATGAGGTACATTTCAGCCGTTTTCAGTTAAGTTTACAAAGAATGGATAGACCTCTATGTTTAAGTTCAATCATTTTTGCACTATTATTGATTCCTACAGCTCCTAAATGATGTGAGGCCTAGATCAATGCTGGCCCTGCTAAAAGTATACTTTCTACCCATTTCAATCGCAAAAATAAATATACCAATCAAAAATGTCAAAATACTGTATATGTCATATTTTGTGATACACTGCTTCTTCGCAGTATTTTTTTTCTAATAATTATATCAGGGACAGCTTTATGAGAAGGTAAGATAAAGGTAACTACTTTACATGTTTATATTGAAATATATACTTGCTGGTGCATAAATGTGTAAAGAAGTGTATTTGACTGTTTTTCTTTTACTTTTTAAACTTTATTATTATATAATAAAACTGTTCATTAGTTACCTCAAGGCAACACTGCACAGTTAAAACTTTTTTTTTTTGGGCAATATATTATATTGGCATTGGTATGTGCACAGATGCATTTGTGTGTATTTATATGGTCATAGGCAATGTTTTTTTGGTTTACCATATATTGATGATTATGGGACATCGATGTAGAATCATTTTATGGAAGGAATCCTAGGGAACGTGGAGTTAGAGACATATCAGTCAGAGAGGACAGCGAACCATCAGAGAATGATAGTGAGGCAATGGAGGAGAGGATCCCTGAATTAGGTTTGAGGGATATGTATGAGTTCAGGGGTAAGTGAGGGGTCAGACTGTTTGAACCCCTCCCCTCTGGCCGACAGCTGCGGTCCATTAGGACCAAAACCTCCCACCACAAGGACAGTGTTTACCCCTCTGCCATCAGGCGTTGGAACTCAGCCAAAAACTCTGACTGACACTTATGGACCATACAACTGTCACATGTGCTTTATCACGCAGCCCCCCCTTCACCGGACACGTTAAGATTAACCGCACACTACCTCCTGCACTACATGTTTAAATAAATAAATATATAAATATATACATGTATATGTACATAACTTCTATTTATGGTTAAAAGTTTATTATGCCTACGTTTTTATTTCTCATGCTTATGTTTGTTCTTGTTTCTATGTCAGCACCGTCAAATCACGACAAATTCCTTGTAATGTAAATTACTTGGCAATAAATCTGATTCTGAGAGGTCAGTTGGTAAAGTTATTGTGTGTGTGTGTGTGTGTGAGTCTCATTGTTGCTTTTTTTCTTCTTTTTCATAGTTTTCCTCTTTTTAGAAGAATAACATATCCACAAACAGTGGCTATAAGGAAGAGTAAGATTCAGATGCTGGAGAGGGTGAAGTGTCTTACCTCTCAAGATGGAGAAAACTACACACCTCCATCAATGCCTATCTAGACTGGTAGGGGAAGCTGCCAAAAGCTGATAACATCCTGTCCCTCCTGCAATACTTCAAAAAGTTCTTCTTTGAAGACATTCTTGAAGTTATTTTAGATTAATTCAATTTGTCTGCAATTCCGTGTGATCCCAACAAGCTCTAAACCAGGGGTCTTCAAATTCAGGCCTCAAAGGTTGATGCCCTACCACTTTTAGATGCTTATCTGCTCCAACACAGCTGATTCAAATTGTCCAACTTTCTCGCTGAGGAGCCAATGAGCAATTATTTGATTCAGTTGTGAAGAGCCAGAGAAATTAGTAAAGCCTGCAGATACTGACCCTTGAGACCTAAACCTTAATAATAGTGAATTAGAGCACTTCCTCGGCACTGTGGTCAACATGTCCCCCTTTGGCCAGGCAGCAACTCAAATGTTGTGGAGCAAATTTGGAATGTACTGTATTTTTGAGTTTTACTGTTATATGAAACGTTCACATTGTTTATTTGTTTATTTATTTATGCTGGTTGTGTGAATAAAGCTCAATGCAGAATAATATGATGTTTTACCCTTACGCACAATGTTTCCTTGAAGCAACAAACCAAAATCTGTTTGAAAATTTATATTTTATTAGGGATCCTAATAAATATCCTAATGAAATAATTTCCCCCCCAAAATTAAAAAGTCATGCCATAGAGGGAGAATTTAGTTTCATTCAGCCTTGCTGGCGATCTAGTTAGGGAAGCAACATGTAAGTAAAAGAATCTGAGTAAAAACAAAGTTACTTACCCTAGTAACTAGTTACTTTTAGAGAAATGAGTAACTTAAAGTAAATGAGTTACTTTTGAAAGAAGTAACCAATAAAGTAACGAAGTTACTAATTTAAAGTAGCTTACTCAACACAGGATAAATCACATCGTAAGTACCTGAAGTCGTATTTTCCTGTGACATTTTTTTTTTTAAAGAGTTCCACAATTAATGTGCGGATATACAGTGTCCTGGAGGGTACAGAGGGCATCTCAGTAGTATCTTTCATCGAAAAGTTTATCAGGACCAAGCTGGGTGAATTAATGGATGGTCAATTTGGAGCAGATCTCGGAATCGAGAGGGCCTCGGGCCTGTCCCCCCTCCCGGAGTATCACCGCGCTCAATCGTGATCTGTTTCCTATGGTTCACAATTCAATTCAATTCAGTTTATTTATAAAGCGCAGTTTCACAACACATGCCATCTAGAGGCACTTTACAAGAAGAGTTATTACATTACAATGTTTAATGTAGAAATTAGAGAACCACAGAAAATTGCGTCGTGTTCACAACTAAAGATAAAGCTCTTCAAGTGGCCTGGAAAAGACAGCTGCACATTCAAAACAGAAGTGTTTACTTCGGTCAGGATTAGGCAACGGATGTACAGCAGAAGAGGAAGGAATATATACCAATCAAGAAGGTGCTTAGGGAAAACCTGATCCGCTTTCAGACACCGCTGACTAGAATGCGCATTCACTTCGACTCTGGTGCGGTGACCTACAGCGATGCCCAGGAGGTGCCAGAGGACCTGAGGAAGCGAGGCTATGCAGTCAAGCCAATATGTGCAAAAAAGTCCACACAACAGTGGAACAACACAGCGGTATCTCTATCCAAGCTACTGCCATGGCATTCATCAGGGGTGCCACTAGCTAGAGGGTCGGATTACCAGGACTCCATCCGGGAGAGACTGCGTGGTTTTCGGAGAGACGGCCGGGGGGTCACTGCACCTGAAAACTGATGGTTTAAGCATACAAAAATTGTAGAATTATCGTAGGTTTATACGGAGGGGTTGACTGGACCCTTTGGCCTGAGGGGAGCGATTCCCTACAAGGTTTTCTTCCTCGGTACATCTTTGCCAAATTTGTCGGGGCGGGGAGATGTGCAGGGATAAAAGTCACCGCATTAAACAACCTGTTATAAGAGGATACAACAAGATTTGAAGGAAGAAAACATGTTTTGCTTCTTGGTACCTTATCCATATTATTAAGCCCGTGACGTTAAGCCTATAAAACGGGCTATTTTTGTGTGTTAGTGATACGCTACTTCTTTGCAGGGAGACGACAATTGTTTCCCATTTCTTACTGCAGTTTACAGCTAAAGGGGGAGCCCCACCTAGTGGCCACATCCCCACATCGTTCTCAGAGGACATATTTGTTTCTTCTATACGGAAACCCTAGTTCACACCAAGCATTTTTTGGTCAGTTCTCTTGGTTATAGGCCGTTTTCACATGTGTGGCCGTGCGAGAATACAGCCAGAGAACATGCAAATTTCTTCTATTCAGATGGCACGTATTTGACCCGTACTGGAATCCAGTGTTTTACTACAACTAAACAGCAGGTGGCGGTATACAAATAATTCTGTAGCTGTCCAACAAACAAGGGAGTGAGAAGTACCAATGTCATAAAACGAGCAACAGCCTAGAATGTAAACAAACTTGTCTAATGGTCAACTGCTACCTGAAGCCATTTACAGGGTGAGTGTTATAGTAAACCCGTCGTTTTTAATCTGCTGGGTTGCTATGGGATGCTTGAATCGCTTTGTTTTGGTATTTTTATGGTCGCGAGGTGATTTTGTAATTTCGGCCAGCGGTGTCGTAATTTCCGCGTGGAGCGCGTCTATTGTCTTGAGTACGGCCAGAGTACAGCTTACTTTCACATGATCCATGCCCGCTCGTACCTGGACTCGGATACTACCTCCAAGGCTGGTCTCTCTAGCCGTATCCTGGCATGGTCCAGTCTGTGTTCACATGGTACGAAATAAGTGAATTTTGACCAAATACGGTATCAGAGTACAGACTACCGTACCATGTGAAAACGCCCATAGTTAGTTTGTCATTGTTTTAATGTTTTCTCCCGTTTTGTTAGAAGTCGCAGGGTTACACTCGGTGGGCATTAAAAAGCTGCTGGAGCTCAGACAATGTCAGTAGTACAGGTTTCAATCGTTAAACGTAATTGGATTAAATACTCTCATTAAACTGAGTAAAATGATTGCGAAATTGAAGAGGTATAATATTAAAATTGCCTTCTGGCAAGAAACCCACTTATCCAATCCCAAGTACGAGAAACTCAATAAAATGTTTTTTTTTTTTTTTTTTCTTCACAGAAATCAGGAAACCAAAAGGGTGTGGCTATATTAATTTCAAATAAAGTCAAATTTGAGCAGATCTCAGAAATATAGGACAAGGAGGGCAGATATTGTTTTATTAAAGGGCAGAATAGAGAACAAACAAATCACCTTGATATGCACCCCAAGAAGCTCATCCGCCTTTAAAAAACATTTGACTTGATAGCTCCAGAAACACAAGGTATATTGATGTGCTCTGGGGACTTGAATGTGTTACTAAATCCTAAATTAGACACAACTAGTAGTAAGAGAAGGGTGACACCTATTGAATCCTGTTACCGGAGAAACTCTTAAATAAAATGATGAGGGAAGAATCCGTCAAAGTTTTGGAGGTTTAATGAATCTCAGGTTGATTAAGCCGTGGAGGAATAGACATATAAATTGAAGCATGTAAAATACTGACCTGTCGCAACATAATTAACACAGCCTCTTATTAATTTAGTTAACCTTAAAATGATCTGCTCACGTAGATAGGCACTTCTACAGGGTGACACTTGGAGAGTTGGAAGGTGCCTTCTACTTGATTAGGAAGCCACAATCTCATAGGATGTCAGGTCGTTCACTTGAAGAGGGTCGTCTCCGCGGCAATGCACGATGTAGGGATTTTACTGTCAGTCCATTTGACCATGACTCAAGTCTACAGCGTCATTCAGTAAGACTAATCACAATAATAAAGAATTCAGCATACAGTGACTGAGTTACAAGCATTACATGTCACAGTAAATCTGCTTCTGAACAAATTAATCTATACATCCTTCTTGATGACATTATCTGACCCGTACAAAACCTCATTCAAAAAACCCACGGGGCTTAAGAAAAACAACCTCCAACCTATGGTCATGTTGTTGCATCTATCGACCTCGTGGGGAAAAAGAATGAAGTGACCCTTATGCCCCCAAAACAGCACGGCTTGTTAATATCTCCTCCACATGATAAGCGATTGTTGTCTAGTTTCACTTTCTGTAATTCTGGTTCATAAAAGGAACCTTTTATAGGTTCTTCATCCATGTTTGTCAGCTTGTACACTGCAGGGTTGCGTAGTATGCATTATGCTATTGGAAACACCTCATCCGTGTATGTTTGTTCGCATCTTTTATCGAAAAAAACCCTTAGTTTTGATATCCTGACAAGGTTACCCTTCCTGAAATTTATTTTAAATCTCGCTTGAGGGGTAGATCCATAAAGATTGTCGAAAACTTGATCTGTGTTTTCAGGGATCCCCTCCATAGGTTTCATTTTTATGCTTGAATGGTAGCTGTTGTTATAACTCTCCATCAGATCTTGAAGCACATCTATGTATCTCCTAGTGTTATTTGCAGTGAAATAACGCCACATCCTAGATTTCAGAGTTCGGTTAAACCTTTCTACAACAGAGGCTTTTAGGTCGCTCACTTTGCTGAAATGCATAATACTGTATTTTTTCATTAGCGCTTTAAGACTTTTATAAAAAATGTTTTTTCCAGCATCGGTCTGAAGCTTATTTGACCTTCTTTGAAAATGAATTCAAAAGCACCTGCCACCTCTCGAGCCATATTTCTTTTTATAGCACGAGCGTACGCCCTCTTTGAAAATACATTGGACACGGTTAATAGTTATAACCGTCATTGTGCTCCGCCAAGGCTTGCATATCACAGAGATCAGCTTGAAATTGTTTCAAAGGTCCAGTGACAAAAACTCTGTTACACTTGCCAGTTTGTGTAGCGTGTACACATCTTGGCCAGGGAGAAAATCTTTTACTTTTTCCACTCCAAATCTCTGGCCATCTTTATTTTGTAAACCCCAGCGGACCCGGTCCACACCGCCAAAACTACTTGGATGTGATGGTGTGTAATAAGTTTTCTTCATCATTCTGCGTTCCATCTTTCTAATTCTACTTAAACCATGGAAGAAATTAGACAATTTGTTCCGTGTCAAAGACTTACTTCTTTTAACAAAATCAGGATAAAAAAATGGCTAAACATAATCTGGGAAAATGTTTTAATTCAACATTGGTTAAACAAAATGTTTTAATTCAACAAGGATAAAAAAATGGCTAAACATGATTCTTTTTTTTTTCAATCGGGACAAAATAAAATCTCAGACATCAATCAGTTGTCAAATCCAAAACACTTTGAGACAGCATTCAGTTCTGCGATATGGTTTTCCGAAGAAATGTTTTCATACATTTCGACGATGGAAGAATGTAGCTTAAAACCACACTTAAAACCACAGTTTTGAATAGTGGGTATGAATTTAGGGGTGATCATTCTTCTGCTAATCCCCTCAAAATGCAACTGCAGATAATCTTCATTCATTTCATTTAAGCATGGATTTGACATCCGTAGCAGTTGTCTCTCACGCATTTAATATAGGTCACGTTGAACAAGTGAAGTAATGCTGTTTTTATAGTCTTTACCAGCAAAGAAGAGAACCATCCATTCACTTCATCACCCGGCTCTGGTAGAGGCTCCAGTGAACAGCCACTTGAAGGGATAGGTGTGGAGGGTCTTGGAGGCTTGTCATCCACAGAGCTCAACCCCTCCTGTGTGTTGTCATCAACAGCTGCTAATATACCGTCGTCATTTGGGGCGGTAGATGAAGAAGTGGCAGAGGAGCATTTTTTCCACGCCTCAAATTGTTCATATGGAGGTAGACTCGGTGCTGGAAATACTTCTGGAGATGCCGGTGAATCCAGGGGAGTAGGTAGATGATACGGTCCGGGAAAACCCATCTCGTCTAGCGGTGAGAATAGATCCTGAGAAGGGTTAAAAGAGCTCCAGTATGCTGGTAGGGTCATCTGAAAGCCGGTGTCCTTTATTCTTTTTCCACAATTGGCGGTGAGCTGAGGCTTTGTAGTGAACCAGTTATATGCATGTTGGAGTAGGGCGGAGCTCAACGGAGTTGTGGTTAGGTGAATGAGGGGGTGTTGCTTAAAAGGACAGTGTTTTTTTCACTTCCAGGAGCCTCTTCAAACGGCGATGGCATGTAATAGGTAGGTAATTACGAAGATCAAACCCAAGTGAGAAATCTTTCCAGGCCTCCAAAGGCACCGAGACACAGTGTGAAACGCTTCGTCCTTATAGAAAATGACTTGAGCACTACCATAGCCCTTTGTTTTTCCCACTCACCTTTCTATAAAGAACAGTTCCCCAGGGGGCCCACTCTGGATTGAAAAACGATGTAATTGGTAACACCTTCCTGTTGAGCTTGCAGCAAGTTACACCCGAGCTTCTCAGAGGACACTGGCCAGTTTACTTTCTCATCATCATCATCCTCTTCATCATCGCTGTCCAACAAACGTCTGCCGGCCAGCCTCCATCAGTCCTTCCGCGCAAACGGCGTAAGGGGGAAAAAGCCTGGGGTTTCGTCCTGATCATATCCTGATTGATTGATAAAGACAGAGTAGACCAGCATCATAATTAAAAATGTAACACAATTTTCCATCCACGCCGTACTGCTTTAAATTCCATTCATTTTGCATGATTTCAGCAGAAGGGTTTAAAAACCTCTTCGTCGACCTTTTTTTTTCTTGTTCAAATCCATTGGCTCGCTTTTAGAACAAACTGGAGTTGTTTAGAGAGAGGTGTCGGCTTTTTGCTATTTAGACATTGCTTTTCTAAAGAAAACCTATGTATTTGTCTATTTAAAAGGGGAAAAGAACAATGGCTCCTCCTTTCTTACAAAGTTTCGGCGCCACCTCCAGCACTCCCTCATCCGGTAGTCATAAATCCTGTTTGACAGAAAGTTTTGACCCCCCCCCCCTCTCCTTTGGAAGTCATAAACCCCTCCCCCTCCTCTGGAAGTCATAAACCTCTCCCCAAAGGTAATTCAATTCAATTTCAATTCCGTTTATTTATATAGCGCCATTTCACAACAGATGTCATCTCAAGGCACTTTACAAGAAGAGTTATTACAATACAATGTTTAATTTACGAAATTGGAGAACCACAGAAGATTGCGTTGTGACTTCTCAGCAATCCATCACACTGAGCAAGCATGAAGCGACAGTGGAGAGGAAAAACTCTCTTTTAACAGGAAGAAACCTCCAGCAGAACCAGGCTCAGCATAAGCGGTCATCTGCCGAGGCCGTCTGGGGTTTGGAGAAGGCAGCAAGAGACACAGAAAGAGCAACAGAACTGATGCAAAAGCAGAAATTGGAAGCTGGATGTGGAGAACGTTCCTCCACTGGAATGCCATCTTAGTCACGGTCGTCAAGCAGGGCGGGTCAGGAGCACCTACTGTAGGAAGAGACTAAGAGAAAATAGGTTAGCGCTTGAATTGACAGCACATCATGCAGTTGGGGAGAAGTATGAGAGAAAGTAGGAACTAACTCTAATAATGTCCTCCAACAGCCTAGCCTAAAGCAGCATAGTTTCTAACATTAACCTGTCTCCTAGCTACCAGGAGACCTAGCTACTAACACTCTCTACCTGGTTTAATCTATCTCTACCTAGCTACTCTACCTCTTCCTATCTCTTCCTAGCTTTTGACACTCTACCTGACTACTAACATTAACCTGTCTCTTCCTAGCTACCTGTCTAGCCTGTCTCTAACTACCTATTAACCTGTCTGTAAGCTTTGTCAAAGAGGAAAGTTTTAAGCCTAGTTTTAAAGATAGACAAGTTGTCTGCTTCACGAACCAACCCTGGGAGCTGGTTCCATAGGAGGGGAGCCTGATAACTGAAAAAAAAGATCTGCCACCCATTCTACTTTTAGAAATCCTAGGAACTACCAGTAAACCTGCAGTCTGAGAGCAAAGTGCTCTGTTAGGAACATATGGAACAATCAGGTCTCTTATGTATGATGGAGCTAGATTATTAAGAGCTTTATATATCAGAAGGAGGATCTTGAATTATATTCTAGATTTTACTGGGAGCCAGTGAAGAGAAGCTAAAACAGTGGAAATGTGATCTCTTCTTTTATTCATTAGGACCCTTGCAGCAGCATTTTGGACCAACTGAAGCCTTTTAATTGTATTCTGTGGACTATCTGATAATAAAGATTTACAGTAATCCAGCCTTGAAGTAACAAAGGCATGGACTAGTTGTTCAGCATCATTCCTAGACAGGATGGTTCTAATTTTTGCAATATTCCTAAGGTGAAAAAAGGAAATCCTAGAGACTTCTTTAATGTGAGATCTAAATGACATATCTTTGTTAAAAATAACACAGAGGTTCTTTGCTTTATTACTGGAGGCTAATTTAATGCCAGGTGAAAGGGTTGATTAAGTCATAAACCCCTCCCTCTCCTCCGGAAGTCATAACCCCCCCCCCCCCCTCCAGGTCATAAATCACTTCAATATGCCCCTATAGATCTCTCATGGTCCTATGTCATCAGTGGACCGCAGGGAACAATCAGAAGGAACTGTTAAATGAGCGTATAACCAGATAATTTACAGTTGGCTGACCAATGTGACATGTTAAAAAAAAAAATATATATGAGATATGTTAATGGTTTGTGTTACAGCTGAGAGTAGTCAATCAACCTTTAGTAAGGGGAATGTGGTGTAATTTGTATTACATGGCCACTAAAGGGCAGACGTTTGTGTACTGCATGAACAGACGAGAGATATCCGAGCAAAGGGAACCATGTTGAGGCAGTCGGTGAATAAAACAGCTCTGTGAGAACTCAAAGCATCAGTCTTTTTTTGTAAAAGAACCCAACACTACACAGCCATATGTGGATTAATGTCAAAAGGCGAGCTAGACAGCTTCCATAACCTCTCCCGGAGTTTTTGTCTGACAAAGCAGGATTTTTAAAGGTACCTGCAGCTTCGCCAATATTTTCTTAAAGAAATACAATACTCAGGGATGGAAACCCCCCAAACTTATTCAACTACTTAAAGATGCATATAAAGGCTCGAATAATAAAAACATAATTGGAAAGCTATACTTAACTCTTAGTTCAATGAGTGGAGACGTGCAGGTGCATGTAAAACACCAGTGGGAAAGAAACTTAGGAAGGGGGATACCCAGGTAGGTTTGGTTTGAGTGTCAGAAATCTCAGAACTGCACATCTAACTAATTTATTTGGAGAGATTTCTGCTGGAGGAGTCTGGTTTGCTATTTTATTACTCCTGTCAGAAAAGCAAAGTTATCCTCCTCTGAGGGTTCATGCTGGAGGGCATGCGGGTCCATCCAGGCTGATCAGGTTGACAAATTCTGGTCTTGCCCAGGCCTGACCGATTTCTGGATAGATGTGAAAAACCTATTGTCTTCTGTGCTTGTTGTCCAAGTTGAGTTGTCTTTTTTACACTATTCCTTATTCCTGGAATTACTCCAGAATTCCTATGTAAACAAGATGTGTATCTCTTCAGCATAATAGTTGCTGCATGTAAAAAAGGCATCACTAAGTGCTGATGTAAACAAACTCCTCCCTCAATTGCTTTGTTAATAACTATTTAGGAAATCCAATATATGGAGATTTTGACCTTTACAATTGGTTCGCAAAGACACAAAGGGGCAAAATATTGGAGAAAATGGGACAATTTTACAAACCAAATGACCTATAAATAGAACAAGGATGACTCCAGAGCAGGGGTCCCCACTAAATTGGCAAGAGGTCGACTAAACCGATCAGCCCAGTAGATGAGGATCCTGACATGAAAAAAACACCCTTTTATTTAATTGTAACCATGTGAACAAATAGACAATAAAACTATCTTTATCTTTAAATGTATTCAGCTCATTTTCTAGAAATTCATTCAAGTATGTTATTTCATTTTAGTGCAAATTTTCAAATGTCAAACCTTTCAAAATCAGTAACAGGAATCATAAAAATGAATACTGAAAGTCACAATCTTAGTGCAAACCACTCAAAGAAAAATACAGTTAGTATTGTGAACAGCTGCTATTGCACATAAACTTGCAGAAACTGTATTTCAAAAGTGCAAAAAGGGAACAAATAATTCACCTCATAATGCATCACATACATTTTTTAAAACTATACTTCTATTAGTTCAACAAAAAATAATAATGCAGTGATAGGATAGCTCTGGGTTGTCCTCTTTTAGTCGTCTGGGTTCACCCATTTCTCTTCCCATCATAGACGGTACCCCATCAGTAGTGATGGAGACAAAATTTTTTACATATATTCTCTTCTTTGTCAGCATTTCTTTAATAGCCACATATATGTCTTATCCCCTGGTATGCGTTTTTAAAACTGATGCCTAAAATATCCTCTACAAATGTTTTAGTCTCTTCATGGTAAAATCAGACAAACACCAAGAGCTGAGCATTGTCACTCACGTCAGTTGATTAGTCAGCAGCTAACGCAATACATGGGGCACTTTGGATGGCGCTATCAAGCTGGGACTGCACATCCTCCAACTATAGCTCAGCTTTTGTTGATGTGGATGATAAAGGAATCTGACGAACCTTTTGTTTTAGCTGCCGTCCTTCTTTTCCCTCAAACAGCGTGTCTGCCAGCGCCAGAATCCACTGTACTCGAAGCGAGCATTCATATGCACGTTGCTGTGCTATAAGGGACTGTTATCACCCGTGTTGCATGCTCATACTGTCCTTTCAGTTCACCAATTTTCCTCGTCCTTGCGGGTAATGCTGGCGGGTAATTTCCATTTAAAGCTTTGTGTCTTGTCTCGAAATATCGCTTGATGTTTCCACTTTTAACAACAGCAACAGACTCCGAAAAAATAAGATACACGGGCCTTGTAGACCTCAATGAAGACAAAACAAACGTGTACATTCAGTCCACTCATCTCGAAAGATACGGTTTTCAGAGTCCGCCTTTCTAATATTTGACAAAGCCATAATAATCCATTCACAATTCCAGCTGAAGTTCAAATCTATCCGGACCCCCGCTCTTGCAAAGGACCTGACATACACATACAGACGTGGACAAAATTGTTGGTACCCTTCATTAAATAAAAGAAAAACTTATAATGGTCACAGAAATAACTTTAATCTGACAAAAGTAATAATAAATAAAAATTATATAAATGTTGACCAATGAAAGTCAGACATTCCTTTTCATCAAAGCTTCAACAGAATTATTTAAAAAATAAATGCATGAAACAGGCCTGGACAAAAATGATGGTACCCCTAGAAAAGAATGAAAATAATGTGACCAAAGGGACATGTTAATCCAAGGTATGTCCACTAATCAGCATCCTAGGTGTCTACATTCCTGTAATCACTCAGTGGGCCTATATATAGGACTCCAGGTAGTCACTGTGTTGTTTGGTGACGTGGTGTGTACCACACTCAATATAAACCAGAGGAAGCAAAGGAAAGAGTTGTCTCAGGAGATGAGAAAGAAAATCATAGACAAGCATGTTAACTGTAAAGGCTATAAGACCATCTCCAAGCAGCTAGATGTTTCTGTGACTACAGCTGCACATGTCATTCAGTAATGTACGATCCATGGGACTGTAGCCAACCTCCCTGGACGTGGCTGCAGGAGGAAAATTGATGACAGATCAAAGAGACGGATAATCCAAATGGTAACAAAAGAGCCTAGAAAGACTTCAAAATAGATCCAAGCTGAACTTTATACTCAAGGAACATCAGTGTCAGATCGGAACATGCTTCGCTGTTTGAGCCAGAGGACAAATCATTAAAAAAAACAGACTGGAGTATGCCAAACTACATGCTGACGAGCCACAAAGCTTCTGGGAGAATGTCCTGTGGACAGATGAGACAAAAGTTTAACTTTTTGCCAAGGCACATCAGCTCTATGTTCACAGACGGAAAAATGAAGCATATCTAAAAAAGAACACGGTCCCTACTCTGAAACATGGGGGAGGCTCGGTTATGTTCTGGGGCTGATTTTCTGCATCTGACACAGGGTGTCTTGAATCTGTGCAGGGTACAATGAAATCTCAAGACTATCAGGGGATTCTAGAGAGAAATGTGCTGGCCAGTGTCAGAAAGCATGGTCTCAGTCGCAGGTCACGGGTCTTACAACAGGAAAATGACCCAAAACACACAGCTAAAAACACCCAAGAAGGGCTAAGAGGAAATCACTGGCCTTCTATGAGCCCTGATCTCAATCCTATTGAGCATCTTTGGAAGGAGCTGAAACGTGCTGTCTGGAAAAGGCGCCCTTCAAACCGGAAACAACTAGAACAGTTTGCTCATGAGGAGTGGGCCAAAATACCTGCTGAGAGGTGCAGAAGTCTCATTGACAGTTACAGGAATCATTTGATTGCAGTGATTGCCTCAAAAGGTTGTGCAACCTTAGTCAAAAATCCTGTCTTAGTAGAGGCACGAGCCATCCAGGGACCCTGACGATGGATTTTTAGCCCAGGATGGGGGCCTGCTGACTGGGATAAGTGACGTCCATTTGCCCTAAGGTTTCCATAATGCAATCTTATGAGGCAGGGACGAAAAGTAGGGTGTCAAAGGTCCATGGGGACACAGTGGTTCTTGGGCATGGGAGAGGCATCCAGGGACCCTGACGGTGGATTTTTAGCCCAGGATGGGGGCCTGCTGACTGGTATAAGTGACGTCCATTTGCCCTAAGGTTTCCATAATGCAATCTTATGAGGTGGGGGTGGAAAAAACACTTAGTAAAAATCCTGCCTTACCAGAGGCACGAGCCATCCAGGGACCCTGACGGTGGATTTTTAGCCCAGGATGGGGGCCTGCTGACTGGGATAAGTGACGTCCATTTGCACTAAGGTTTCCATAATGCATTCCTATGAGGAGGGGACGAAAAGTAGGGTACTTTGGTAGGTAAAAAGTAGGTACTCTGGCCATGGGACAGACATCCAGGGACCCTGACGGTGGATTTTTAGCCCAGGATGGGGGCCTGCTGACTGGGATAAGTGACGTCCATTTGCCCTAAGCTTTCCATAATGTAATCCTATGAGGCGGGGATGGAAAGTAGGGTACTTTAGTAGGTAAAAAGTAGGTACTTTGGCCATGGGACAGACATCCAGGGACCCTCTTTATCCCAGGGTGGGGGCCAGCGGACCCTCCCAGGATCGGGGCCCCTATCCTGGGTAAGGCCTCGTCCCTCAGCCCCCAGGCTTCCACAATGCAATCCTATGAGGAGGGGACGAAAAGTAGGGTCGGGGGCCCGAGAAGGTCCATCGCATCCGTTTGGGACAGTTTCGGTCCCCTCCCCATCAAGGCCTTAAAGGCCTATGAGCCGGGGCCGGAAAATGTGCCAAAAGGACGCCAGGAAGAAGGCCCTGGTCGATGTCCGTTTGGGACAGTTTCGGTCCCCTCCCCATAAAGGCCTATGAGCCGGGGTCGGAATATGTGCCGAATGGACGCCTCCGTTTGGGACAGGTTCCGGGCCCGGCCCATCAAGGTTCGCATCCCCATGCAAACCTATGAGCGGGGGCCGAAAAATGTCCCCAATGGACACGTCCGTTTGGGACATGTTTGAGCCCCGGACGACCAAATTTGCTCCACCTGTTGGCCGTTTCGCGCCGACGTCCTTTCGGCATCGTTTTGCATTGGACTTTGAAAAATCGCAGCGCGGACACCGTGCGACCCAGGGGGCCGGGAAAAATCATGAAGGTGGAGAGGGGGCCCGGCTAATTTACCAGGGGGGACCCGGGCCCTGGGGAATTTTGGCAGATGTGGCCCACCGTCCCTAATTTGTTACATTGGGCCTATGCCAAGTGGACGTGAGTGCCCTAGGTGTACAAAGCTCCACGGCTTCCACCATGTTTTATAATAACAATAAAGTGTGTTTTGAACCAGCACTCAAAGTTACTTACTGTGAAAAACGGTGCGTAATCCTTTCCTTTCTTTGTTTGGAGAAGCGTCTTTACTCGGGCCGTTTCCTATTCAAACATGAAGTCCAACCGCTTGAATGACCTATTGCCATTTTCAGCATTCCATTGGCTATTCGATGCGTCAGTCACCATTGTTCTAAGCCGAGAACCGCTTTGAAACACGTAGGAGAGAACAGGGACTGTACTTTTCAGCTATCAGCCAATAGCTGATGATTTTGCCACAGACTATTACTAGCTATTGGATCAATTAAGTTATGAGTCGTAAGCCCTTCAGGCATGCGCAGTGTGATTTGTAGCGAGAAATCCACATGATATAAGAATCTGTGTTACATAACATTGAGAAACATACTCCCGGGGATCGAAATTTGTTAAATTTGCAGAGAAGATGATGATGGACTCTAGATGTAGGACTTGTGGGGCAACAATTTCATTGGAGAACACTACATCGACCCTTGTTGATGTAAAAACACTGTGTTTGTTCAAGATGGATCAGATTTGTGAGAGACAGCAGGCTGCTAAATGTGAGTTGTGCATAATTCTTCTTCCGGGAGGGAATGGGGGACAAAGACAACTACTGTGTTCACTTATGATTGCGTCCTTTATTGGCATATCTGGTTAAAAAAAGCAATATTAATAGCTTTCCAATCAAATAAAATTCATAAATTCATAGAAATTACAAATCAGAATATCATGGATCAAAAAAAGCTACAATGGCAGATGGGTCCGCCCGCGGACCGTCGGAATTTTAAGTGGTTAGTGGGCTAAGCGTAAGAGCTGTTGTCCTGTGTAGTTCCGAGCATCGCCCACCAAGACACCAACTACAACGCTGACTGGCTGTCCATCTGTCATGTTGCAGCCAAAACTTCCTCCAGAGAAGCTGTCCAGGGGAGGAAGCTGTTCATGGCTCATTTTTTGGCGGAGAGCCCAGGGCCTTTTGAACCCACAATAGCTCTTTTAAGAGCCACCCACAGTTTAACCTCTTTATTGTTTTTAAAATGGCTTTTATTCCTTTGTTGTTGATTTAAGGAAAAAAGCAGCTATTCGGCTATTATTAGTTAAAGGACTGCTTATGGCAGTCAATAAGATTAGTAATTTATGGAAAATCATTATTATATCCGGGGCACCACCTTTTATCAGGAACTATTTTAATAAGCAAATATATATATATATATATGTATTTATTTATTTATATCAATCTCTATAGTCTAGCACCTGCCCAACTGGGGGCTGAGGTGAAAATTATGAAGGAATGAATTCTTACCGCGTATTGAAACATGCCATGCCATATTTGTGTGTTGAATAAAAGGGAAAACAGTGATTTTCCAAAATAAAAAAGTTTATTTACAAAAGAAGAAAAAGACAAACATTTAATCACTCAAATTAATAACCAACACACTACTGATCAAACTAAATAAATAACAAAAAATAAATAAAAAGACACAAATGGATAAAAATGCAATAAAAATAGAAATAATGCATATTGGTATGCTTTGGAGGAATCTGGATGCTTTAGGGGTCGTATTTATAGACTTTGCCCCCCCACACTTCCTGTGGAGCTAGAGTGCAGATTAGTGCCACCCGATGGCTATGTGTGACCCAACACCTTTATCTGTATAGAAAACAGCTGGTGCCATATAGCTCGGGTTGATCAGCCACTGTGTTTATCAGTATTTCCTCCATGGCATGCTAATGCTGTGACTCCATGTCAGTCACAGCATCACTAACACCCTTTCACCAGGCTCCTGATTGGTTGATGCGGCACGAATTGATGCCAAAGTTCAGATTTTTTACTTCAGCGGCAGACACAAAAACACTGGTCACGTGTGAATGCACAAAATGGGCTGCATAAAATGACGCACATATTTTTGGACGCGCCTCACAAGCCTCATTCGCGCAAATTGGTTGGGTGAATCAGGCAGAAAAGCGTTTTGGAGACACAAATTTGCTTCTGATGTTACGAGCATATTTTTGAACGTGCCTCAAACGCCTGATTCGCGCTAATGGGTTGGGTGAATCAGGCAGAAAAGCCTTTTGGAGACACAAATCTGCTTCTGATGTTGACGTACCTCAATGCGCTTCTACATTGACTTTACATGAGCTTGATGCCCACAACGATTCAAATGCGCTTGGTGTGAACTTACACAATGTTGTAAAATAGTGGTGTATTGGAAAATAGAATTATGGTTAAAGACCAAATAAAAAATCATCCTTAAATATTCCAGAATTTCGATTTAAAAATGGCTATAGAGTAACTGCTACTAAGGATAGACACATTCAACATGAAAAGGTCCTGAGCTACTTGGTAAGAAGAGGCTAACTTCGCTGTGGAATGCAATGACTTGGAAAACAGACTCATAACATAAGGCTCTACGGCAGGGGGCATCAAGGGATAGCATTTAAAAATAGTAAAAATTGAAATATACTGAGAGATTCATAGAAATGAAGTGTTGTATGTTGGAATGTATCTGTTTCCACTCTTAAATCATTATTAGTATTTGTGAGCAATTAACATGCGATTAGACAGCATATCAGCATAGAAATATGATTGTTATTATATAACTAAAGATAAACCATACAACTGTATAACAAGTGTGTAATGTAGAAGTAGCCCTTTGTATTATTCAGCACCTATTAAGTAGCTCTCAGTTTCATAAAGGTTGGTGACCAATGCTCTACCATATATCAGAGGGGGCTGAGAAAGACATTTCTCAAAGCTTTGGGGCTTACTTTTGATAAAATATATGAAAATAAAATGGCTGTCATATTATGATTGTAGGTAGGTAGAATCGGGGAAATTAAAGGTACAATTTGAAATGTATATGCCACAAATGAGGATGACTCTGGATTCTTTAAAGACATTTTAACTATGTATGTGGAGGGTTTCTTGGGAGGGGATTTCATAACTGTGTAATGAATCAGAAATTTGACACAAAAAAATGTGAGCAGGGACAAATATTAAGGAAATCAAAATTCTTATGTAATATAGAGGAGGAGTTGGAATAATAGATCTATGTTGCCAAAAACACCCTAAGGAAAGAGACTACACTTTTTTTCCAAAGGTACATAACAGCTACTCCAGAAATGATATGTTTTGTTGTTTGAAAAAGAATGCCTACAGAGTTGTGGGTTGTCACATTGAAACCTATAACGATATCGGACCATGCTCCAATTATCATGTTCGAAAATTTAGAAAAGGATAATATTAAATCTTGGGTTACTGATGTAGTGCAGAATATAAAACAAGAATGGAGGAATTATATGAAACATAAGTTTCAGTTTCCACTCTATGGGAAGCACTTTCATATTCAATATTCTGAAATCTATTTCCCTAAATAGATAAGCACTTAACAATTTGTAGACACAAAGCAGAAGGGGCCTAGCATTTATAAAACAAAGATATTGTGAGTCAGAAACTGGGGCCAGTAAGTTATTCACTTTTCAGTTACGTAAAGAACAAACCATCTGTACATTAGCAAAGATGGTGAACCCGTCTTCCAGAAAACTTGTATCTCATCGTAAAGACATAGCATAAACATTTTTAGACTATTGTAAGGCTCTATGTAATTCACCAGATAGATAACATGATCAAAAGTATTGACAATTTCTTAGGGAAAATTTGATTTCCTAAATTGACAGAGAAGAAGGCTGTAGGACTGTAAAATTTTGTCCTATGCTGATGATGTGATATATATATAACTAACCTACTGACTTCTCTTCCTGTGCTTTTAGTCTGCTTGGGGGGGTTTGGAAAGGTACCAGGTTACAAAGTCAACGAGACAAAGTCAGAAGCATTGGTTTTGATAGGTGTGAGACAATGAGATGTATATAAAGTTGCTTTGTTTAATTGGCCCACCTAAGGATTGAAGTATTTGGGTATAATGATCACCCCCCGAAATTCACAATTATATAATGAAAATTATGGTAAACTGATTCTGACAATAAATCTAACCTTACACGCTGGAAAATTTTTCCTTTATCCTTAATTAGGAGATAGGATAAACCTCCTTCCAAACTGAACGTTTCTTCTTCAAGCTAATTTCCATAGTTATGCAGATGATGCACAGCTATAACTATCCATAAATCCTGATGAATCCAATCAGTTAGGTAGACTACAGGCATGTCTGGAAGACATAAAAATTTGGATGACTCTAAACTTCTTGGTTCTGAATTCTGATAAAACAGAAGTTGTCGTCTTTGGACCAGAATCTCCGAAAAAGAAACTACTTAGTCAACCCTTTCACCTGGACGGCATTAAATTATCCTCCGGTAATAAAGCAAAGAACCTCGGTGTTATTTTTGACCAAGATTTAGATTTTACATTTAAGAAGTCTCTAGGATTTCCTTTTTTCACCTTAGGAATATTGCAAAAAATTAGAACCATCCTGTCCAGGAGTGATGCTGAAAAACTAGTCCATGCCTTTGTTACTTCAAGGCTGGATTATTGTAACTCTTTATTATCAGGTAGTCCACAGAATACAATTAAAAGTCTTCAGTTAGTCCAAAATGCTGCTGCTAGGATTCTGATTAATATTAAAAGAAGAGATCACATTTCCCCTGTTTTAGCTTCTCTTCACTGGCTCCCAGTAAAATCTAGAATAGAATTCAGGATCCTCCTTCTGACAAATAAAGCTCTTAATAATCTAGCTCCATCGTACATAAGAGATCTGATTGTTCCATATGTTCCTAACAGAGCCCTTCACTCTCAGACTGCAGGTTTACTGGTAGTTCCTAGGAGTTCTAAAAAAAGAATGGGTGGCAGATCTTTCAGCTATCAGGATCCCCTCCTATGGAACCAGCTCCCAAGGTTGGTTCGTGAAGCAGACAATTTGTATATCTTTAAAACTAGGCTTAAAACTTTCCTCTTTGACAAAGCTTACAGTTAGAGATATGTTAATAGGCAGTAGAGACAGGTTAGACAAGGTAGCTAGGAAGAGACCGGTTAATGTTAGTAGTCAAGTAGAGTGTCAAAAGCTAGGAAGAGATAGGAAGAGGTAGAGTAGCTAGGTAGAGATAGATTAATGTAAGCCAGGTAGAGAGTGTTAGTAACTAGGTCTCCTAGTAGCTAGGAGACAGGTTAATGTTAGTAGCTATGCTGCTTTAGGCTAGGCTGTTGGAGGACATTATTAGAGTCAGTTCCTACTTTCTCTCCTACTTCTCCCCAACTGCATGATGTGCTGTCAGTTCAAGCGCTAACCTGCTTTCTCTTAGTCTCTTCCTACAGTAGGTGCTCCTGACCCGTCCTGCTTGACGAACCTGACTAAGATGGCATTGCAGTGACGGAAAGTTCTCCACGTCCTGCAACAAAGTTCTGCATCAGTTGTGTTGTTCTTTCTGTGTCTCTGTTCTGTGTCTCTGTTCTGTATTCTCCAAACCACAGACTGTCTTGGCAGATGACCGCTTGTGCTGAGCCTGGTTCTGCCGGAGGTTTCTTCCTGTTAAAAGGGAGTTTTTCCTTTCCACTGTCGCTTCATGCTTGCTCAGTGTGAGGGATTGCTGAGAATAACACGACACAATCTTCTGTAGTTCTCTAATTTCTATATTAAACATTGTATTGTAACAACTCTTCTTGTAAAGTGCCTTGAGATGACATCTGTTGTGAAACGGCGCTATATAAACTGAATTGAATTGAAAATTTGTCCTGTATCCTTAATTAGGAGAATGGAAACTGTAAGGATAAACCTCCTTCCAAACTGAATGTTTCTTCTTCAAGCTCTGCCCATTCGGATCCGCCTTCCACCTTCAAAATGTTAGATAAATGATTTTTTATTTGTGTGGCAGGGGGGAAAACCTAGAATCTGGTTGAAATTATAATGTAATCCAAAGGAAAATTTGGGTCTGAGTTGACCAAACTTGAAATTGTACTATTGGGCAGCACAGATGCATGGGTATCTCAGGATGAGGAAACAAATTGGATTAAACTGGAAAACAACTCTTGCCAAATGTTTTTTTTAGGACAGAGCACATTTTCTTAAAACAAGAGAAATGGAGAGATCTTAAGATAAATACAAATTGATTCTGAACGCACAACGGGTATGGGCACAGGTGAAAAAAAATTGCCGCACTTGTAAAATGACTAAGATTGTTGATTTTCTGCTTTATTGATTTTGAAACCTTGGCAGAAAAGGGCTTAATAACTACACACCAAATTTTTGATGCAGGGATTCTGAAATCCTTTAAAGAATTGCAAGATAAATATGGTCTGTGCTCTATGACTGACGACCTGTAAAGGGTGTACCCCGCCTCTTTCCCATTGAACGCTAGAGATAAGCACCAGCCTCCCTGCTACCCCTTGAGGATAAGTGGTATAGATTATGGATATACTGCCATATGCTGAATGGGACACTTTGAAGCAAATGCCCAGTCATATTGAAAACTTGTTGATTAAGGCTGCTGAAGAAAAATCTAAGGTCAAAAATAATATCAAGCTAATACAAATACCTACAATCTCACTTATCCGATACTTCCTTGGATATAAAGGAGTTAGAGGCCTTCTGATAGAAATTCAGAAGGAAAAAAATACTGTAAAGCTTGATTTAAGATTCAACTTGTTTACTGATTTGTGGTGTCCTGATTACTTTGGTTGGACATAATCTTATTTATGATTTTATATTGGTACATGGATGTATATATGTTTTTTTTTAAATTACCCATCTGTTTTTGAGAAATTGTATAACATTTTATATTATTTTGTGTGATGTATCCCTATTTTGAGTTGTGAAGAATTTGAATGCAACACTATTGTGCTACTATTTATTCTTCGTTTTTTACTTCATTTGCATTGAACAAATCAACAACTGGATGTCACACAACTTTCTCCAGCTAAACAGAAACAAAACAGAAGTAATTATTTTTGGATCTAAGGAGGAACGATCAAGAGTCAGCACACAGCTTCAGGTAATACAACTAAAAACTACTGATCAGGCCCATAATCTAGGTGTAATGATGCAGACCTGAACCTCCTGGGTCACATAAAGGAAATAACAAGGTCAGCGTATTATCACCTGAAGAACATTTCTAGGATTAAAACACTAATGTTACAGAAGGACCTTGAAAAACTGATATATGTGTTCATGTTTAGTCTGAATGATTACTGCAACAGTGTACTCACAGGCCTCCCTAAAAAGTCAATCAGACAGCTGCAGCTGATCCAGAACGCTTCTGCCCGTGTCCTCACTAGAACCAGGAAAGTAGACCACATCATCCCAGTTCTTAAGTCTTTACACTGGCTCCTTATAGCTCCGAGAATTGACTTTAAAATACTTCTAGTTTATAAATCACTGAACGATTTAGCACCATAGTACACTCAACAAAAATATAAACGCAACACCTTTGTTTCTGCTCCCATTTTTCATGAGATGGACTTAAAGATCTAAACTTCATTCCAGATACAGAATATTACCATTTCTCACAAACATTGTTCACAAATCAGTCTAAATGCATGATAGTGAGCACTTCTGCTTTGCTGAGATAATCCATCCCACAACACAGGTGTGCCACATCAAGATGCTGATCTGACATCATGATTAGTGCACAGGTGTACATTATACTGCCCACGATAAAAGGTGACAAACTTTTTCTGAATAAAGTGTTTAAAAAATTATTTCTCATCTTGGTGCATTATTTAATTTATTTATTTCACACTAGATTTCACAATTTCCTTCAGATGGTTTGTTTTACTCACAAAAGTATTATTCATCTGTCTCAATATAGCAGCTTCCTTCTCAGCTTTCTCTCTCCACATTTATACTCCTTCATTATTCCTCAGAACCATGCATCCATTTAGTAAAAGCTGTATATAAAACTATGTAAACTGTGCAGGCTAAACTGTTCAACATGAACATTTTCTGCCTGTTCAATGATCAACTTTAAAGTAACATAAAAATCTTTAAAGGATGAGAACCTGGGTCAAAACTGCAGTATGATTAGGGGTCCTGAAGCAGCGACATATAAATATGACATAAACATAATGACAGAATTTCCTCAGACTTATGGAAACTTTAAGTTAATCTCAAAGCATTGATTTGTAATAAACAATTCCATAAATGTAAATACACAGCTAAAACACAGTTTATATCCTGGTCTGTCAGTCAACAGTCTTTTACAATCCCTGAACATCTCCATCAGGACATCCTGCAGCAGTCTGAGGTAAAGTGTGTTTAGGAACCCTTTGTCCATAACTCATTCTTTTGTATACAACGTCCCAGCCAAATAGTCCCAATGAGTGAAATATGGGGCATAGTTGCATTTGGACTTGAGGTGGTGGAGGTCATGGTGGCGTGCGCCGCCATACAGGCCGAAAGGGATTAGACGGTGTGTGGCCCACGGCAGGTCATAACCACAGTGATCCTCCACAGAAAGCCAAATGTTAACAATAAAGAAGACCATCTCTGTGAGGGGATGACAGCCTAGCAGCAGAGGGTTGGCGGCAGCAAACAGGCCCAAACTCATGGTCTCCCAGGCCCCGGAGTACTCTGCAGTCAGTGCTGAGGTGTAGGTATAGGTGTGGTGCACCTGATGAAGAAGGTAGAAAGATGAGCATAAGGAGAAAAACTTTCGGAAAGAAATATCAAAGCTAGGGATTATTCTATAAACAAATTCGATTTAATTTTAATGCTAAAACCTTAAGCTCTGAACCAACCTTGTGAAAGGTGCGATACAGCCAGGGCACCTTGTGGTGCAACAGGTGCCAAGTGAAGCTCTGGAAGTCAAAGAGGAGCAGGCAGACCAGCACTTGAGCCAGCAGGTAAAGCAGGGAAGGAGCCTTCTGGGGGAGCAGCACTGGCCGCAAGTACCAGTTAAGCACGGTGATCGGAAAGATAAAGATCAGGTGGTTGTAGAGGGTCAGAGCGAGGCAGCTTCGCATCGAGGCCCAGCTGATGGAGCTCTGAGGCTGTAACTTGAACCTGCGTACCAAGGTCCACCTGCAGGAAAGCAGGTCCAGGAGCAGGAAGGGCAAGCAGAAGATCAAGTACACACATAGTGAGAAGAAAACCGGGAAAAATGGAGACTGTAAGATGGATACATGTCCCAGCAGGAAGCTCCAGACTGGCTGCAACAGCATGATTCTGGTTCAGTTGATTCCGTGTTGTTCAGTAATTCAGCTTTTATAAACCTCTCTGACTCTGCCCCCATGCCCTTATTTGGACTTCTCCCTGTCCTTCAGGCCCAGGGAAAATCCAACAGGGCAGGTCGGAGCAACTTACAGGAAATTGCCTGCAGGGTCCAAGATTCCTATCAAGTTTTACATGAAATGGTGATTGTTCCCCCCACCAGACTAACAAAACATGAATCTGATGATTTCTAGAGAGCATTCTGCTTGCGGATATAGTTATGAACCACTATTAAGCAAGCTGTTGTGTGACATGATCTGTTACAAGTCGGACTAGATCAGTCTGACATTAAGTCGTCAGAATTTCCAGTGATGATAACATTTTTCTGAGGACGATTCTCCAAATCTGAATATTCTGAACTGTGTCAAGTGTCTCATGTCAGGGAGATCAAAAAAGGAAGCATTCTACAAAGAACCAGCAGATGACAAAAGTCTGTTCCTCAAAGTAAACTATGACTAGATTTGGAACCAGAATTGATCAAATTAGTAACACAAACAGATACAACGTAAATGTTCAGTTCTACATGTTTGTACATTCAGTTTCATCCATCTTGTTGGTTTGTGCAGTGTGAAACCTGCTGAAACCTGTCCAACATTTTTCAGATTGAAGCAACAGCTTGTTGCAGGTTGATTCTCGCAGATAACGTCAGAGAACAATTAACCAATCGAAATCAGAATTCCTGCCTAAACAGACAAATTTGCCTCAACTTGTTGAACACACGTGATCTGTCACAGAAAGAATAAGCAGTTTTTGAATTGGTGATGTTCTTATCCGCTGATGGCTTGGATCAAGGATGGTGTGGGAGTAATAAACAGGAATCTATATATATATATATAGCAGATATTGACAGATTTTTGATACCTCTGCCTCTGTTAATTTGACTTTTGCAAATACTTAGGTTTTATCTGCAACACTGACTGTAAAATGCACTCATCACAGAACTTGATCAAATTTTGTCGGCAGAGTGGATGACCAAGAGATGGCTCTGCAGCAGACACGCTCTTTTCTATTTGTTTCACTAAATCAATGTGGGGAGTTTAAGCTGAGTTAATAATAGTAGCCTTGTTTTAACCTTTTTAAACAAACATTAACATTACTCTGTCAACAGCATATTGTCTGAATTACTGAGCAAACAGAGCTACGTAACAGACCGAACCTGAGAGGACCCGACTGCAGATTTTAATGCAGTGTAATTGAATAATCTCCCGACAAACTCTGCTTCCCAAAGGGTATAAACTGCCTGCAGAGCCCAGTTAAGCGACAAGAATCAATACAGCAAAAATAATATTCTAGTTGCGTTTTCTCGCTTCTTCATCCCTTCTCTGTTGCTGTGGCGAGGAGCTGGGTCAGTCACCTACCCTTCCATCCCTGACACCTGAAGTCACTCACTCATCCGGGGCCATGCACTGCGGTCTGATGAAGAAACGCAAATTTTTTTCTTGCTCCCGAAAACAAATGTTTTTTCAAGTATTTGTTAGAAAAAAGTATTCGTAAAAAAACATATTTGTGCCTTTTCAAACATTGTATTCGGGTTTCGAATCCTGTGATTAATCTAAATCACAGCTATCGTGTGATTAATCTAATTAATCACAGGATAGCTGTAATTTTATCACAATTAATTAACATTCTTAAACTACGATTTTCAGTGTTAAAGGACAAATCCGGATCCTGCTGCTCTTTTATTTAATGAAATAAAAGAGAGATAAATAACATTTTTGGTTTGAACTCCACAACTACTGTCACACGGGGTCCTTTTAACATATGTATCTTTTAGCCAGTTGCTTTGGCAAACTAACTGGTTAACATTTTTTGTGTATAAAGGTGACCTGATTATCCTCTTTATGGGACTATCAAACAAGAGTGTTTTCAGCCAAAGGTTCCCACAGTTTTGCTACAACACAGACTGCTATTGTAGTAGAGGAAACAAGCTTTCTATTGAGGTACTGATTCAGGGTGAGATCACCCCTGGGCGTACCTCAGTAAACACTCAGCAGATAAAACTATCAATGTTAACATCAGGAAATTAATGCTTTTATTGTGAAGAGCATGTACAGCTACTTCCACTAATGAGTTAGCATTAATTTAAGTCAGAGAACATTACTTTAACTGAATAATTTTGCACTTTAACGCAGCGGTAACTCACCACGATATGTACTGAAACTATACAGTGAACCAACATGCATAAAGCAATAAAAATATGGCACATTTATACTCTTTGCACTGTGCACAGGAGAGAGAGAGAAAGCGGGGCCAAGCTGACATCTGGAGCGTATAGTAGGAAAATTTGCCAGTATAAAAAAATATTTTAATACTGGCAACCTGTCCAAGACCGCCCCACACAGGATTATGATATCAACAAAAAAATCTTTAATATGGATTTGCAGAGGAAAATTAGCAACAAATTTGGACAATTTTTATCATAATGACATGCAGACCAATAACTTGCTTTTTAAGCTCTTTTTCTCTTTAAACTTCAATGCTCATTTCATCACTCTCACAGGACCATCTCGACAAGAGAACCTCTTTTTGGGGTCAGAAGAATACGCACCATGTGGCAACCCCCTTTAATATTTCCTACACATTTTCTAGTCGATGAGTTACACTTTAATAAATGCATATAGCGAATATGTCAGAGTGTTTAAGCAGACATCAGTAAAGCACCATGCGAAGTGATTTAACCTTGTGGAACCAGACATCAGGACAGTGAAGGAAGGACTGAAGAAAAAAATATTTATTTAATAAATACCATTATAATATTTGGGAGAGTTACAGCATGGCACAGGTCTGGGTGCACAGTTTTTGTAGCATCCATCAATTCATCCATTTTCTTCCGTTTATCTGGGGTCAGGTCGCGGGGGCAGTAGCTTAAGCAGAGAGACCCAGACTTACCTCTCCCCAACAACTTTGGGCCAGCTCCTCGGGAAGAATCCCGAGGCGCTCCCAGGCAAGCTGGGAGACAGACCCTCCAGCGAGTCCTGGGTCTTCCTCTGGTCCTCCTCCGGTGGGACGTGCCCGGAACACCCCACCAGGGAGGCATCCAGGAGGCATCCTGACAAGATGCCTGAGCCACCTCAATTGGCTCCTCTCGATGTGGAGGAGCAGTGGCTCTACTCTGAGCCCCCTCCGGATGACCGAGCTTCTCACCCTATCTCTACAGGAGAACCCAGCCACCCTGCGCAGGAAACTCATTTCAGCCGCCTGTATCCGTGATCTCATTCTTTTGGTCATCACCCATAGTTCGTGACCATAGATGAGGGTAGGAACGTAGATCGACTGGTAAATTTAGAGCCTCGCCTTTCGGCTCAGCTCTCTCTTCATCACAACAGACCGGTACTGCGCCCACATAACTGCAGACGCCTTACCAATCCGTCTATCTATCTCCCGCTCCATTTTTGCCTCATTGGTGAACAAGATCTCAACATATGTAAAGTCCTCCACTTGAGGAAGGACCCCATCCCCGACCTGAAGAAGGCACCCTACACTTTGCTAGCACAAGACCATTGTCTCAGATTTGGAGGTGCTGATCCTCATCCCAGCCACTTCACACTCGGCTGCAAACCACTCCCGCGAAAGCTGTAGATCACGTTCCAATTAAGCCAACAGGACCACATCATCTGCAAAAAGCAGAGACCCGATCTTGAGGCCACCAAAACGGATCCCCTCAACAGCTTGCACCTAGAAATCCTGTCCATGAATGTTATGAACAGGATAGGTGACAAAGGGCAACCTTGGCGGAGTCCAGCTCTCATTGGAAATGAATCCGACTTACTGTCGGCAATGCGAACCAGATTTCCCCCCCACAGGATTCCCCAAAAGACACGGAAGAACGTCTTTTCCAAATCCACCCAACACATGTTATGTAAACTCCCACGCACCCTCCAGGACCCTGCTGAGGGTGGAGAGCTGGTCCAGTGTTCCAAGGCCAGGACGAAAACTGCATTGTTCCTCCTGAATCCGAGGTTCAACTATCCATCGGACCCTCCTCTCCAGAACCCCTGAATAGACCTTACCAGGGAGGCTCAGGAGTGTGATGCCCCTGTAGTTGGAACACACCCAGTCTGCCAATTGAAGGGAACTGCCCCCATGTTTACACATTATTGCAGAGCCGCATTAACCAATACAGCCCTACAACATCCAGTGCCTTGAGGAACTCCGGGTGAATCTCATCCATCCCCGGAGCCCTGCCACCAAGGAGCTTGTTAACAATCTCGGTGACCTCAGCACCAGAGATTGGAGAGCCCGTCCCAGAGTCCCCAGACCCCGCTTCCAAACAGGAAGGCGTGTCGGTGGGATTGAGGAGGTATTTATAGTATTCCACCCACCGACCCAAGATGTCCCGTGTTGAGATCAGCAGCACACCACCCCCACTGTAAACAGTGTTGATGGCAGACTTCTCTCTCCCCTGCAGCAGTGGCTGATTGTTGATTGCTGACACCTGCTTAACTCTTTACTTTAAAACCTGGCTGCTGCCTCCTCAGTGCGAGATCGTCTCTTGTCTCCTTCACAGCCTTCAAAGCCTTTGCTCTGTTTTACCTTCTAGACTTTTTGCCTGAACCCTGCCTGTTGCTGACCTCTGCCTGACCCTTCCTGGTGAGTTCTGAAGGAATGTTTGACCCAGCCTGGTTTTTGACTTTGGATTATAGCCCTCAGGACCTCGGACCCCTCGGAAAATCGGAGCCTCTCGTGTATGACTCGGACTACTGCTGGACCCCCCTCTTGTGTGTAAAAGTCTGGACCTTCCTGTTTGCCAAGAACCCCACCCCACCCCCTTGACCCCCAAGGCCACAGAATCTCACACTAGGTTCCTTGTGTGGACTCCAGGACGTGGATTTCCCCTGCAGTAGGACCAGCCTCCTATGCACATACCCTGTTGGCCCTTGGCCAACCCCTCCCTCACCCCATCCTAAATAAATTCTTTGAAACTTTTTTGGCTGAGTTCTGGATTTTCTAATCGTTAGAGTATGTTAACTTTTTTTAGCTTATGACACTGGTGCTACAGAGGTTGCTGGGTTTTAGCAACAAAAATGTATTTTACAATCTCTAAAAAACAGCTGTTTTATTCGATTATGTGCTATACTATACGTAGAACAGATTACAAATTCCATTAATTGTTCCACAGTAGGGAAATTCAGGCATAAAAGCAGCAAAGAGAAAAAATTCACACAAAGATATAACACTAAAAGACTGAAGTTATTGAAAATAAGATTCTGGTTCAAAAAATGTGCAGCTGAGCATGATCATTTAAAATTTTTTTACAAAATGCATGTCTGTGCCTTACCGAACAGGCTAGTAACGAAAAGTGGCAAGTAAAAACTGTGTTAGCAACAGATATGTGTAATACTGGAAAAACCTGAGCATCCACTTTGTGAGACTATCATTCAACAACAAAGTGTCTTTAATCAGAGGCATCTTCAGTTTTGCTTTAACAGACTGCTACAGCAGTCTGTTAAAGCAGTCTACTTCCTGCCTGCAAGCAGTCTACTTCCTGCCCACAGCCATCAACATTTCCAACAACTCCATTTAGAAATTATAATAGAGCATTATAATAGAGCCACTACACTTAATTTTTCTTTGGTATCAGTAAAGTATTTTAGAATTTAATTTAGTTTCTCCCTTTAAAATATATTTTTGAGTATTTATGTTTTTATATAATTTTTATAAAAAAACTGCCTTACAATACAGGAAGTAGGTACATTTATTGGCTGGTTCAAGCCAATAAATGGCTTTAGCCAGCCTACTTATTCAGGGTTTAATCCCACTCATTTCTGAATCCACTTTAGATGGAGACATGAGACTGTTTAACATCTGTCATAGAGAAAACCGATAGCACAGATGAGGTGAAGTCACTGGGGCTGTGAGTGAAATCTGTGATTTTAGTGTGCAGTCGTTTATTTTAGACAGAATTTTTTTTTTGTATTCACATCTAGCATTTGGCAACACTGTCCCCTTCTTGCTATGCATCGCTGGACAGGGTGAAGTAACAGGACTGTACTTGGTGACCAGGTAGTGACATTCATTCATCTCTCTACATATGAAAAACGTTTAGTACACCAACAGTTTTTTTCATCACACGTACAACATATATGTTGCACTGTACCAGGGGCGTGCACAGACATTTTGAGGGGCAGTGGCCTAAACCAAAAAAAGGGCACTAAGGGGGTGGTTGCTTGTTAAAGGGATAGTTCACCCAAAAAAAATCAAAATGCTGTCATCATTTACTTTTCCTCAAGTTGTTCCAAACCTGTATGACTTTCTTTCTTCTGCTGAACACAAAATATTTTAAAGAAGGTTGGTAATTAAACAGTTGCTGCTCCCCATTGACTTCCATAGTATATATTTTTTTCTACTATGGAAGTCAATGGGGTCCATCAGTCGTTTGGTTACCGACTTTGTTCAAAATATCTTATTTTGTGGACAGCAGAAGAAAGAAAGTCATAAAGGTTTGTAACAACTTGAGGAAGAGTAAATGATGACAGCATTCTGATTTTTGGGTGAACTATCCCTTTAACACAAATTTTCCAGTTATTACAAAATGTACGATTAAAAGAAAAGACAGCACACGCTCAAATACATTTTAAACTTTATTGTAGATGTTTTCATAGAACATCATAATTACACATTGGTGATAATAACAGAAGAAACTATTTACAGATTTACATTTTGGTTTTTATCTTTTCCTTTTACAGCAGAACCTTTCTATTTGGTACCATGTCCTGAAAGATCTTAATAACCTCATCTTTTATGATTGGGATGTCTTTTTCAATGGCCAGAAGCAGAATATCAGAGAGTCGTTCTTGTCCACACGCATTACGAAGTTTAGTTTTCACCAGCTTCAACTTCGAGAATGAGCGTTCAACAGTGGCTGTTGAGACAGGCAGTGTTGCAAAGATTTTCAGCAGTTTAAAAAGTGTTGGAAACACAACATGAGCATCAAACTCCTTAAATGTTTCCAAACTTGCATGGGCACTTTTTGTGAGCATGTGAATGAAGAGTGGAAAACTCTAAGCTCAGTTCGCAGCTGTTCCTCCTCCTCTTGAAATCCGTAAAACTCACAGAGAGTATGGGCAGCATTAAGTGCTTCAGCATCTGCTGTGTCTTTCCACTTTGATGGTTCAATCAAACAATGCAGTGACATCACAATTTTGTCAGTGCTCCCCTTCCCTTGAAATCGCCTGTGGAGTTCCTGAATCAGGGAATCCAAAAAAGTGAAGTACATCCTTCCTCTGTAGTACTCCTCTAAAGTCTGTGGCTGGTGGTCCTCTGTTGCTGATGTGGAGCAGTACTTAAACTTTGTTGGTACTTTCCGCCGCCTTGCTTGTCCTGGAATCTCTTCAGGCACATTGATCCCTCTTGTTTCTGCTTGGATGGTAGCATTGTGAAATATTTCTTTGAATTGGTCTTCAGTCCTCAGTGTGTTCATTCTGCTAATGACACCATTTACAACAGTGTATGCTGCTGCCAAGTCCAAGTCTTGCCGCTGAAGAGCATTTGAAGCAACTGCTGTTTCCATGAATATTGGAGTTGTTATCTCCAAGCAAAGAATAAATTCAAAGTTAATGCTGTGCAACAGCATGTGTGCGTCCCCTGCAGCTAGATCAGGTGGCTCAGACTTGGTCAGATCTTCCAGGAATTGCACAACTGCAGGGAGGCATTTTCTGAGGGTTCTGAGGGCTGTTTCCCTGCAGGTCCATCGGGTGTCTGAGAGCTTCTGTAGCTCAAGGGCACGCTGGCCAGGATTCATGGCTTCCTGTGTTTGAACAAAAGCTGCATGTCGTTTTGTGGAGTTGGCAATGAAGGTGTAAAGTTTTTCCACTACTGTAAAAAACTGACAAAGTGAATGCTTGACTTTGCACTCTCCACTAATACAAGATTCAAACAATGAGCATGGCAATGAACATATAATGCCTTTTCATTTTGCTTTTGTATTCTGGACTGTAGTCCTTTGTAAGGCCCACTCATGTTGGCTGCTCCATCATAACCCAAACCATGGATGTCCTCAACTTTCAGCTGGTTCTCCTTCAGCAAGTTCATTACTAGGTTTTCAAGCTGTTGTTGACTGAACATCACAGAGCTGAATGAAGCGCTCCTTTATGGTCATGTCATGTACATAACGCACCACAAAGCACACCTGTTCGATGTGTGATACATCAGTAGTCTCATCAAGTAAAATTGAAAATATTGACGCTTCCCTTACTTCCTTCAGTATTTCCCGTTTCACATACAGTAGTAGCAGTTTAAAAGTTCTAATGTTTCCATGATTGGTCCTTGACTGGCCCTTGACTGGTACGTGCCTGATCCGTCAAAGGTCCCTGACAGGTCCGTGGTGGTAATGTAATCCCCCGCTATGACGTCTTCAGTGAGGCCTCGCCCCCAAGGAGCCTGAGTGAAAACCAGCTGCAATGCCTCTTTTGTCCACGGGGAGGAGCAGTGATTTTAATGTTAATGATTTATTGATGTATCAGACTCAGGGTAGCCTATATAAATGTCATTAAAAAATGTTCCCCTATCTGTTCCTCAATGGTTTGCTGGTTTGTATGTAGCCTAAGTTGGAATGTAACTCAGAAACTCAGGGTTCAAATAGCCTACTACTGTAGTCTTATACCCAGAAACAGTAGTTTTATAGCATAAGAGTGCTCTGTAATGTGAAACGTATGACAGTACTGTAGGCAATTAGCCTACTTTTTGGGTTTCATAGGGTTAGGGAACCTGGCCAGGTTCGGGCTTAAATTCTATCATTGTCCACGGTCTCAGGACGGGCTTTAGTGGTCAGCTGATCATCTCAGCGCGATCATTTATACTGTAATAAAGTGCTGCAGTGGGCCACTAACATTATTCCGACAATACCTGTTAAGATGTTGCAGGCACACTGTGTCACGATGTGGAAGACCCACTCCTCTCAGATCAAAACAGAAAACATGCTTCGACTGCTGCGTTGCGCTCTCACAGAAAATACTGAAGTGGGGAGAATTTACTTCGAGCAACACGGCAGACGAAGCGGCAGGCGAAGCGAGAGAGGAGCACAGTTTTAGATGTAAGTATATTAAAATCTGGCGGTTCAAAAATGAAAATCTTAAAGCGGTTGTGTTGTTTGCCTTTTATTCTTGGCTTAGACATGTATTTTAATATTTTTTTGTAAAGCATCGCTCGTAAACGAGCTTGTATGGTAGTGTAAAAGTTTCTTCATCTTTACGCAGCCACTTTCTGCTTTGGTAAATTAAGTAAAAAGTCAACTCCTCTTAGGAGAAATTATTACCTCTTTACCGAGTAAAAATCGGGGCACGGTGGCTTGGAGGTTGAAGATTAAATCCAGTTACACAGCTTATGCTCTCTTATTGAGCCTCATATAACACAGAACCTGTGATCTGCTGTGAAAACTATAGTTCTGCATTCTTAAATCAATAAAGTTGTCACGTTCCTCTCCTATTTATTTTCTATCTAATGAGGAAAATTCAGGAGGAGATGTATCTGCAGGAGAAATTAATCCCTTGCCGGAAAAAAAAATGGAGAGAAAAAAATAAACCTACTGTATGTATATTTGCAACAGCGCAAATAACATAATTTATGACTGATCACTTTAACAAATATAGATTTCATAAATGTTGTTGTGTTGCTCTTTTTGTAAACTGTGTTTATTGTCTTCTTGTTTAGGATATGAAGCAGCAAAGGCAGACTGGAGAGGAGAGCAGGGACCGAATGGATGGACTGTTTTTCTTTTTCATTCATGTTTTTGTCACATTTTTTATTTAGGTGTTCGATGGTTGTGAATAAATGAATTTCTAAAAATGTTAAATATCATGAAGTCATTTCATTAAAAGTTGTATTAGTGTTTTTAAAGAAGCTTACGTTGAACAGTTTAAAATAACAACATATTGGCATTAGGATAAGTTTTTTTGCAGTTATTTATATCTATATAAATGACCTATTTAAGCTTAATTAGAACAAACGGGCAGTGTTGCTGGATCAGTTGAATACAGATATTTTTTAATATTTTCTGGTTGACGAGGGGAACATCATACAGGTTGGTCTGTAGAGAGAGTTCAGAGCAGCTTCGTCATGCTGTCCACTGCATCCATCATCAGGGTTTACAGTCTGCTTAAGTCGACGTGCACAAAAGACAAGTTTTTCCAACCAGAGAGCCCCACAGACCTCCAGCAGCTTCATCTTGAAGCACATCCCAAGAGGCAGCTGTGGAGAAAAGTGTTATGACCTGCAGTTTTGTTAAAACACAATGTTAGTTGTTGTTGCAGTGGTTGTTTACAAAAAACAGTTCAGTTTATTTAGGAAGAGCCAATTTGGAATATGCTTGGTAAAAAAAAAAATCATAGATATATAAAATCAAATTAGAAAATGCTGTTTTGATCTAAAAGGCATATATTTTAAGCTCACAAAGATTTTTTACAGATAAAATGAATATAAAAAATGTAATATTACAAATTTGTACATTTGATCACTAGTCATTCAATTACAGAAATTATCATGAGAGTAGATGTCTTAAGTATTAACCTGGATTAAATAAAATGATCTTGATATGATCACCTCTCAGACAGAAATATAAAACATTTGCGCAGACAGTAAAACTTGTTGTTCCTCTAGAGTAAAAAAGGTGAGTAAAATACTGGGAAATATTTCTTGCTTTACCAGCTGGTTTAGCGTGATCGCGGTTGCTAGGAGACAGGACGTTCGGCAAAGTGGGGGCGGGAATTCAACTGAAGGCTAGACCGTCCAAATTCACAGCCGTTAACATCCGGTCTACCGTGTCCACGAAGGACCCAGCCCATGTAGACCGAGTAGACCGGGTCCTTCGAAGGATCCAGCCGCTGGATTCGGACACAGCCTCTGCTTTCTTACTAGATGAAACGTTGACTGTTCATAGGATTGAAAGGATATATCAAAGTCTAAAAATAATTTTGCCAAGGCAGAAATTTTCTGAACAGGGCTTACACATTCACACATATAATAGTCACACAACACTGTCTGGGTAACCTATTGTACTCGCTGATGATCATCCGGAATGCATCCCCCAACTTAACAACACACCATAGACTCCAGATCATTCACACCTCCTAAAGAACATTACCATCTCCAAGCATCCCCCCACCAAGCTTTCGTGACCATCCCTACAGCATGTAACCATGTCTATTCTGTTGTTATTGTGAGTTGTTATATGATTATATTAATATATAATATACACAACAACGTAATTAAGAATTTATTATAAAATATATAAATTGTCTGCGGCGATACAGCCGCCTGTATCACGGATACAGGCGGCTGAAATGAGTTTCCTCCGTAGGGTGGCTGGGCTCTCCCTTAGAGATAGGGTGAGAAGCTCGGTCATCCGGAGGGAGCTCAGAGTAGAGCCGCTGCTCCTCCACATCGAGAGGAGCCAGTTGAGGTGGCTCGGGCATCTAGTCAGGATGCCTCCTGGACGCCTCCCTGGTGAGGTGTTCCGGGCATGTCCCACCGGGAGGAGACCCAGGGGAAGACCCAGGACCCGTTGGAGAGATTATGTCTCCCAGCTGGCCTGGGAACGCCTCGGGATTCCTCCCGAGGAGCTGGCCCAAGTGGCCGGGGAGAGGCAAGTCTGGGTCTCCTTGCTTAGGCTACTGCCCCCGCGACCCGACCCCGGATAAGCGGAGGAAGATGGATGGATGGATGGATATATAAATTGATAAATATGATAAATATGATAAATACGCTATTACGTTGTTTTTGCGTTGTGTAACTCATTACCATCTTCAAGCATCCCCCCACCAAGCTTTGCTCCCCATCGCTACAGCATGTAACCAGGTCTATTCTGGTGTTGCAAACATTCCGTGGTGAGCCGAATAGTCATGTGATTGCATAAATATTATAAATAGGCTATTACGTTGTTTTGCGTTGTGGAACTCTGTCATTTTCATCCAACAACAATAACATAAAAAAACACGAGTTTATCACAAAATTAAAGGAAAGTACATTAGGTTTAAAAAAAAGATATACTTTAGGTTCATAGAAATAAATCAAATTGTTTACAGATATAACGTTTAAGGCTACTTGTTATAATATTTTACAGAACTCATTTGGTGACACATAGAGACAGAGACACATAGAGTGAGTGATGCTGCAGAGTGCGGAGCGAGCGGGAAAACCTGGAGCGGATTAGCGGAATCAGTGGAATGCTTTGAGCGGAGCGGTGGGGGTGGGGAAGAGGGGCACCTCAATCGATGAGGCAGAGGGGCAGTGGCTCTGGCCACCGGGCCACCCCCCTGTGCACGGCCCTGCACTGTACAGCCATGCACATAGCACTTTATCAGTCAGAGGACTACAAAGTACATTACACAACAGTCAGTCCTTCATGTACACATTCACACACCTTACCACATTGATGGTGGTAAACCACATTGTAGCCACATCTTCTCTGGGGCAAAATGACTGAGGTGAGGCTGTCATAAACAGGAGCCACAATGCTCCTGACCACCACAAACAGGCAAGGTGCATGAATTGTCTTGCCCAAGGACACAACAAGACAGAGCAGTACTCACCAGCAACTCACCAATTATTTAATAAACTCTTACCTCTAGATTCATGGCTACCCACATATGTACAGACTATGACAGCACAATTCGGTCAAAAACCTCCAGACAATCCTTTTAACAATCAAACCAAGCGCTAGGGTCATATCATTTCTGAACAACTAAATTTCAAATTTACCTTGTCCTGCTGTGGTTGTCATTACATCTAAATGGAAACAAGACCGCAGATCTTACATTACAGATGATTAGTGGAATTCTATCCTTGCCCAAGTTCGAACCTTATGTTTAGATGCGAACAAGAAAGCACACAAACAGGTACCACATTCTTATAAGCTGCAAGCTGCAGAAAACCCTGTAGACTAACTAAAGATGTATTAGATCTAAGATGTTGGAGTTTTCCAAAAAGTTTCGCCTTTAAAGTTTTCAGGACTTTCATTTCCAGATTTAGCCCAGAGCGTCATGGTTTTCCTGCTGGGAATTATTTCCAAACAGGAAGCTGGGGCTTGTCCAGCACTGAGTCTGTCTGTCGATGGCTGATATGAAGAGAGGGACATTACTATAATAAACTGTAGGAAGTCCAATGTTTGGATTCTCAGTGAGAGCCTGGTGCAGTCAGGGGCGATTCTAGACCTAGAGCTTTGCTGGGGCACAGGCGCCCAACTCCCAATACATAGGGTTAAAATTAAATGTGTATGAAATAAATAATATTAAAATATAAAATAAATGGCTAGCCTACAGGTACAAGATTCAAAATTAGATTTTCACTGTCATAATGTAGGTGGTATTAAACCACTGGTAAAGATACAAGGGTAATTTCATGGGTATAATATGATATTTATTTGCACATGCATACTTCAAAGATTTACAAACAACATCCTCTTACAGCAAACATTTACGATTAGAGGAGTCAGATTCTTTACTACCTAAACCTCAGTCCATGTTTAAAACAAGTAGTTCAGGGAAGCAAAGCAACAAACAAAAACAAAAGGTATCTATCTTTTATATTATGCAGGAGGCTTTTTTCTCAGTAGAAGCTGTTGCGCATTATTAGGCTAAGAAACTCTAACAAGATGGTGACATTCAACATGCACATAGCCTATTCGTTTACAAGATGTGTTGAGCACAGCATAGCAGCACAAGTTTGATACAACAATATGGACTGAAAAGGCATTAAACAAGGTTAATTCCTGGAAAATGTTATTCAACAAAGCTGTTAATACAAAGCCTTCATGCTTACTTTTGTTGATCGTTTGCAAATGTTGCCTAACATAATTTACACAGATTTAGAGTAGGCTACTCTGACTCTGTGTGGATTATTGTAGGCAAATTATTACCTATAGGCCACTCTGACCCTGTGTAGATTATTATAGTTTACATTATAGGGAAATTATCACCTATAGGTCACTCTGACTCCCTGTAGATTATTATAGTTTACATTATAGGCAAATGATCACCTATAAGCTACATTTGCTAATGCAACAAACTTATTTAAATTTGCCATTAAATCTCAGATCAAATCACAGCACTGGCTGTAACCATCCTAAATGTTAATGTTACCGTTAATGTGGACAATTATCATACCTCCCTCGTCCTCCTCATCTCTCCTCTCCTCTGTTCTTTTGCCTCGGTTCAGGAAGAATTTTCTGATGTCAATCTCTGAACAGTTTATCAGAGGGCTATGTTTAGTTTTACAGTAGGACTAGGGTTGTGAGGATGAACGATGTCATCGTCCATCGTGATGGTTGACCAACATCACGATGGAAAGCCACCATCATGATGCCACGCCCCCCACCCTGTCAGACACGCACTAATCCTTTGGTCTCTTCTACAGTTTAACTAAAACCTTTGCATGGACCGCTCTGTAAACATTGAAAATATAACTAACTAATGAGTGAAGCGCAGTGAAAAATATTTGTATATATTTTTTATTTTATTTTGCGTGGTTTGATTGCGTAGATTTGGTGTGTTTTGTTTGCATTTGTTTCCCTCTGTGAAGCTCCCAAAAATAGAAAAAAAATAATTTATCTGGATGATTCAGTAGGCAGGACAAGGAGCGCAGCAACCAGCTGCTTCATTACAACTCCGCAAAAGTTGTTAAGCTGAACATAAAAAGAGCCCAGGCAGGACGGCAAAGACTGAACCCAATGGCCGACCACCACGAGTGATTACCGCGCACTAGAGCTGAAGATCTTTACCAGAACCCGTCCGCCTCTTTAGTGCGATCATTTATATTAAAGCGCTGCATTATTCCCAATCTACTGTCAAGATGTTATCAGCACACAGCATGTCATGATGGTAAAGACCCACTCCTCTCAGATAAACTCACAGAAAATGCTGAAGAATAAATGCACTGGGGGGATTTAATCGTTTCGCGCTATAATAAACTGCCAATCCAAATATACCCTTGAACTCTCTCTGGTTCAGGTCGGTTCGGGGCCAACTTGTAAGGCCCGATTACAGCTCTAACAAGTCTCCGGCAGCAGACAGTCAGAGCGAGGCAGATAATTACCGTTTCACCTGTTTTGAGAAACGAGCAAAGATGGCCACAAACGTTGCACTATGCGCACTATGAGTCAAGGCTGCGCGGATATCGGTGCCTGCCTTTTGTTTTCCTGCTGCTTTTGGCTGAAATGGGGAATGAGAGCTTCAAAGGAGATCAGCTGTTCACCTGTCAGCTGATGTAGTGGTGAATGCTCGATAGGAATAATTTATATTAAGACTTTTACCTAGAAGGAGAACAATCTGTTGTGAGTTTATTAGGTATAACTTAGTCATCTTTTTTACAAGGTAAAGGAATTATGTCAGTTTTTCAGTTTAAAGCTCTGAAAAGGTCTGGCACGATGCCGAAATCCTTGCGCACATAAAAATGTAACTATGGATTTCAAATCCATACTCCCAGCAACTCACAAACTGCTTGTGTAAGTGTAGTAAAGTAACTAAAGTACAGTTTAAAAAATTACGTTTTTTGTTTGTTTTGTTTTTTGCTGTGTTTTAAGTACTTTTTAGGCTGGTGTGAAGCGATAAATGGGTGGTCCGGTGTGTCGGGCGGCCGCTGCTTCGGGCCGACGTCCTCCTTGGATTGACTGGGGCACCTCTTATGGGGGTGCCGGGGTTGTAGAGTCGGTTGGTGCCGTCCGGTGGATCGGTGGGGACCGTGCCTGGCGCCCAGGCCTCCTGCCGGTTCCAGGACTTCTGCTGGCTGGTCGGTTCATCTGGGGGCGGCTGTCCGGCATTGGCTGGGCCCCTGATCTTGGCTCCCTGCGTGGGGCGGGATCTGGACCCAGGAGCTGGAAGATCTGGATGTCCAGGTGCTGGCTGGGTGCTGCCTGGGGAGGGCGTACATCCGCTGTGGCTCTTGCTGTGGCTCCCTGGCGTGTGGGTGTGTGGGGGTGGGCCGGGTTGTTGGCGGTGGGTATTGGTCCAGGGTGGCGGCGGCGTGTGTTGTCATTCGGTTGGCTGCGGATCCCCCTTGCCTGTGGCGGCGGCGGGGGGCCCTTGTCGGCTGGTCCCTGGTTGGGGCCCCGCTGGGGGGCGGGGTGCCCCTGGTCCCCGTGGCCTCCGGGTCCTGATCCGGGCCCGCCCTGGCGTAGCCGGTTTCCGGCGGAGCCCGTGGGCTCGTCACTGCGATCTCTCGTGCCCCAGCATTGCGGCTGGTGGGTGTTCCCCTGGGGCTTCCATCTGTTCCTCTCTTGGTGGGTGATCGACCCTGCGCTGATCCGCCTGTGGCCTCTGTACTCTGTGGGACCCTGGATGCATGCTTCTCTTGCCTCCTCCATGTCTGTGTCGATTCCTGTAGGACGGATTGACGGTTCCTTACACCAGCTATCAATCACTTGCATGGGGAAACCTTATTCAGACCTGCATGCTCGCACACACATAGGTGTGGGGACATTGGTGAGGTTATCATCATTAGTTAGTTGTTCACAGGAGCTTACCAGAAGCATTTGTATTATGTTCATTAATCCATGCTTGTGTGTAGTGAATGTTTAATTCTTAGTTTATTCTACTAGATCCGAACTATTGGTTTGGTTCTGTACAGTTTGTTGTTTTTATTTTGTATTACTGTTTTTCTGCCGTCCGGCAGAGGTGGATGACTGGGATGTTTTCTTGTGTTCTTTGTTTGCCTCCCTGTCTTGTGTCGTCGGTTCGCGCCTCTGCTGGTCCGGTTTCTTTTCTTCACCTTCTTCCTTTCTCCCTTCTTGTCTCGGTTTAGTGTCCATGACGTCAGGAAATTGAACCCAAAGTAAGAAAAAAAAGAAAAGATAGGAAAAAAAAGAAAAAAGAAAAAAAGATAAAGAAAAAAAAAAAGCTTCACAAACAGTAGAGGCCACTTTTACAGGGCTTTCTCTACAGTATACGTAGATGAGTTTTCTCAAACTGGTGCCAGCACAAACTCTACTTGATGCAAATAGAAAATGAAATAAAGAAAATGACCATGTATCTCTAGTTTAGACAAGGCAATTAAATTATTAGTTGCTGCAGATGGGAAAATATGATTTTCTTCCTCTAAGCAACGTTTGAGCTTCGAGAAATATTCGACTGTAAGTAACATTTACATCAATACTAGTTTATTTCTTGGTACAAAAGTTTTGCACAGAGGTACAGTGCCTAAGTTGATCAAATATGTGAATGCAGTTTTGAATTTACATGTTAGCCCTTGTGGCGTAACGTTAGTGAAAGTAAATGTCTTATTTCATTTCATTACCTTTCCTGGCTACATTGATTGATTCAGAGGCTAAAAGTGGCATATAATGATGCAGTGAGGTTATTGCTACGTGTCCCTAGATGGCACAGTGCCAGCCAGTTATTTGTATCATCTGATGTACCAACATGTTCAGCATTGTTGCATAAGCTGATGTTTAATTTCACGTGTCGGTTGGATATGTCCGATGTTCTGTCTTTTGTTTTTTGTTCCTTGTTTGAGAGTGGACCACTCTTTTGAGTCCATAATAAAGATTATTATTATTATTGATAAAACAAACTTCTGCATCAGTTGTGTTGTTCTTTCTGTGTCTCTGTTCTGTGTCTCTGTTCTGTATTCTCCAAACCACAGACGGTCTCGGCAGGTGACCGCTTGTGCTGAGCCTGGTTCTGCCGGAGGTTTCTTCCTGTTAAAAGGGAGTTTTTCCTTTCCACTGTCGCTTCATGCTTGCTCAGTGTGAGGGATTGCTGAGAATTACACGACGCAATCTTCTGTGGTTCTCTAATTTCTAAATTAAACATTGTATTGTAATAACTCTTCTTGTAAAGTGCCTTGAGATGACATCTGTTGTTAAACGGCGCTATATAAATAAACTGAATTGAATTGAATTGATCCTTATTCCAGGATGCATTGTCCATGTGACCGAGCAATACATCTGTTACTGTGGCATTTGTTGAGATTTCCATTACCTGGTAATTGGTCAGTTCGGGCAGAGGAACAGGTGGTACCTCCACTGGCGGCCGGTTATTGGGGAGGACCTCATACTCACCGGGGGGATGGCTGGGGGTGGGGGAAGCCCTCTTCCAGGGGTCTGGGCTTCAACCTCTGATGGGTCCTGGACATATCTACTTGGCCTTTGGAGATGAACACACAATACAAAATATGTCGGAATGAAACATTTGTTTTAAGTTAATGAGTGCAAATTCAACACAGGCCCAAGAAGTGAAGGAATGGAAAGTTCACAAAATTCTTACTTAATTCTTCTTCTTTGAGGCCTTTCAATCGCCTCCGCCTCAGACTGGAGGTCTGTTTACTCCTCAGCAAGAGGGAGCTTCCTCCTCGCCTCATTAAAGTCAGCTGTGTTCATAACAGAGTACATTTTCATATTGTGTCACTTTATTAATTATCTGTGTAGTACTGAAGGGTTTTACACGTACTTGCTGAGTACAGCACCCTAGCAGTGTAGGCAATCCAGGAGCTGCCTGGTTCCTCCCTGTTCTGGACTTGCCGCTGGATTGCCTCAGTTTTATAGGGCGGCCACAGGCAGATGCCATCCCTGAACCATAGGGCAGGGACCACCTCCACCTCTCCCGTTTCCTCAAAACAAACTATTTGATACATTTTCTGCAATTTAAAAACAAATAATTTTGTTTTTGCATTGTGTTAACAGGTTATCAGATACAGTTTCAGTTGTGCTCATAGGGTTAAACATGCCTACCTATAACATCACTGACAGTTGTTTGATAATGAACGTCCTCACCCAACCTACTACGATTAAAATAAACATTTTTGTGTTATCATTCATACTCTCCGAATAATGGCCAAGAAACCAAATATTTTGCCAGTGTATGTAAACTGATCAAAACTGTAGGCTAAGTGAATATGAACTGAACTGATTCACAACTGATTAGAAACTGATTAATAACTGATTAACAACTAATTCACAACAGATTCACAACATAACTGATTCTCCCACCCCATGATTGGGAGATTTCATCCAATAACAACACAAAACTACTGTTGTCAGCGATATTTTGAAATTAACATAATTTGGTAATGTCTTGTAACACATCAGGACCAACTTAAAATATGGCTCCTTTAATTACAATTACATAAAAGAGTTCATTTGAGATCCAATGAACTTTTCTAATGTCATTATTAAACAGAGAGTATCCTAAATGGTATCCTATTTGTCCTGTTTGTAAATAAAGGAGGACTTCCAAATAGCTTATTAATTATGTTGCAAATTAAGTAAAATTGTATTGATTTTCAAGTTGTTTCAATATTAATGATTGAAATAACATTGATGTTCAATAAGGATTTTGACGTTGAATCAACATTAATTGAGGGTGCAAAACTGATGTCAAATCAACGTTGGATGTCAACATTGATTCAATGACATAACTTTGACAACGGATTGATCCAACATCAATCTCTTTAAGACTTGCCACCCGTTACCAGACCTCACGTCATTATGAGCAGGATAGCTAAAGTTAGCTATCAATTTTCTGGGAACCTCATATTAAAAGCGGTCAATTATGAAATATCAACAAGCTCATCAGGAGATAAAACATCTTAGAAACCGATCTTCTAAATTAGGCCTTATTAATATAGCCTACACATACTGTATAAGCCCGCTTGGGTATGTCTGTTAAAGTTTCTATACAAACTCCAAAACATTACATGATCTACAGTAATGTCGTAATATCCGTAACAATTTATGCGGTATACACATTTTGCTAAAACAAACAATACAGACCTAAAACAAAACTATAGCCCACAAAAAGGTAGGATACAAGAAAAAAATGGTACTCACCTCTTTCGTGATGCTGGAGAAATTAAATGAACAAACTGGTCCTGATTCCCGGTCTTTGTTCACTATTTTTCCCGGCATTTGATCAGTTTTATGGCTTGCCAAAATAACCCAATAGCACCTGCAGAAGTTGCTGTCCCGCTCTCGTCTGGGTACCCAGAATATGCCATAATCACCAGCCCCGCAATTGTCTATATGGGAACCCAAAATTATGCCACATTTAAACCAAAACACTTTCTCAAACATTTTTGTGCCACGAGGATGCCAAAATTCCCAATTTATGCCAAAATAATACCAAAATAAAGCCGAAATGTTTGCTATTTGGGTGTGTGTGTGAGGGAGAGATAATACAGTGGTTAACTTAAATAAATTGCTACATTTAGGCCACAATGATGCTGAGCATTGAAAAACTGTTGCTAATTATGTGGGCAACATTCTCTAACAGCGATTAACTTGTAATTTTTTCTGTCAAACCTGTTGTAACATTAAAACAAGGGGCAGCTTACTCTGTGGTCAAAGTGATGTGTCCAGCTCCAGCAGTTTCCACTGTGTATTGTACGAAGCACTCGGAAGAATCACATGAACGATATTTCCTGATTGGCTATTGTGGCCCATTTCTTTTTTCTTTGTTTTTTTTATTTTTATTGGCTATTAAGTGACAGACTCAAGTAATGACTAAAGCAGGCACAGAGTTGTGCTCATGAATGTCTTTTCAAGCAAGAGCAGTGCTATAATTTTCCTGGGGCTCTGGAGAATTTTACCATGGCACGTGCCCCAGTAAATAAGGTCTAGTAATGCCCCCGGGTGCAGTCTAAAATATATAATAAAATATATAATAAAGAATTTAAGAAACTAGATTTACTTTAACTGTCCAGTAGAGAAAAGAGACATTTTTTTCGTGCTCTCTCACATTTTACCAAAGTTTGAGAGGAGCTTTACTGACTTTTCCCCTTCTGATCTTTTTTTCCTGTCCTTGTGTCTTCTATTTAATGGACATATTGATGTTATTGTGACTCTCTCCAAAATGACTTTTTTTTTGCCTAAAATGCTCTGGTGTTGAAAATGAGGCACTAAAATCCATACATAAAATTTAGAGCAATATGAGCCCCTATTGAAACCTGTTGGAAGAGGAAAAATTTAAAAACCTTAGAAGATACTAGATGTGGGGCACCAGAGACCAGTGCCCCTACAATGGTGGGAGACTGTGGCTCAGTGGTAGAGTAGTTGGCTTGCGGTTGGAGGGTTGTCAGTTCAATTCCAGCTTCCTCCAGTCACATGTTGATGTGGGCAAGGCGCTTAACCCCTAAAAATTCTACATCGTCCTACCTATAGCCAATCATCGTCCTACCAATAGCCAACACCCCTACCCATGTTGGCTATTGGTGTGTGAATGTAAAGCGCTTTGAGTGGTCAGTATGACTAGAAAAGCAGGCCTCGATACCGCAAAGCACGTATCAAGGCCTGAGTCATTTAGGGGAGGAGCCGAAAACGATGACGTGTGAAGCCCCGCTGGCAGCTGTACCACGTGACCGCTTCGGGAAGCGCTTCGGCATTTACTGGGTGGTTTGACTGCAATAAAAACCACTCAGGCTCAATTCAAAATGTGATGGAGATTTGCAGTCAGTTTGGAATGTGGACAGAGTTTTAATAGTTTTGATAGGAGAGTCTAGTTAGAGTTTATATAGTTTTAAAATAGATTTGTGAGTAAAGAAACAGACAATTTAAAGGTTTAGGAGAGTGGGACATATCTCGGGAGCCCCTGCATAACCACAATGCTGTGCAACGCAAGAACTGCCAGTGGCAGGCTGCCACACATGCTGCGTTTTTGGGCAATGGATTTCCTCTGGGAGACAACAAGACCTACGCTCGTTCTTGCACCTCAAAAGATCGGATGATTATATTTCGGGTTGCGCATGTAACTCCCTTGAGCTGCGTGTCACACGCAGGATGTGTGGCCACTGTCAGTTATCCACAATGAAAGCTTAGTGAAAACGCAGAAGAAAAATAAACGCATTGAACGGTCAAAACATTTACACATACCGAGATGTGTGTCCCAGGAGACAGAGATAATGAAGCCAGCTAGGAAGAGGAGGATTTCACCTGTGTGTGAACATTTTAAACTGATAACTCCTGATAAGGTAACCTCATTCTAACTTTATGTCAGAGAAGTTAGATTTGCTTATTAAGAGCAGTACATTTTTTACCGTTTCTTATTTTATTGAAAGGTGAAGTGTCTATTGTGTTCCAAGGAGATGGGGTACAATAACAACACCTCATCCATGCAAGTCATTAGGTATAATGCTTTACACAAATATAAAGCATTGTTAGAAATATTAGCAGGGTGGACATTCCCTTGGAATATTGGGAAAAGCAACTATTACTGTATTTATATTAATATAGTCTAGCTCTTGTGTTTTTGTGTACGCCGGCATCTTCTGTGCCTTTTGAAAGAGTGTATTCGAAGTCTGGTAAGGTGTTATTCAAAAAAAGAAATCGCTTAAAAACAAAAACTGTTGAGAAACTGCTATTTTTGAATAAAATGAATAAAGTTTCCGTTGTTCTGTACATTCCTTGTCCAAGTTACAGAATCATTTTCATTCCACTTTTCCTAGTTCCACAAGCATTTTCACTTTCCTCCACCTGCTTAAGCCCATGTCTTTTGCCTAAAATGACAGAAAAACTTTATTATTACACAACCTGCCACAACATTTGATATGACCATTTTTTGAATAATTTACAGATAGAATTCATTCAAATTCATTTTTTTATTATTTCACATTTGTAATATGTGTGGATTCTTTTTAACCTAATCATTCCCAAGAGCCATAGCAGACTTACAACTTAATGCATCACACATTAGGTGGTTTAGATCTACAGCTGCCTGTGATTATGTATGTGACCAGTAGTGCCAATCCTTTTTGTTCAATGCCAATCTTTTCGCACTGCTGCTGCTTTTCAGCTTCATTCACGTCGTGCACGTGTGTATGGCTTGTGTTTAGTGGGTTTTTTTTGTTATACATTTGTAACATTTCTTGAACCTGTTATAGGAGCTGTTATTAACATTTATGTCTCTTTTAAAAGGTTTACTTTTGCACAATAAATGTTCTCAAAACAACATACGTTTCTTTATTTCTTTAAACAAAATACTTTTAGCAGTTTAGTCTAAGTCTAAGGGTCTGTGTAACCTGTTCTGAAATTGTTCTATTATAATTTATATATTGCAATATATATCGGTATTGCAAGAGGCTGCAATGTATATCTCAAGATGTGTTTTAGGCCACATCACCTATTCCTAGCCTGATTCGTGCTTTGCGGGCAGCATGTTGACTTGCATCCAGGCCATTCTAAACTTGCTGGTCTGGATAGAAAGTAGCTGAATTTGACCCAGAAAGTTGCTAGCTGTTACCAGATGACATCATGTTCTAATGTAGACACTAATAATGTAATTGCATCACACTGATGATGAAACCTCATCAATAATGTGGTAGTCTTCATTTTCTCCACCAACGTTCAATCCAAATAAAACCGGTGTGCAATTAAACTGATGTGCTCAGACATGTCAAAAAAAAAAACAACAACACCCATGTAACAGAAAAAGGCAACTTCAAAAGGTCAAGAAAAGATAGCTGAAATAATGGGAATAAAGAATTGGTAAGTGGCTTTATACCATTTACAGGAAAGTTAATATATTGTGGAATACAGAATGAAATAAAAGGGAGGAAAGGATTATATACAGATTACAAATAATCTAAATATAATCTGTTGATTTGAGTAGAATAATAAATTATTTAAACCGGGGAAACATGCTATAGTGAAATGTGGCTTTTGTCTTCATGAAAAGCCTATGCAACATCTTATATGGTTTTGCCTAAAGCATACTGTTGAGAGAAGTGAACTAGTAGAAAACACACATTCAAGATCTTCTAAAGAAATTTTCTACTTTGAAAAAAATGATGAGATATCTTAAAAAGACTAAATTAAAGGAAAGAAAAAAGTTATTTGTTTTTGAATATTTTGTAAAAAATAATTAAGGCATATTTAGTATGCATCAATCATTGCTTGCCAAAAATGCATAAACTGAAATGTATGGCTTATGTTTAGTGGGTTTTTTTTGTTATACATTTCAAACATTTCTTGAAGGTGTTATAGTAAAATGAACTCAGGGTTCTAAAATAAAGGTGAGACGGAATACTTGAAAGCATTTTAGAGTATTTATTACAAAATGTGTTCTGGCCAGAAACAGAGGGTAAAGGCTTATTCAATACATTCCCTTACTAACCTACCCTAATTTATACCTAAACACTATCAGTCATAATCTGTCAGTAACGAATCTCTTTGCTCCCAACGAGGCAGCATGCGTCTTTGCTGAAAGTGTTGTTTACAGAACAAAGCTCAGCTGTCCCTAAGTCAGAATGTTCCCATAGATGTCCAGTGTCAAGCAGATAAGCAGTGGATCTTGGTCCATCAGATGCACATACATTATCTTCTGAGTTTCTGAGACAGTTTGTCCCGTGTTGCTCCCGAACCAATCTCCCTTCTCTGACGAGGAGCCAATCCAACCTCCTTCAGATTAGGACTCTTCCAGCTTCAGTGAATCAGTATCAACAGCCTCTGAACAGCATCTCAAATGAACGGGTGCGTCATATGGTGGGCGGCCCCAGAGTACGTAGCAGGACGTAAACAAAAGGCTTGGAGAAAAAGAAGAACAATGGCGACCTCACTAGCGATCGTGAGCTTTTTGCTCAGTCTGTGGCTTTTTGTAGTCCCACGTCGAAGAGAAAGCCTCTCTCATCGAAGAATAAAGCTCCCGGAAAAACTACACGCTGCAAGGTTAAACACGGTGGAGTATGATGCTACAGACAGGACCCGCCGGCTTGTGTGGGTAAAACCAATGCTTACCCGGTGTGGTGGGCTATAAATACGCTCTGGGTATTTATTTATTCACTAAAGTCCAGTGTAAAAACCTATGCTGACAAGTTTGCTTTATTAATAAGTATTCTGTGTGTGCGTGCTTTAGACGACTGCTCTGCGAAGTCGTTAAAGCCAACCGTCGGTTGGGTTGTTTAACTGGGCCTTGCAGTGATGGGACGTTGTTGTTCTGGGTTTCACCGCAGCACAGAGGCAACAAAACTTCAGGATGTCAGAACAAACATTCATCTACATGTTTTTGGAAATAAATGATTAATCTCTGTTTTTTATTTTGCTAGATGAACTGCCATCTCCAATGTGAAACTGCTTAGTACTGGTCTGTGGAGCCCAACACTCCTTCAGCGGGACCTTTATCAGAAGTAACCCCAGAAACAGAGAGAAAAAACACAAAGACATCAGAATTCTGTTTTAAGGCACGCACCTGAGTCAGATGGAGTCTGTCGTGACTGACTTCCAAACAGGGCATCCCACTTTTATTTGCAGCACCAACAACACAGAATCATAGTTGAACACACCCAGTATTTTTTCATAGTTCAGACTCACTGACCCGACCTTCAATATTTCTTGTATCCTCCCTAAGGAGTTTTTCTTATCTCTTCTAGTTTCGGCCCAGCATAAGGGAGAAATCCTGGTACAATACTTCCCTTTACCTCTCTAAAAACAAGTTGTCCTTCAACCAGCTTGTTCCTTTTTGAAATAATAAGGCAGGTTATATGAAACTACATATAAAAATGTTCACCCAAATATATGTAAAGCCGGTTATACAAAAATGCATATAAAAGTGTTCACAAAGATATAATATTCTTCAATGTGCAGCGACGTACGTCCAGGGCTGGAGCCACACGGCTTTTCGCCTCTGTGTTCCCTTACAAAAAGGAGTTTCCATTTCTCTCTGGAAGCTAGACATGACAGAAGCAACACGTTTTTGTAGAGTTGATATCCTATATTTCAATAGGGTCAATTCGTATGCATAATGTAGCAAACCTCAGACTGCTACAGTTTAAATTATGTCGTTTATCTTTCCAAAATATGTTTTGTGGTCTCATTGCTGTTAAAGCTATGGCACTATGCTACATATTATCCCATCCTAAAGGCTCTACATTTAATTCTGTTGATTTTAGATGATTCACTTAATCAGATCTACTATAATCTATACATGCTACAAATTCTATGAATTACAAACTACAACTGTATGTTTTGTAATAAAGCTACGTGCATGGAAAACGTTTAAAAAAATGTTTTCAATCAGCAGCACTAGAATGTGTTTTACAGATATCCCATCTTTGAGTAGGCTTAGGTTTTTCAACAGCTTTCAAATGTATGCAATTTACTTATTTAGCAGACCTAGACTTTTTTACTATTAACAGCCAGAGCAAATGTTGCTATCAGATTTTAATAATGTTGCTGAACCCTGATGCCAGAAATAGTATTGTAAAATGATTCGACCAACCAGCGTGTAATAAAAGTGGAAATGAAAATACAAGCATACAGTATAACTTGGGCATTTTTATTGGACAGGTATAGAACAAGTTCAGACACAAAAGTCCAGTTGAACATGTCTGTGGGTCATGGTGTACAATCTGTCCAAGCATCCCAGGAAGGTTTGATTCAAGGAAGATTGAAGGCATCATGTCATCTCCACCCTCCGTAAACCGCTTTCCTGGTCCAGATGATCCTGCTGCAACTGATCGCAGATATATTAAGTACTATGCTTAATGTGCATTTAAAAACATACTCTAAGAATTCAAATTAAGGAATTGAAACAAATTTGCCTTACTGTGCTGCAGAAAACTTAAGTATGTTATTCAGATTTACAAAAACAAAAAGTAGCGTCAGAACTAATTTGGATAACCGGTAGTAAAAAACAGTCATACTGAAGATATGCAACTGAATAGGTTAATATGGTGAATAAAATATACAAGAGACATTAAATTTGGTTCTTACCAAGAGTACGAGACAGCGATTTCAGGGCTTCGGCGTTCTCCATTTCTCTGCTTTGGCCTGCTGGTGAGAGCCATTGGCTCCGAACCGTGGTCAGCTCCGAGTCTTTTTTAATAACCCTCTCAAAGCGAGTAGCTCCATCCAGGCCACACTGAATCTTCTCTTCAGCCAACAAGCTCAGAAATGCTGAAGCTCCGTTTGGATCACAGCACTGGTTTTTAATGTTGTCTTTGTTCTTCAGCAAACACTAAATACATCCACTCGCTGTAGCGAGGTTTGAAAATGGCGGCTGGTTTGTTGTTAAAAGACGCTGTCAAATTACTCTCCAGTGACTCCGCCCTCCAGCCAATCATTGACAGACAGCCGCCTAATGTCACTTTTCAGTACCAGTTCAGCCCGGAACCACAGCAGAGCGGGTATGAAAAATAGTATTGGCTTGGCACGGCTTGGTGCGACTCAGCCCGACTTCTGCCAGTGGAGAGTAAAAGGTTCTGAGGCTGAGTCGATCCGAGACGAGTCGTACCAGTAGAGAGACACCTTTAGAAGGGGAATCTTAATCCAGATCTAATGCATGCAACATAGTTACAGACAAGCTCCTGCAAAGTGGAGAACAATATTTGTGTGGCTTATAAAAGAAAGATTGGTCTTATACTTGCAGATTTCTTTTTTTAATCTTTTCAGTTAGTTTTAAAGATAAAATAAATTGATTTGTGACTGGGGGAATTCAGCACCCCTTCTCTGTATGCTGGGTGAAATGAGCTGCATACACATCCGCAGATCATTCCTTTACTGCAAGACAGTGTGGTTACAAAGCAAGTGGGGTCTGCAGGGAATAACAGCAAGAAAGTTTCACAGAAAGTTGCTAAGGTTTGTCTGAAATGGTGCTAGATTTGTTACTTGGCACTTTTTGGAGAAAAAAGTTGAGCGAAATAAACCATTTTGTGCCTCCAAGAGGGGGACTCCTAATATGCGGAGAACTGAAACTGACATAAAGTTGGGCTTAATTCTATTAGTTGCAGTTGGTAACGATATAATGAAATAAATAACTATTCTTGAAATAATTTTCCCATAACAGTAGTTGTAATAATGTTTCAGAAAATTAACAGAGTAAACATTTTAAAGACCCAGTAAATACAATTGCATGCTTTCGAGCATTGGTAAATGGCCTGTACTTTTATAGATTTGGTAGCAGGGTCAGTGTCTGTTACTAGACCAGACTACAGTAACCACACCACTGGGTAAACATAACCAAGCTGATGGGTCTTTAATTTGTAAGTCAATATGGGAGTAGCTTTCTCCTTCTGGATCCGTTAAGAAGTTTCTGGAAAAGCAGCGGATGGCAGTTGAATAAGATAACAGGAGAAGCATATTTATGGAACAATGCAATTCATTTTTGTTTTAATAATTTGATTTAAAAAAATCATTGTACAGTTAAACTTTTACATTTTGACCTTTTCTTTAGCCTACTGCTAACAAAGTTTTAAACAACATAAGGTTTGAGCTGACCCAATTAGGAACGTCCTTTCAAGGTATTTCCCAACATCAAAAAGACATCAAGGGCTGGTGCAGAGAGAAAACATTTTTGATGTCTTTTTTAAACATTTTCTGGACAACCAGTTTGGATGTTGGCAGCACATCCTTTCCACTGTTCAGATATGGTGCCGAAATGGTCGGTCTGGACGTCCTATTAGCGTCTTATATAACAAAATATTGTCACCGGTCCTGTTCATAACATTTATGGACAGGATTTCTAGGCGCAGCCAAGGTGTTGAGGCGATCCGTTTTGGTGACCTCAGGATAGGGTCTCTGCTTTTCGCAGATGATGTGGTCTTGTTGGCTTCATCTGAACGTGATCTACAGCTCTCGTTGGAGCGGTTCGCAGCCGAGTGTGAAGCGGCTGGGATGAGAATCAGCACCTCCAAATCCGAGACCATGGTCTTGAGCCGGAAAAGGGTAGAGTGCCTTCTCCGGGTCGGGGATGAGGTCCTTCCTCAAGTGGGGGAGTTAAGGTATCTGGGGGTCTTGTTCACGAATGAGGGAAAAATGGAGCGGGAGAAAATCGATGGACGGATTGGTAAGGCTTCTGCAGTTATGCGGGCGCTGTACCGGTCTGTCGTGGTGAAGAGAGAGCTGAGCCGAAAGGCAAAGCTCTCAATTTACCGGTCAATCTACGTTCCTACCCTCATCTATGGTCACGAACGCTGGGTGGTGACCAAAAGAACGAGATCACTAAATATTGACATTTATAGGAGGTCTAATATTGACGTTTATAATACATGTTATTACCAAAATGTTTACAAATATATTATAGTTCAGAACTACTGTACATGACCCAATAAATGTTTTTTTTTAAAGTACTTAATTATCTTGTTATCATTCAAAAATAACAGCATAAAATCTTTGTTTTCTTTGCTCCTAACTACCAGATGAAGATGACATTTACTACCATCATTACATCTTGTCACATAACCATAACACCTAACACTTTCAGCCTCCTTACCAACCCCACTCTTAGCTATATAGCGCTGCCAAAACCAGTTATTACATTGGCTATTTTGATGTTTAAACTAAATGTTTGTGTGTATGTCAGGGCAAACAGAAGTGATCATGAAGCTTAACATTACTATCTTTTAAAAATACATTAGCATACAAGTTCTATTTCATGATCATTTGAAAATGTATAGGGCACAATAATTATGTAAATACAATATTTAACAACAGCAGATGATAAAGAATAATAAAAGCATAATGATCAGTTGTTATTTTATAAACATTTAGTTTAAAATGTTGCTCAAGGCCTCTCCCACTGCAGCAACTGAAAATGTGGGGGGACACATTTATTTTCAACATAAAGCAGCTGCAAAGTTTTATGTAACATCTCAGAAATGAAGAGAATGTTGTGAATGCTGACACTGCAGGGATCTGCTTCTAAATAACTTAAAAGGAACTGATTCTTCAGTCAAGTGTAGATTCAAAATAAAGATTTGTCTTGAATTATTTTATTGAAAGATAAAATGTTGTCAAACGTATTTTGAAAAGGATTAATGTAAAAAAAAAAAATTATGTTAGACGTGCATGCTACGCCCGTCTCTGCGTTGTGCGAAGAAGAGGCAGGAGACAAAATCAGATCTCTGGACTCTTTAATGTCGCTGCACCAAAATCTGCAATGCACACAGAAATACATTAGCTTTTTGTGATTTACTTGTCAGGCTCAGCTTCCCCCGCCCGTTTTGGAAAAGGTTTTTTTTCCTCTTTTGAGCCTTTCTTTCAGAAACAGAATATATATTATAAAGCAAATACAAAAAAAATCAACTAAAACTTAAGATGTTTTTTTAAGGTAAACAGAAACACAATATGCAAAATCATTTATATAAAAAATATAAAAATACACGAATAAAACAAAAAATATATTTTTTTTCATCCAGGATCTGGAATTTTGCTGTTCTGGAACATATCATTCAGACTTGAATTCAAATAAAATCATCCTTACAGATGTCATCTGAACAAAGACTCATTCTATAACACATAAACATGAACTGAAAGCTACATTTTTTTGAACAAAACTATTTTTATCTTATTGAAAGTGAAAAAGTGGTGCAATTTAAACCAAATGAAAGGACACAAACGGTGATTAACTTAAAAGTTATATCAAAACCAACATTATTTAATAACAGTGGATTTTGTTGTAATATGTGGACAGTTTTAGAATTAAAATATATATATAGGAAATACAAATGATCTAGTGGGTTTAATGGGTATAAAATGGCCTGACTCACTGACAGCTGAAAGCAAGCAACTGCGCTCTGAAGCCTCGAGGTGCGTGCATGACATGAAATGAGTATCAGCTGAATGAAGCTGAAAAGCAGCAGCAGTGAAAAAAGATTGGTATTGAAAAAAAAGATTGACATTGTAAAGTGGAAAGTGTAAAAATTTGATTGTATGTAAGTTAATTGTTTTATATTTTTCATAATTTACGGTTCATTTATATTTTTTTCACTTTCAATTTTTATTTCACTTTCAATACAGAAATTTTCACTACATTTATTTCAGATTCCAAATCAAGATTTTCAGTTACAATTATATTTTTCAATACAAAATTTTATTTACAGAGCCAATATTTCTTTTCAGTTTTATCTTAAACTGGTATCGTTACAAGCCCATACACCATAAGCTCCATACAAGAGAAAAGTCTTCTCGCTAGTGTTACAGTGTGTCCAGACCAAACGCGATGGGAGCGACTAGAGCTTCAGGTTTACATGTAAAATCAATGGAGGAGCGCGATGAAGCGCGACTTGGTGTCCCGCGACACTTCAGAGGCAGATTTGCGTCGCGAAAAAGCTTTTCTGCCCTTATTTAAACGTACAATTCGCGTTACAGATGCGATGGAAAATTCGCGCTGCATTTTATGTGATGCATTTTGTGCATTCGCGCTAATGGTGTCTATCGCTCAAGTTGGAAAAATCTGAACTCCAGCGTCAAATCGCGCCTCGACAACCAATCAGGGGACAGATTTTCATTGATTCTGTGACTGTCATGGAGTCACAGCCTCAGCAGGACATGGAGGAAATACTGATAAACATCGTGGCTAATCATCCCGAGCTACACGACACAAGCAGTTTGCTATACAGAGACATAAATAAAAAAATAAACTATTTAGACAGTAATGCTCTTATGAGGTTTGTGGGTGGCTCTTAAAAGAGCCGTTGTTGCTGTAACAGCACATCTCGGCCTAGAAGTGAGCCTTGAAACAACCTCCTCACCTGGTTTCCTGGTAGCAGCTCCCACACTGCTCAAATATTATAAACTTTTACGAACCGCAGACAGCTGGACAGCTGCTCAGAAATGTAGTTGGTGTTTCGACAGGTGAAGCTTGGACTTTCACGGCAAAAACTGGGTGAGCAAGTCATGTTCTCCAGGCGGCGAGGAGCCGATGTTTATCAGAGGCTCGCTGCTGTTTATGGATCCCTCCACCGTAGCTAGACTGTATCTGTAGCTCACCAAACCCCCAGTGCAGCGGTCCCCGGTCTACTGGAGGCCAGGCCGAACACGTAATCCACTCTGTCCTCCATCAGCTCGGTCCATAATCCACCGCCAGCTGCACTGTAGCCCCAGCTCCGCTAAAGCCTGGGCCAAACACGCAATCCTCCGTCAGCTCGGTCCATAATCCACCGCAGATGCACTCTGGCCCCAGCTCCGCTGAAGGCCAGTTCACACATGAAAATACCATATTTTAAGCGTGACCAGTTAGCGTTGTACACGCTTCAAGGTGCGAATTTGCACGCGAACAGCTAGGCGTGTGTCGCGCTTCATAGTCGCTCCTATCGCGTTCAGTGTGCACACAGCGTTAGTGAGAAGGCTAACCCAGCAGGCTAAGTTAGCCTGTTAGCGCTAGCCGCAGCTTCAAATTAAGACTCAGTATAAAATGTATAAAAATGCATATGACCTAGGGCTGACTTCTAATAGTCGAGGATTCGACGATTCGATTCGGAGAGGTCTGATTCGACTGTGAACCTCATAGTCGAATAGTAGGGAATGTTATGCAACCAATGAGCAGCAGCACACTACAGGCCACCTCTAACGTCCGGACCTGTTAGCAGGCATTTTTTAGCATTTACGGATTTATTGTCTCACAATGGCTACTAAAAAAACATCAAAAGTGTGGGAGTATTTCGAGAAGGTTAAAGATGACCCAAAGAAAGTTAGAAAGTTCTTTCATATCACTCGACGACAACCAACAAGGCGCACCATTTGAAACGGGTAAGGCTTGTTAACATTACAAACAAAAAACAAACAAACAGTTCTACCATTCTTTCGTCAACACAGACATAAACCCTTTATCATTATTATTATATCATTTTTCTGACAGTTACACTCGCACTGTCATGACGACAGCTCAGTCAGCACATCTGCATCAGCGGCAGCCCCGAGACTAACGCAAAAAAAGCTTAATTTGAGACCACCACTTTCGGAGAAAAGAAAAAAGGAAATTACTGAAAAGATTGCGGAGTTTGTGGCACTTGATATGAGGCCTGTGCGCATTGTTGAGGGTGAAGGATTTAAAGAACTCTTGCGCACACTTGAGCCAGGCTACACCGTCCCTACAAGAGCTACAGTGATGGATGTGGTGCCTTTTTTCAAAGGCGGGTTTCATTGCCTAAATCAAGGAGCGCCCTTTTCCCGACCAACGTGAACAAGCTGGTTTTCCTTGCACACAACTTCAGAAGAATCAGACAACAACAGGTGCAGTAGAACACTTTTCATATGTGAAGAAGTGATTTTTTTCTTTTGGGACAATGGGAACTTAAGCTGGAGGCAGCGCACGGAGCGTCTCAGCAAGAAGATGTCCTTTCCTTTTTTATTTTTCTTGGTTTTTTTTTGCTGCATGTGCACTTTCTGAAGCCCATTCGACTTATATTAGGCCTATGTTTATTTTCGTTGTTGTATAGTTGTTTTTATTTATTCGGGCAGGCGTATAGTATTTTAAAAATATTTAGGCTATGACATTTTGGACTAGTGCCAGGCTGTTGCGCTAGGTTTAATTTTATTTATTATTATTTTATTCCGATTCCCGAGTGTGAACTGTGAATTAAAAGCCAAGAAATAGGTTCCTAAGTGAGGGATAAAGGCATGTTTAAGGCATCTTTTGGCACGTTGTTGTTTTTGAAGCCAATTTGTTCCTACTTCATGTGAACTTTTCTGATGTTTGATATATGTTTGATATGTTTTGTTCATCTGGCTTTAAATTAATAAAAGGTAGCCTATTTGTTGCACACCTATCATGTTTTTGTTTTAGTTTTTTTAGCTATTTTGTTTGAAATGGAAAAAAAATCTTGCTCTGCGATCTTAAAAAAAAAAAAAAAAAAAAGGTTCGACTATCAGTCGACTACGGCAAAATTTAACGAATCAGATTCGACTATGAAAATCCTTAGTCGAAAACAGCCCCTGTATTTACTAAACGCTACATAGAAGCTACTAATTGCCCGTTGATGCAGTAAATACTGCGTAGCAAATGAGCGAGTAGTAGGCATGAAATTGGACGTATTGCTCCACCATTTTAATGGGATGTTTAAGTTATGTTACATCGCCTGTGGTCCCGTTCTTGGTAGCCGACGTCACTCTTCTTCTACGATTTTGGGGGTTCCGCTGCATTGTGGGATAGCGTGGCATGCATCGGATTTCACTTTGGCGGTAGTACACATCCGGGAACTTTATGCCTTCTACGCCAATCCATACCACAGATTGGGATCTACTACATCGCTCACTTACTGCTTGTTGCCTGCTATATAGTAGGCGTAGTAGGGGTATTCGGATGCAGGGCAGAATGCAGCATTACCTCCAGCCATATTGGAAAAGTTTTGACCGGAGGAGGCGCACACAGATGTCATCACGCACTGACCAGAGACACAAGCGCAAACACACACACAAGCTCAAAACATGCAGGCAGGAGACAAAATAAGAGAATATGGCTGGTGTTTTGATGAAATTTATAAGGATTTAACACAACTGTTACAGGGTTTTTTCCTGGCTCAAATTGAGGCAGAGGTGGTATCATCCTGACCATACGACAACACATGCATGAATTCTGTGCATTCAACTGACTCACTTTTTTTAAATGCAACATATTTTTTTGTTAATCGTTTTAATAACAATATGAAAGTTATCATGTTAAAGCATTCTTTTATTAAAACAATATACATACAAAAATAAGGAGCCAACTTTAAACTGAAAGTGCATTAAGTTGTAGGGATTTATCCACACATCTGGCAGCCAGACATTAACTATTATTATTAACTTTAATTATTAACTATTCATAGCCTATTATTTTTCTGTTTCACGTTTCATCACAATAAGCACTGAATGTATAAACAGGTGTTGAAAATTGAATCTTTATTGAATTAATAACGGTTGAAAGCCAAAGGATTACATGTTTTGTTTCTCAAATGACAGACATTAAAAATCCACATATAGCACAAGGATGGCAAATTTATACGTATCCGCCCCAGAAGAATATGCGCAACAATAAAACGCGTTCCCTTTGCACCCTTTGCTGTTTTTGCCCATTCTGTGCAGAGAAACTTAAACTTTAATCTACAGTTCAGAGTCCTGCAATAGAACGGGTTCCTGCAGCTAATCTGCTGTTTCAGGTGGACAAATCCAATCTTTCTCTGGGAGCGTTAGATGCTATGATAGTGAGAATAATCTGCATTCAGCGGAAAATTTGAAAGATTTCTGGACATGCTCTCTCCACACAATGGAAAGTGGGAGTCAACCAAAAATATTATATAGATATTTTTCACCCATCCACAGTAAAAAAATAAAATAAATAAATAAATAAACTTCCACCAGACCCATGACATTTAGATTATGATTGCATTAGATTACATTGCAGAACGTTTTGGAGCAGAAAGGAGTATGTAAAAAATCTTGAAAGTATCATCTGGGCAGAAAGAAAACATAAGTGTGTGCGATAATAGAGAGAAGTATTTAGTGTTGAAATACACATTTGTTTATCTACTCTTCATATTTAATAAATGTATTTCTCTTCCTGTTTCCCAGTGAATTAGACAGGAGGAAAGCTCTCCATATTACCTCTATAATCTGTTTGGATCCATAAATATGATCACATTTGTAATCTGCAGTACTTTATTTAGAAAAATTGCCTTTAGTTTCGCAAAAAGTAGGACGCTGATACGATCATTTCACGGTGCTCCGCGGCTGTTATGAACTAGGCTTCAGGTTTGGTAAGAACAAACTTGTCATAAAGTGTCCTGTCCTGCATTCTGATCATTATTCTGACCCTTGCCAGTCCCTGCCTGCAATTTTCACATCTTGTCCAATCTATGATTACCTTTTAACTGTTACAATAATTTGTCTTCACTGTTTCACCTGGATTCCTGACTATCCTTGCAAGATTGTTTTTTAAAGTAGTGGCTGATTTCCCCAGGTCATATCTGTAACACTAAAATCCATTAACGTTACTCTGAGATGGAGGATATTTTTAGAAAAATATGCATGACTTGCTTGGATGCAAAAAACAAAACATTTATCTGGTTGAAGAGCCAGGGGAAAATCAGGACACCGAAAGCACTAACTAGCGGGAAAACCCAATTTTATCTTGTTTTTCTGTGCTTCCCCGGCACACCGTTGCTGATATAGTGCCCCCATAGTGTCGCAACGCTGCAACTGCAGTTAAAATAACATCCATATAGCTGGTGGCAGAGCAATATCAGGCTGGGGCGGCAAGCAAATTACCTGGAGGCGGTCGCCACGCAAATGTGAACGCAGGAAAAACCCTGTTACATATAGTTGTGTGTCTGAAATGACACCAAATAACTGTTACTGCATCTTAAATGGAATAATATTTTTTTTAACATAAAAGGTAAACATCATTGTATTTATAGCCCTCACACATTGCTGCAGACGTACCGTTTGCACAGACCAACCAGGATTTGTACACAGGATTACAATTCCAGTTTCAAGCATTAAGTCATCTTGAGTGTACTTGGCCACTCATGCCTATGTCTTTCTAAATCTTAAATTTTTCTGACTAACTCAGTCCAAATTTGAGAAGTCTGGAAACTTGGGCATTGAACCAACAACTTTCAAAGATGCTGTATCGACTACCAACTTCCAAGAATTACATTTTACATACATAGAAAAACAAAGTAGCTTTTGGGTTCATTAGTTTAGATAAATCAATTACGGTCAGGAAATTAAATTATATAAAAAAAATTAAAAAAGAAAAAGCCACACGTACTTAACTGATTCCAGACAAATCTAGCAGGGTCAGTTCTGCAGGGGTAACAACTATGCCAGGCCTGGACCTGAGGGGGGTTCTCCCCAAAAAAACTTTATATTATTATTTTATTTATTTATCATTGAATAAAAACATAGATTGCAGTACAATTGTTGACTCATCTTGTTGGACACTTTTTTGCTTAAAAATGGGCAGTCAGAGTCAACGAACTTTGAATATAAAATTGTATTCCATTGTGTCAAATGCCTTGAAGAAATCTAAAAATAGAATAAATCCGTCATCTTCAGTTAGGTCAGAGTAATCTAATATATCTAGTACAAGTCTGATATTATTCGTTGTGTCTTCCAGAGACAAAGCCTGATTGGGTTTCATTAATAATTTTGCCTAGATATTTTTTACGTTTTTTTGGCAATACAGCTGGCATTAATTTTGTTGTCATTTTGAAGTAAGGTGATGGAACGGCAATTATCCAAACGTAATTTGTCTTTATTTGGCTTAGGAATTAATGTAATAAGGTCTTGGGACATCGTCGGGGGAAGTGCTCCATATTCAAGACTTTCAATATAAACTTTATATAAGAAGGGTGATAACTCTTTTAAGTATTTTTTATAAAATTCTGAAGTTAGACCATTTAGCTTAAATTCTGAAGTTAGACCAGTTAGCTTAAACTTAATAAATCCCCCTACCGGGGGATTTATTAAGTTTAAGCTTGTTAATAGAGGATTCAATATCTTCGCTAGTGACTTGAGTCACAGTCTTCCTTTTGGAGTTGGCTTATTTGTTTAATGTTGTTTAGAGAGTTCATGAATTGGTTTACTATGTTATCTAAGTACTTTGTATTATATAGATTTTTATAAAAGTGTTCGTAGAACTCTGAAATTTGGTTAGTGTCTTTACATATATCATTATTAATTTTCAGCTTTGTGATCAAATTATTTTTTTGACGTTACTTTTCTAATTTAAAAAAGTAGTGTGTGTTTTGTTCGCCCTCTTCTAACCATTTTTTCCTTGAGCGAATAAATGTGCCTTTGGCTTTGGATATATAAATGTGGTTGAGATTAATTTGTAGGTTTGTTAGTTTTGTTTGGACTTCTTCTGATAAGTTCTCAGGTAATATATTTTTCAATGATAGGATTTCTTTTAGTGTTTTAGTTTATTTTTCCTTTAGAGCTTTTACATGCTCTCAGCCTGCTTTCATTAGCAATTTCTTCACTAGCAAAGACCATGCATCATAGATTGTGATTAAAGGTTTTTTGAATGAATGGTAAGAATGGACGTCTGGGGAAACGAGCCGATGGAGGTAGTAGAGGTGGTAGACTCAGTGTGGGGGTGCAGTCTTCAGGAGTTCGTCTTTCCTGTGCCTGCTCGGGACCCCCCAGATAAACCTGAAAGAAAGAGATGTTAGAAAAGGCTAAGAAGGGACGGAACTTAAGGGTATGGAGCAGTAAAGTAGATCAAGGTTAGACCACGGATTGGGTCTGGTAGGGATGGGTTTGAAACGAACGTGACAGACATTGAATGTGACCGTCAGAACTTGACAAAAATGACCAGTAAATCAAAACCTTTTTGCGAGGCTTCCAGATTCTGTGATGAAAAGTGGGTCGGATGGTGAAGCGTGAGTGGTTAGTCGGGAATGAATGTAGTTGGAGATAGGTTTATAGGGACTGAGGTAAGATTTGAGGTGGAAAATGTAGATAAAGCAGTATGTACCAAGCTGGTTGGTTTTGATTCTGCGAAAGGTGCAGATAAGACTGTCCTGGATATGAATGGATATCAGAGAGAAAGGGATGAATGGAATGATTGAATCTAGATGAAGTCGGGGTGAACTCTGAACAACGCAGGAAAGCAAAGTATGCAAGCAGAAACATAGACTCTAACATTGAGTCGATAAATGGAGATAAATAGCCAGAGCAAAGTGTGGAAATACGACTAAGGAGGTCAGATGTAAGAGGTAAGCGTTGAATAACTGCGTATAGTTCTTGCTTTCTCAGACCTTTCAGTAACATAGTTACGTGGCAGTGATTTATGGCTGGACAGGGACTACTATTTGGTAACTTAATAAAGTAACTGATACCCGAAAGATAGGTTTGGATGGTTGCTGTACGGATTTTTTGAACAGAGTGAGGGTGGGTGACAAAATGGCAGATAGACATGGGATTGAGTGAGGGAAAAGATAAACCGTATGATACGTGAAAGGCCTTGAAGGCATTCCAGCCTGTTAGGTAGCTGAGAGAGTCCCGTGACCCAGACTGTCGAGAAAGGAATTCTGGGATGCGATGGAGAGCTGTAGAAGTTGTGTAGTCAGTTGTTGATGGTGGCTGAAAATGGTGGGTTGGATCGCAATCCGCTGCAGGAGCCAAGAATCTGAATTTCTAAAAAGAAAAATGAGGGAAGGTCATTGAGAGTGTCTTCCCCAAAATCAAATAGACTAAACATTTTTACATTCCTAAAAGTACTGGGCGACAAGGAGGAGTTGCAACTATCTTTCATTCAGATTTGCAAATTCGCCCTACACCAATTATTAGCTACAGCTCATCTAATCCTTAGTTTTCCTCATCAAAGCTGCAAAACTTTAAAACCACTTTTGTTTGTGGTTTTGTATCACCCACCAGGCCCTAAAACTCAATTATTGGACCAGATCTCAGGTTTTATCTGATTTGGTTTTAAACACTGGTAATTATAATAGGGGATTTCAATATTCTCATGGACATTGAAAGTGATAGCCTAACTGCATACTTTCATATTTTCTTAGATTCAATTGGCTTTACTCAGAAGATGAAGGAAGCCAAGCACTCTGGTCAGCACATTTTAGAAGTTGTATTGACAGACATCAATGAGTGTGATAAACTAATGCTCCATTTCCACTAGTGCCAGTACGGCGTATCAGTATGGACTGATTGGTCCGGTAACATGATATCCCTCTCACTCCTACGCAGTAGCGGTATCCGCTGTTTGGTCTGGAGTTGTTTGTTTGTCTTAGAGTAAGCTATAGTTTAAACTTTCAAATAAGCGGCACACTGCAGTTAACTGCAAGAAGCCTAAAATTATAAAGAAATTGGTATGAGTTGCGAATTATATAACCCTTAAACAACATGGGGCTCTTGTCTGTCTGTGTATATATATATATATAATATATATATATATATATATATATATTATAATATATATATATATATATATATATATATATATATAAATATATTTATATATAAATATATATTATATACTATTGAATCCACACATTTCACCATGTTGTCATGTTGGGTCTGTGGTTAGTGTTGGTGACTGCCATTTGGTAGGTTGGGGTTTGTGTCCTGCTACTGGTAAAGTCTTTCACAGACCTTCAGGTTCATAGATATTCTCCCTGGTTTCAGAAAGTACTTTTTCTAGATTTGTTTAAAATATACGATTTATATTTTATTTTTAAATTGGTTCAGGTTTTGTTTTAGGTTATTTCAATAAATGAAACCAAAAACACAATTTTAAAGGCAGGACAGTATTTTTAATTTGAGACTTGTTTTTAATCTGATTTCAGATTTTAATCAATTTTTTCATACCTGTTTTTTTTTTCGTAAGAAGAAATTGCAAGTGATAAAAACTATTTTAAAAAACATGCTTTTATTGCAATCATCCTGTCCTGGAGCTAACTTGAATTTAACGTCCAACTAAAAACAAGCTGCAAAGTATCCTTGTAAAACAAGATGGCTAGACTTACATCACTCTGAGCTATGAAAGTCTAAGTAGTACAATTGATACAAAAATTAAATTTTCAACAACATAAGACAGATGCTTTTTCCTGGAGCTTTTGTTGTGACTTGCATTTTCCGGGAGCTTTTGTTAAGCTAAGCCCGCCCACTTCCTCACCCACTACAGTTCGTTTGAGATGATAATGGAAACACAACCTACCCGTTCCACACCATTATGACCCGTTCCATACTGTACCGTACTGGCGCTGGTGGAAATGGGGCATAATAGTCCTCCCACATAACCCAGTCCTATCTGACGATTTTTTGATAACCTTTGAATTTACTTTACCGAACGTTCCAAAATCTGAAGAATTTTTTTTTAATTATTACAGTATAACTTTATCAGACAGTGCTGTGGCAAGTTTTAAATAATCTGTTCCATTCTTTCTTCTGTATGCGTCTCAGAATACCACATGACTGCAGTAAATCCAACACTAACCCTTCTGAAATTGATGGTATTGCTTACTGCGTTTGGCGCTAGACAGTGTATTCCCCTTAAAAAAGAAGGTAATCAGCCATAGGAAGTTGGCTCCCTGGTTTACTGCAGAGTTGCATACTTTAAAAATGCCCTTCGACAAGCTAAAACAGCATACTTCTCATCATTAATAGAGGTAAATAAAATAAAAATCACGGGTTTATTTTTAGTACAGTTGCCAAACTTACACAGAGTAATTGCTCTGTTGAGCCAACTATTCCCCTTTCTCTCAGTAGTGATGACTTTGTGGGATTCGTCATAAGTAAAATAAGTTCTTTTAAAAATAAAATCAATGGCATTCTCCCAAACATTATTAACTCTCTTTCAGTAAATAAGGCAGTATCAGAGAGAACTGTAGAACCATGTCAGCACCATTTTGATTCTGTTGAAATTTCGGAATTATCACAAATATTAGCTTCATCTTGTATGTTAGACCCAATACCAACCAAATGATTTAAGGAAGTGTTCCCTCTGGTTACTGGCCCTATTCTAGACATGATGAATGTATCTTTAATAAATGGATATGTGCCTCAGGAATTTAAGGTTGCTGTAACTAAACCTTTACTTAAGAAACCCTCCCTGGATCAAGAAGACTTAGCTAACTACAGACCTATATCTAACCTTGGTTTCCTATCCAAAATTCTTGAGAAAATAGCTGCAAATCAAGTACGTGAGCATCTAAACAGCAACAACCTATTTGAAGATTTTCAGTCCGGTTTTAGAGCTCATCATAGCACTGAAACGGCACTGGTGATAGTTACTAATGATATTCTAATGGCCTCAGATAATGGAACTGAATGAATTGAATGAATGGAATTTTCTATTTTTAAATTCAGGCAAGACAGAAATTGTATTTGGACCAGAACCTTTAAAAAGGAAACTGCTAAGTCAATCAGTTGATCAATCCGTTCATCTGGATGGCATTCATTTGGTAATAATGTAAAGAACCTCAGTGTAATTTTTGACCAAGACATGACATTTAAATACCATTTTATTGAGATTTCTAAGATTTCTTTCTTTCACCTCCGGAATATTGCTAAAATTAGAAACATCCTGTCTGAAATTTCCTGCATCCTGAGTGATGCAGAGAAACCAGTCTGCATCATCCGGGTACAACCTCACGTTGATGACTCACCGCAATCTGCTGGGATTCCTTACATAGGAAACTTTTAACTGATTGGAATGTTTGTATAATTGTATTGAAATTACTTTTGTTGTAAAGTGCCTTGATATGACATTTGTTGTGAATTGGCGCTATATAAAACAAAAGTGAATTAGAAAAAAAGGCTACATTAATAAGTTACAGTAATAACTTTGACTGTATAGTTCAATTTACTATATACTATTGTATACCGTTTTCTAAATTCAAAGTAACGTTTATCGTACTAACGGTAGCTAATTATGAAAAACTTAATTTTAGCCAAACTACATACATTTCTGTTGACAATGTGGGGATAATTTATCTTGGTTCATTCATGTGAAACAAGTAAAACTCAAGCATGTTAATCTAATAGTACAAATTGTGCTTACCAGCTTTTTTACAATACTGATGTGGCTAGGCATATAACAAGGACCCAGGCAGGATTCGATCCCAAGACTCTCAAGTGACAGTCATGCACGCTAACCATTCAGCCAAAGGGATATCCCTGTGGCCAAGCAGCCAGGGCGCATCATTAATCGGAGCCATAGTGACAGAACCTTCACACTGTCGCTCTGATACAACTTAATTCCTCTTGTCGCATCTCATCAGATAATCTATCCTATCGCAGGATTATGTAACATCCTGAGATCTTTTATTATTCTTATTGAAATAATAACTAAAATGCAGTGGCTTTCCATCAATTAACCACACTGGGCACTTTGCAATTATAATTATTTAAACAAGAAAAAGTATATATATACTGTATACTTTGTGTACAAATTGTGTAATTCATAAAGATAATTCCAGTTTTTTTTCCGTTTTGACTGACTATATGTAAAGATTGTCAGTGGACGACTATTAACAGCCATGTTCAAGACGTGCAAAGGATTTCAGTAGATGTCTTTACAACCTCTTAAAAACATGGCGATTTATGTTAATTATTGCAGTATTAACCATGCAAGGAATAAGCATTGCTTTATCACAATTTATTTTATAGAGGGTCATTATGGTCTACAAATGCATGCATAAAGGATGTGACCTATCTGACGTCTACTGATTCACAACATATATGTTGAACTACGCATAGCAAAATGTCAAAATAACAATTACACATGTAACCCTAGATAACTTTAGACAGTTACAAATGTATCTAAATGCTTTTTTTGGACAAAATGTTCTGTTACATATTTTTACCGATTTCAGCGACCATTTTGGGCCAGGGAAACGTTTCTTTCAGAGCCATGTTTGCTCGGTTGCTTTGTGTGAGCTGTTGGAAAAAACGTTTTTTTTTTTTTTTTTTTACCTTGTTGAAGGGAAGCCACATTTTGGATTAAAAATATTCCTTTTGTTAGTGAATACAGAACTCGGTGGATTGATTTAATATTTTCAGACCTGTACTTTTGGACTAGTATTATTGCCGGCTCGAGCAATCTTCTTATTACAACTCCTGAGCCATAATCGTTTTTTTTGTGTGGTTTTTTTTACAAAGCTGGTTGCTTGGTGAAATCTGCTCATTTCCACCAGAACACATCAGAGAGGTATAGGGGCAAATTATGTCACTTTGGTATTTATGGCCCTGATTTATGACCCTTGGAGTGATTTATGACTTCCGGGGGGTGGGGGAGGTGTTTATGACTTCCGGAGGAGGGGTTATGTGGTTTTGAATTCCAGAGGAGAGGGAGGGGTTTATGACTTCCGGAGGAGAGGGAGGGTTAAAACTTTCTGTCAAACAGGATTTATGACTAAGTGCCGAAACTTTGTAAGAAAGGAGGATCCTTGGGTCTTTTCCTGTTAAATAGACCTCAAGAATCACCGGACCTCTTTTCTTCAGAAAAGCGATGGAGCAGGCCATGTACAAAAGATGGACAGAGGAGCAGCGTCCTAGATTCTACTTCTATTCAAGTAAAAAAAGAGAGAAAAGGTGACAATCGCTGTCGTTTAAACTTTAATTAAACTAGTAATACATTTAAACAATTCTAAATAAAAAAAACTTTGATTAAACTCTTAATAAACTTTAAACAAATTTCCCCAATGACGATTAAATTCTAAACTTAAATTTTAAATAATTTCGTTACATCCGGTAAGTGCTTTTAAATTGAAAGGGTTACTTCATGTATACTTGTTGAAAGTGTGTAACTACAGTGATTTTTTCCCCCCGGTACGTTAACTTCCGGTAATGCTTTTATATTGAAAGGCAGACTTCCTGCGCACTTGTTTATGATCTTCTACTTAGCTATGAGGTGTACCTCTGCAGAATTTTTATATTATAGAAAAAACATGAAACTTTTCTACCGGAAAGAGGGCTATAGAAAGATAAATGGGGGAATCAGAAGGGGGTGGTTTAGAAAAACCAAGAGCATATGCTTTTTAACATAAGTCACAAAATTAAGGGGTAAATCAATTGCTCAAAAAAGGGCTGAAGGTTTTGTTCTATTTTAGAAAAAAAAACATAAACTCTGCTTAAAATTTTAAACAGTAGTTGAATGATCCGTTATTAATCAACTGATTAGTTTCGGAGGGGAAACAGACGGTCCTCTGCCCCTGTGAACACGCAATCCGATGCGCTCCCATCTCTTTTGATTGACCAAACGGTGGTGTTCATTAAAGACATCTAACAACCCTTGCATTGTTGAAGCACAGTCAGGGGGTGTTTCTCAATGTCAAGGCTCTTCGCCTACCCAGGCGCCTTGCTTATGAGGACACTATAGTTCTTTAGTCAAAGAAAGCGGTTTGGAACAGACTTGCCTTACGTGACCGCGGCTGCCCGCTTACATGCTCTGTTTACGTCCTGCCCATCGTAGTAGCATTGTAGAGTAGTAATATTACTTCAGCCATGGAACTGGAAATGTATAATGAGCGTTTTACTTTTTCTTAAATATATGTTGGTTAAATCAAATGTGCAAACGAATTAGTACCTGGTAGCCACCGAAACTGCAACTACTAAGCAACTAACCAACCATATATAACTGTTATGGATAAAAAACAAAAAAACAAAACAAAAAAAACCATTTTAGATATAAGCCCAATGGTTAAAATTAGTTGACTTACATTTAAAATGGAAATATGCCCCAGAAGTAGCTGCTGCCAGCTCCCACTGCACTGTATTCTGGGAATTTTTTGACCGAGAGAACGCATCAAGGCACGTCTAATGTATCCTTGGTAAATTAGCTAAACGGCTAACAAACGGAGGACAGATTTCTTGGTAGCACATGAACATTGGAATACGCCTTGGCGGTCCCTGATGATGTATCTCCTAGGCAAACGGGGCGGTACCAAGGCATCAAGGCGAGGTTCCTTGGGATTGAGAAACACCCAGGGCTTATTGATGCCACCTATACTGTTGTTACAGTATCCAAAAACACTTAAAGCTTTTCTCCATCTGCCGCTGTGAACACGCAAACGGATGCACTCCCATCTCTGGTGATTGACCCACACCAAACAGTAGGGTTTATTAAAGACATCAAACAAGCCCTCGCTGTTAGAGCGCCGCTACGGCCTTCTTAAGAAGTTAAAACAATGACACCTAGTGCTATTATGGTATTCTAAAACAATGCCTTGAGCCTTTATGCCCTCTGCCCAATGACCAGGCCATCGGATGCTCCCACGCCAAACGGCGGCGTTCATTAAAGACATCAAACAGCTCCCTGCTTTGTTGAAACGTAGACAAGGGATGACACCTACCGCTGTTAAAGTATTCTTAAAAAAACTTAAGCCTTTTACCATCTACCATGTGGCCGTGCCAGCGGATGTTTCCCACCATCTGATGGCGGTTATTAAGGCATCAAAATGGGTCCTGACAACACAGGTGGTATTAGAACACCCACAGGCCTTTTGTCATCACCCCCCCCTGAACATCCGCTTTTGTGCTTGCACCGGGGATGCAATATAATAATAAAACTGTTCTACTAAGGTGTAAAAATAGGTCGTATCGAACCAGTCGGTAAAAACAGAAGATAGAAGCGGGCCTGCGCGTGTATTTGTCAACGACTGTCATGGCGAGAAGAGCTGGTAATTTTCTTACGCAAAAACATCTTCTTCGCTAAATCAGCTTAAACTTACATTTTTTTCTCTAGTACACACGGCACAAATCCACCATTCAATCGGATCCCCAATCTGGATTAGTGAGTGTTTGTTTGATTCATCTTAAATGTTTTGGAATTTGAATCACAGATGTTTTGTTGTTCATTCTGTTCAGACGAAAGCTTCGATGCGGATTCGTTTTTCTATGAGGGTAATCACATTTAATCCTTTTTTTTATACAGCGTACCTTTTTACAAAGAGACTAAACGTTTTTTTTTTTTCTCTCTCTCTAGATTGGGTTAGTACAGTGACGCTAGTGTACCAGCAGGCCAGCAGGTACCCCTACAACCAACGGTGGGTCAAAATTTTTCATTTCTATCGCGTCGTCTAAAAAAAAATTATAATAATATATGTATATATATATGTTTTTTTTTTTATTAATATGGATTACCTTGTAGACGACCCAATACGGCCTGTCAACGCTGTGCCAGCTGCACCAATAACATAACAGGTATGGAAAGCATGCAATATTTATTTGTCTCATATATTTTCTATGTTTATTAACCGTTTTTTAAATGTTCTCTAGTACCGCCTGTATCACAGGCCCTTGCTGACCTGATAGGGGACGTCAGCCGTGACAGCGATCAGAAGATCGACCCTGTCTCTCCAGCTGCACAGATAAATCCTTTAGATTTTGAAAGCATGCAATATTTATTTATCTCATATATTTTATATGTTTATTAACCGTTTTTTAAATGTTCTGTAAGAAGGGACATCCAGTCACACAGGGGCTGATGGACACCATGAATCACTAATAATAGTTGACTCAGACGAAGAAACGGGTCAATCTGCTGGGGCGGTCTCTGCAAATTCTATTTTATTTAAAATGTATTATTTATTAGCCATTTTTAAAATGTCCTCTATTACCAACTTTGTCACAGGCCCTCCCTGACCTGATAGGGGAGGTCAGCCGTGACAGCGATCAGGAGATCGACCCTGTCTCAAAAGCTGCACAGATAAACCCTTTAGATTTTGAAAGCATTTATTTTGATTTTGAAAGTGTTTATCTCATATATTTCATATATTTATTAACCATTTTTTAAATGTCCTCTAGTACCGACTGTGTCACAGGCCCTTCCTGACCTGATAAGGGAGGTCAGCCGTGAGAACGATCAGGAGATCAACCCTGTCTCGCCAGCTGCACAGACTCAGACGAAAAAGCATAAATGTCCCAAACCTGCATGTCGTGTCTGTGGTGTAAAGACAGAGGATAGGCGAGAGCATTTATGCTATATTCACCCTGCTCATGTAGACACGGAGCTTAACAAAAAATGCGGGGGTTTTTTACGTGGAAACTGCGAAAATAAGCACATCCCATATCTGGTTTGCATGAAAACAGATGACGGTGCTGAACGTTCTTTTTATGGTTTATCTTGCATGCGTGATTTTTTTATTTCACATCAGGAGACCAGCTTTTCGCCGGTTCACATTCATTGCCCATAATGCCCGAGCGTTTGACTCATATCTGGTGTTACAAACCATGACAAAATTGGGTTTGAGCCCACAGATTCTCAAGTAGGGTGCCAAGATTCTGTGTTTCACAGAACTGGACTATGAATTAAAATTCATTGGTAGCTTATCGTTTCTAACCATGAAATTAGCCAGAATGCCGTCGGCCCTGGGCTTCCAGCACGTTGCAAAAGGATATTTCGAATTACAATGAACAATGTAAATGTTTCTTTTTTGTCCCGCCATTCAATGGCTGGAATACATGGCAAAGAAAGAAAGCATAAAAATTATACATGCCCTGAATGAAGGTGAGCGTTAAATAGGCCAATTTTATGTGGAGGGTTATGCCGAAATACAAGGTGTTATGAATTCTTGGGTTGTTTTTTCCACGGTTGTGTTGAACATTGTTATCCTCATGCAGAACACCCGTTCTTTAAAAAAACTAAATGGGGAGATCTATGCTGAAACGATGGAAAGATTGCAGACACTGGAAAACCGACACAATGTTTAAGTTGTGACCATCTGGGAGCATGAATGGGATGACGTGTAAAAATGATCCGACCGTCATCCAATTTTTGTCCAGTTACCAAATGCCTAAACCACTACAACCCCTTGAGGCTCTTTATGGTGGTCGCACCAATGCTGTGCACTTAAGATACACCCCAGCCTCTGATGAACAGGTCATGTACGAGGATGTCACATCTCAGTATCCTTACGTCAACGCCACAAAGACATACACTCTCGGCCACCCTGTCATCATCAGAGAGAATTTTTCTGTACCTATAGAGTATTTTGGTCTCATTGAAGTAGTTGTGTCGCCCCCTAGGGGTCTATTTTTCCCTGTGTTACCTTCAAAATAAACGGAAAACTGGTTTTCACTCTGTGACGTACTTTTGCTTCGATAAGCAAACAGACAGAATCCTGTAAACACAATAAGGCAGACAGAGCTTTCGACGGCGTTTGGGTCACTGTAGAATTCAATGAGGCCTTAAAACATGGTTATACTGTAGACAGGATTATAGAGGTATGGCATTTTGAAAGAAAAAGCGACAAAATATTCACAGACCACATACATACGTTTCTAAAAAGGAAGCAGGAGTCCTACGGTTACCCAGACAGCCTCACTGATCAAAAAAGTCGAGAAAAATACATCAAAGATTTCGAGAAAAATCAGGGGATTCGTTTTGACCCTTCAAAGATCCGCGCAAACCCAGTTAAAAGACAGGTCGCTAAACTGTGTCTGAATAGTTTATGGGGGAAATTTGGTGAAAGAAACGATTTGACACAGACATCCATCGTCAGTCAATCAGAAGAGTTTTTTCGGTTTATGTTTTCAGGTTTGTACATCATCTCATTAATTCACTTTTTCAATACAGGCCCCGTTCTGCTACAGTGGAAGTATGATAAAAAAAAAATACAACATCCCTTCAAACCGTACCAGCAATGTTTTCATAGCAGCGTTCACAACCTAGAACTGTACACTTATCTGTTGAAACTGCAAGAACGAGTCCTAAATATGGACACGGATTCTATCATAAACATAACAACAAGGAGAGATGAAAAACTATTAAAAACAGGCAATTATTTAGGGTGAATGCACTGAACATATATAGCACTTTTCTAGTCATACTGACCACTCAAAGCGCTTTACATTGACAATAGCCAAATTCACCCATTCACACTCACATACACATAGCCAACATGGCTCGGTAGGACGATGTAGAATTTTTGCTGCAGGTCCTAAAAGTTATGATTACCAGATGGGACACAGTAAGAAAACTGTTTTGAAAGTGAAAGGCATCACTCAGAACATTCAGACTTCAAACACTGTAAACTTTGATTCAGTCAAAGATCTAGTGGAAGGTTATTTACAGAAAGAGAGAAAAGAACTACACACGGCCAAAATACCATCAGATGCGATAAAAGCGACTTTCATCTAAAAAAGCGCGTCATTTGACAAGAAGTTTAAGGCAGTTTTTGACAAATTACATCTTTTTTCAGACAGTAAAACATTACCATTTGGATATTAAAAATGGTTGAAGTGGACTTTGACCCAAGATATAAAACACCCTTTTCCTTCCTAATTGCAGGCCCTAGCACATGTGGCAAATCCGTGATTGTGAAAAATTTATTGGAAAATTGTATACATGCTTTGGATTTTGTACCTCAGAACGTGGTTTGGATATATACCTCTTTTCAACCCATGTATTGTGAATTGCAAAAGATCAATAAAGCAGTGAAATTTGTAAAAAGGACTGCCTGTTTCATTTGAGGTAGAAGACTTAATCGCGGACCATCAGATGCACCTTATTATTATGGACGATGTGTTGTTCCATCTGAGCATCCTGATGTGGTTAAAATATTTACCCAATATAGACATCACAAATACCTGAGTGTAATGTTTTTATCAAAAAATGTATTCCATCAGGGAAAACATGAAGAACTATTAGCTTGAACAGTAACTATATGGTCTTATTTAAAAACCCAAGAGACAGATCACAGGTCAGTGTTTTAGAACGACAGATTTTTCCTACTCAACCCAGATATTTCATGGAATGTTTTGAGGATGCTACATAGAGTCCACAGGGCTATTTACTCGTCGACCTCACCCCTACATGCCCAGAACATTTTAGAATGAGAACGGGGGTGCTTCCTGGAGATTTGTCGACTGTCTACCTCCCTAAAACTAAGTAAGTCATCATGTCAGCGCGTTTAAAAAGGAACGCACCATTACTGAAGGCTTTATATAATTCCAGTCCCAACAAACGAAGGGAAATCTTAGTACACTGCTCGCCCAACTTTCTACAGACTTTGTGTGAAATTGCCTTAAATATATTAAAAGGGCATTTTAAACTTTCACCATCGCACTATAACAAGTTGATAAAACAAAAGAAAACCCTTAGATTACTAGCTGATAAGAAGGTTGGGTTGAAACATAAACAAAAACAATTATTAACCCCGACTGGTGGAATATTTCCTCTTCTCGCCGCTGTGTTCTGCTCCTGGGTGATCTGATTATGGTGCAATCAGAAGAAGATGACAACAGCCCGAAAAATGGCCCAGGATGATCTTGATGAAGACATGAAGACCATATTAAACCATAGCGGTCTTACCCCTGATAAATAAAATCCGAAAATAAAAAAGCGCTTTTACAAAAATACCTACATTTAGTCAAACAAGGTGAGCACGATGACAGGCGAGTAACTTTAATGCTGCACAAGGCCCCAGAAGCTTTTCTTGATAAAGGACCAGTGGTAGAAGAGGATGAGGAGGATGACGCGGTGATGACAGATGTGTTAAGAACCGTACCGAAACGTGAGCGGAGAAGTGCGGAATACATCATACGGAAACTCACAAACGCTGGTTGGACACCGAGCGGGGAATTTGTTTACAAGGGTCAGGTGATTAGAGACTCTCAAATTCTGGACCTGTTAAGAAAGTTGATACACCCGTCTAAAAGGGCTCACTAGTTAAACGTCCCTTTATCAACCATCAATAACCCGATTGGTCGTGATCATTTACGGATTAAATCGGACGATGGCGCATCCGTGCAGAAAAAGAAAACGGTGGTTTTGTCACCCTGCTGGTCTATGGACACAGAGCGAAGATAAAAAACCTGTAACCCCGTCTCACCGCTGGAGGAGGGGTGGTGATAAAGGGGGGCTGCGTGAAACAACAAAGCCACCCAAGTGGGTTGTATTATCTCCTTAGAAATAAATTAGAACGTGTACTCTGTTTTCTTTTATCTAATAATAAAGTTATTTATTATTACAAATTTGCAGTACATTGTATGTAAAAAAAAAACATACATCAATAGTGATGTGAATAAGTGATTTTTGTAAAACGATTTGATTTTCAAGTACATGTCTGTTATTTACCAACAAACTCTGAAACAGTCGAATCATTCTTGTTAACATCTTCAGAATATTTGGAAATTACGTCATGCATTGACAAACCAGCGGCCCTATGACACAAATAGAATATGCAATGTTGTCCGCACACAACCGATTGGATGTCTTATAAATGATGATCGTGGAACAATATTTTGGACAATCTCTTTTTAAAAAAATCCAGTATACTCCTGTGGTAATGAACACAGTCTGAGCCCATAAGAGTCAAAAAAGCTTGCACAATTGCCCTCGTCTAACGTTAATGCCAGCCATTGTTCTCCGTGCATGTAAGAGGGATGCGTGCAATAAAATATGCCGGGCGCTGGAACGAGGGAGAGAGCAGCGGCAGCTGGTCAGATGCCCAGACACCACAAAACAGGTCCCTGAGCAGGTTATGGAGTAATGATTAAATTTCATGGTTGTTAATTTTTTCACCAGGTCGTTAATAATAATCCACCAAGACCTTTCTTTTTGAGTCAATTTCCAAAACAGAATCGTAACAGGCATACACAATCAGGGCTACTGTGTGTGGTAGAGCCTATCTAAACCGGAGCTCCAATCTGATGTTCCCTGTGTGAACGGGTGAAAAAGCTTTAGAATCTTCACACGCTTTCAAGTTGAAGAAGAATAAGGAGTAACCGGAGTTAAATTCCTCTCTGGTTATGCTCAGAGGCAGGTCTTTCAAATGTCTCCCAGTGGATGTGAACAAGCTCGACTCTCTTGTAAATTGGGCTCTTTTATTTTATTTTATCTTTATTTGGTTTGGTCCGTTATCTATTACTATAGAGTTGAGAGAACCTGTCGTGTCTTTATAGAATAACCCCGCCCTGGGTCTGAAGAGATGGTTCTGAATAGTTTAATAGCGTTTCAATTATGGCACGGTAGGGGTGGGTGGCGCTGGATTGCGAGATCAGACCGTCACCCAAGGCTACATCACATTGACTAAAAATTGTATTTTTAGTCAATGTGATGTAGTTTATTAATCCGACTGCGGGGTCTTGAGCCACATTTGAACCATCAGAGTTTTTAATTTTCACCCTCAGGTGCAGCAGGGTGTCGGATAAGTCTAAATACTTTTTGCTGTCTGCTGGGATAAAAAATTCAATTGGACCGCCCTCTGTGATAGCCGAGACAGGTTGTACTTCTGTATAAATCTTATCTTCAAAGGAAAGCTGGGGGTGTTTCCCAGGAACCTCGCCTTGATTCCTTGGTCCCGCCCCGGTTGCCTAGGAGATACGTCATCAGGGACTGCCAAGGCGTGTTACAATGTTCATGTTCTACCGAGGAATCTGTCCTCTGTTTGTTAGTCGTTTAGCTAACTAAGCAAGGATACATCAGACGTGCCTTGATGCCTGCTCTCGGTCAAAAATTTCCAAGAATACAGCGCAGTAGGAGCCGGCAGCAGATTTACTAAATGTAAATCAACAAATTTTAACCATCGGGCTTATATCTAAAATGTTTGTTTTATTTTTATTATTATTATCTTCAGGGCTGCCAACTTTTCAAAAAACCTTGGAGTGAGATTTTCTGGAGACAACCAAACGTTTGCTCAAGGCATAAGACACGGCATTTCTCATTTTGTGCAGTTTTAATAATAAAATACAGCCCTTCACAAAAACAGTCATTTTTTTCAAGATCTGTGTATCTTGTTGTAATGGCTTGTGGCCTTTTTTGAGGCTTTGATTATCTCTGTGGAGGGCTCCCACTTGAAGCAAGGCTCGAGACCGGCCATCTTAATTGTCATTATAGATGACAGGGTTCCGTCTAGAGCCAAGCTGTTCCTGGTCTTAGTCTTGTTCAGTCCCACCATTGAAAAGACCCGCTCTGCATCCGCGTTGGAGTGGGGTAGCACCAGGACCAGTTTTGCAACTGTTGCAAGCCTGGGGAATAGTCTTGCTCCTGTCACCTGTGAGAAATGAACCAATGACACAGTGGAAATAAACTCAAGAGTTAATGTTTTTTGCTGTATTCTTTTTCTCCTTCAAAAAATAAATATAAGTTGATGCATAGTTAACTTTGTTTATTAAGATAAAATCATGCATCTATATGCTACTTTAACACTATATTCAATGTATATTGATACATGATTATGTGTTAATCGACTAAATTAACTATACATCACCCTTCAGTTTTACAACAAAAAACAAAAAAAACCTTGTGTTTTCGGGTTGCCATTTCAGCCCAGAAGCTCTCCATCTCAATGTCCTCTGTGTCCTGCAGTGGTGGCATTGGCATAGTCTGGTATTCCAGGAACTCATTGCCCAGTAGGTCATGCTCCTGTGGCCCATGGAAGGGGAGCAGGTGGGAGAACCTAATTCAAAAAAGCACAGCTACAAGTTATTTGTTCTTGATACATGGTCAAGAACAAATAGAAGCCAATAAGGGATGGCTCTTGTTCTCAGAGATGTACCAATGTAATCCAGAAGGAGATCTCTATATTGATTAATATTCAGAGTATTTTTATTTTTCCAGTTCAAGAGGATATTTTTCTTAGCGATGCATAAGGCGATGTGAAATAATTGCATAGACTTTGTATCCATGGTAACTTCATCTAAATTTCCCAGCAAGCAAACTGTGGGAGCAGGTGTGATATTACATTTCAGACACTTTGATAGGTCCTCACATATCTGGTACCAATATTTCTTAACAGGTGGGCAGAACCAAAGAGCATGAATATAATTGTCTGGTAGATTGCTTGTACATTGTAAACAGGTATCAGACGGCGTATAACCCATCTTGAACATCCGTTGGCCTGTATAATGCACTCTATGAAGGATTTTATATTGTATTAATCGTAGATTAGGATTTTTAAGAAATTTAAAGGTTCTTAATGAAATTTGAGACCAGAGGTTTTGGTCAATTGAGATAGACAAGTCCGTTTCCCATTTTGAAATAGGAAGAGCTATTGATTCATCTATTCTATTTAATGTTTTGTATATTTTAGATAGCAGTTTGGGAGTGTTAAGATTAAGGAAGTCTAAAACTTTTCCTGGAATTTGTAAATCAACTGTATTGAGCCTAAATTTATTTTTTATAATTGATTTAATTTGTTGGTATTCTAAGAATGTATTCTTGTTAATTCCGAATTGTGTAACCAATGTATTAAAGGGGATAAAGTCTGTTCCATCAAATATATGCTCCAGGTATTCAATTCCTTTACAACTCCAGTTTGGAAAGTTGATCATGCATTTTTTTTGTAGGATATCCGGGTTATTCCAAATGGGTGTACGTCTGCATGGGACTAGTGAGGTCTTTGTCATTTTAAGAAATTCCCACCAAGCTGTCAGAGAGGAGCTGATATTAATACTTTTAAAACATTCATTTTGTTTTATACTTGAGCTAACAAAAGGTAGATCTGAAATCTGGGCAAGGCACTTAACCCCAAAAATTCCCCATCGTCCTACCGAGCTATGTTGGCTTCGGTGAATGGGTGAATGTGGCTTCAACGTAAAGCACTTTAAGTGGTCAGTATTACTAGAAAAGCGCTATATACAGTCCATTTACCTGTCTGGTCTTTGTCCGTGCGCTCTGTCGTGCAAACGGAGCACAAACGCAGCCTCTTCCACATACTGTATAGCTCTAAATCAAAGTTTTCCCTATTTAAATACAGTTACGTGAAGTGTGACACTACAAAGTATATTAAAACAGAAATGTAACATGTCGATTTTCTCAGTGGACAAGGCGTATTATTACGCCTCACAATATAGTGTCCCTTTTTTATCCGCTGAGAAAATCGACACGTTACATTTCTGTGTTACTATACTTTGTAGCGTAACTATTTAAATACGGAAAACGTAGAAGAGTTTGGTAGCTTCTGATGGGAGCTGATTTGGAGCTATACAGAATGTGGAAGAGGCTACGTTTGTGCTCCGTTTGCACGACAGAGCGCACAAAGACCAGACAGGCACATATCAACTAGTCTTAGGTAAGGTAAGAACATGTCAGTATGTAAAAACGGTGAACTATTCCTTTAACAAACAGAAATATCTGAAAAAATTCTAACCTCTCAACAAAGTAAAGGGCATCTTCTACGGTACATTCCAACCTCTGTCGGACATCTACAAACTTGGTATGCTTGAGCCGTGACTCTTGTAGGGGCAACTTCTTCAATGCATAGTCCACAGCATTGACAAGAAATGCCAAAGCAGCTTCATGGAATTTCTCCATCTTTTGTGGTGTGATGTCTCCATCATCCAGCAGCCTGTTGAGCTTAGCCCTGGTGGTGAAGCCAATGTGCAGCTTTCTTCCTGTGAAATACACAATATGGAGTCAACATGTTGATTTAGGTTCAGGAGCGGGGACCACGTTTCAGATCCACTTCATACATCCCAATTAGTCTTAATCCAACTCTTCCGGTACTCCGCACCTCCAATCACATCACGATACACTTATAAGCTCTGCTTGCTCTTCATCCCTCGTTTGGCTCGATCGTTTTGCCCCTCCCTTCCCCTCCCTCTAGGTTCCGGGTACCTGCCGACCCGTCGCCGCTCTTCGCAGGATCTTGCAGAACCGCTTCTTCTCTTCCGGGTACCTGCCGACCCGCTTTCCTTTTCCGGGTACCTGCCGACCCGCTTCGTCTCTTCCGGGTACCTGCCAACCCGCTTTCCTTTACCGGGTACCTGCCGACCTGCCCCTTCGACCTTTCCCCCTTTTTCTTAGCAGCGTCCATCGGACACAGCCTCCACGTTCCGTGCCCCTGTTCACTCCTGTACTACCTCTTCCAATTTCTCTTTTAGGTTCCGAGCCGTTGCCGCAGATGTTCCGTCGTGGGCTCGGACTGTTGGAGAATGAAGCTCCATCCGGTCTGGTGTCCTGCTCAACTACAATGCCCCCTGCCATGTGGGGGGGGGATCGGTCCATGCTCCGGGTGACCGAGCATCCTCCATGCTCTCTCCTGTCTCCTCAGACCCCCAGACGGTCGCGGCTGACGACCACTTGTTCTGAGCCAGGTTCTGCCAGAGGTTTCTTCACGCTAAAGGGGAGTTTTTCCTCTCCACAGTCGCTACATGCTTGCTCAGTATGAGAGATTGCTGAGGAACTGCTCAACCCCACGTTGACGACTCGGCAATCTGCTGGGATTCCTTACTTAGACAAACTTTTATCTGATTGGATTGCAATGACTTTTTTCGTAAAGGGCCTCGAGATGACTTTCTCGGCGCCTTGTACATCGTATAGGCTTTGTCTGAGGGGGGTTCTGAGCAGGCTCGGAAAGACGATTTCTCGAAGACTGCACCCCCACACTGAGTCCTGGGTCTCCGACGATGTCCCTCCTCAGACCATTCAATTCTCCACGCCTTCAATAAACTGTTAAAATTCTCAATCTGTGGCGTGGTCCTTGCTAGTGATACAACAGATTATTAGAAATGCTGTGTCGTACTGATCACATAATATCAGCATGTCACACTGGGCTTGAGGTCCAATGGTTTTGGGCTAGCCAGAAGCACTATTAATGGATTTTAAAGATTGATATAACTTCCTTTACAACTGAGCTTCCAGTTAGCCCAAAACTAGATATCAAGATGGGACAAAACCTTGGTACAAGGCAAAGCATGACATGGGGTTACAGACCTGGCAACTGGTTTGCATTTTCTTTAAAAGCAATTTCATGCAGCTGTTGATGGCCTTGTAGCGCTGTAGGCACCATGAACTTTGCACACAGCTTGCGAATGAAGCTTGTCATCTATAACACATACATTTACAGGTGTAAAACTTGTACAAGTTCACAGCAAATAACACCAAACAGAAAAGGCACACAACAGCAGAGGCATATCCTATCCTCCCAATGTACTGTACCTCATCGTGCAATAAAAATATTGATGACTGCTCTCTCTGGAGCAGGAGGTTGAATGAGGTGAACACTGGTATGGTGGCCTGGAAAAACATTAGGTACACCTCTGTCATCGGGTCAGAGAACGCCACCAGAAGTCTTTTGAACCTCGCCTGATTGTCATCTATTAAATAAACAAACAAGGTTGGCAAAAACACAAGTGTACATAATTTTGGAGGCAAATTTGTAGTAGCTGTATAATGAAAATGAAATGAGGGACCATACTAGCAGATTTAAAGTAGCTGGCCAGAGGGTCATAAAGTCTCAGAATCCGGGTCACACAGCGTTCAAGGCTTAACCAACGAACAGAAACATGCTGGAGGATCTCCATATACTCTGCCTCGTGCAGCTCGCAAAATTCTGTTACATACATCAATTATAAATTACATGTACTCAAAGCAGTGATTTTCCATATTATAATCAACTTTATCAAAAGTGCATACCTGTCAAGCACCCCTTCCGGTTCGTGCTGCCCTTAAACCAATAGCCGACATCAACAACCAGATCCTCTAGATCAAATTTGGACACCTACAATGTATGAACCACACTGTAACAAGTGAGTTGCTGCATGTAATCACCGCAGAAATATTAAGTCACATTAGTAAAACTAGACCTTTACTCACGTCCAAAAACCGTGCCACAGCACATTTAGCGGTGTTGTGGACTACATGACATGGGCAACCATGAACATAAATACTGGGGTGTTTGTTCAGGGTTCTGGAGGCAATGGAGTTATGTGAACCTGTGTTCACAGCAGCATTGTCCACAGAGAGGCCAACACAGTTTTGCCATGGAATGCCCTTTTCTTCCAAGGTGGTACTGATCTTGCTGAAGATGACGTCTGCTGTCCCACACCTTGTTCCGCTTGTAGTACACATACCCAAGAAGCGGTGGACAACCTGATCTTTCATAAAGATCCGGACTGTCAGGGGGTTCATCTTCTCTACTCCTGCAATGACCACATATAAGCATGCAAAGCCTCCCATCCATTCAAGTAGATGGTTTAAAACTAAATAATTCCAGATTATTATGAAGGAGAAAAACATCATATTCAATGGTTTACCTGTGTCATTGGATCCATCTGTGATGAGGGTGTATGGTCCTTCCCTCATTTGCATCACCAACTCCTTCATAAAATGTGGTGCCAGCGCTTCATTGACAATACATGAAGTCTTGGTTCTGGCACACCTGTACTCCTGGACTGTCTTGGAATCCTTGAAACACTCCTTCAGAAGAGGCCCAAGGTGGTCAGCAACAGCAAGTGGCACATTGTGCTGCACCATTGTTGCTGCCATTTTGACCTCAGCTCTCCTTGTCTGTAAGAAAAAATTATATCATGACCCTCCAAAGAACTCAGTTGAGTTTAAATAATTTTAGACACCAGAGCAGGGCATGTTAGCACAATGGCAAGTCAGATATACAGGTTACTAAGAAAGTTGCACTGGAAAACACAGCACAGAAATACAAAACCTAAAAAAGACAGTCATTTCGTCTCAACTATCAACCATGGCAGTACAGTACTTTACACAAAACTATTTAACCTTGAAAGGACCATAACACATAACATACCTTAGCCTCTTGATCTGACATCCCTCCAACAGAGGAAGTGGGTACAGAAAACCTATCTAATGTAGCCATGGATTGTAGGGCCTGTTGTTTTGCCTGGTGGCTCTTGCTCTTTATGTGGCGCACAACATCTGTAATGCCCTGGTGGCAACATGCATTTTCCACACGACAAACAGAGCACCAATAATGTGTACAGAGGCTTCCTCTCATGATGAATGGCCAGGTTGTGGTCCACTCATTCTTAAAGACGCATGCATATGATGCAGCTCCACACTTTGCTTTACTCTTATCAGGTCGCTGTTGTTCTTGGGGTCTTCCTCTCTGCTGCTGTTCTTCCTGGTGTTGTTTCCTGTGCTGCTGCTCCTTTTCCTGCTGTTCCCTTTGCTGCTGCTCTCTTTCCTGCTGCTCCCTGTGCTGCTGCTCCTTTTCCTGTTGTTCCCTTTGCTGCTGCTCCTTTTCCTGCTGTTCCCTGTGCTGCTGCTCCTTTTCCTGTTGTTCCCTGTGCTGCTGCTCCTTTTCCTGCTGTTCCCTGTGCTGCTGCTCCTTTTCCTGCTGTTCCCTGTGCTGCTGCTCCTTTTCCTGCTGTTCCCTGTGCTGCTGCTCCTTTTCCTGTTGTTCCCTTTGCTGCTGCTCCTTTTCCTGTTGTCCCATGCTGCTGCTCCTTTTCCTGCTGTTCCCAGTGCTGCTGCTCCCTTTTCCTGCTGTTTTTTTCCCTGTGATGCGGCTCCTTTTCCATGCTGTTCCCTTGCTGCTGCTCCCTTTTCCTGCTGGTCCCTGTGCTGCTGTTCCTTTTCCTGCTGTTCCCTGCGCTGCTGCTCCTTTTCCTGCTGTCCCCTGTGCTGCTGCTCCTTTTCCTGCTGTTCCCTTTGCTGCTGCTCCTTCTGCTGCTGTTTGTTGTGCATCTGTTCTGTCCTTCCTGACCGTTCTTCTGTCAAGGCTCTTTTGCTGGGTGACTGATCATTCGAAAAATAAAACAATATGCTCCTTTTTCCTCCTGCCATTGTCCCTGCCTCTTTACGGATCATCCTTGAAATCTTTACAGATTTAAGGGGTCTGTTTCTCGCTAGCTGGCCCTAGACTCCTGTTTTCTCTTTAATAAGCAAGAATACAACATAACAGGTAAGTAACCACAAAGCTGTCCTTTAAAATCATATAATATGACACAAATCATATAAGATAAATGTTGTGCTTATAAACAATATAAAAGATCTACCTCTTGCATTTGTTATGTTAGAGGATTTACCCTACCGTGGCACCATTTTGGGTGTACAGCCATTTTCCTGTAGATAACGAGTATCTACTGTATGTTTACCAGACTATCTTTGAGAATTTACCCCAATCCTCTACCAGCATGTTGATATTTAATAAACATATTAATATATGATTTTTTAAAATAAATTTAAATTTAAAAAGTAAAATTAAATTCTCTTACAATAATATGGTAACATTAGGCTATATATTATAATAATAAACAATGATTGTTGATTAGATTATTATTCTAATCAATCAGATTAGAATAATAATCTACTCAACAATTAGATCAATTGAATGATCTAATTATTAGATCATTCTACTGAATAAATAAAGTTAAGTCTAGGTCTACGTCTAATTAATTAATCTTTATTTTTTATTTCAAATGTTGGCCTATTATTGTGGACAACTGAATCAAATAATATACACAATACTATTGTAAACTCAAGTTCTGTTAATGTCTTGAAAGATTTATTTATTTGCACAACAGGCTGGTTGGTCAAGGGTGCTGTTATTTCCCAGAGATAGCCTTAAGTAAACAAAAACAATTGCCATCCACAGGTGACTGGCTGTCACAACAAACCTTTAAGAGGGGGTGCTTTTCACGGCAGGGGTGCTTTTTTCGGCATTACACCGTCCCGTTCCGCTAGCTAGGAGGACAAGCTAACTGCTGCGGCAATACACGAATTAAACTTATCAATAATGTTTACTAAACGGCTCAAAATGCATTCAAATATTTTCACGATACACACAACAAATTAGCAGGCAATATTTAAAGATTAAGGAGATTAAACATACCTGAAAGGTACAAAAGCAGCGGACTCCTCTCTTCCTGCTCAGTCCAGGATGATGCAACTGGTCGTCAGGTCAGTCGCGTTGCCCTAGTAACCCCGATTGCGTTCCAATCAGAGTCAACAACGTTCCCTGCTCACTATTCACTGCAGGGTGTAGAACCTCAGGGTACTTCAAAGTCAACTGAAAATGGTTTTCAGGAGACCCGCCAATTATATTTGTCAGATTGTTATCGTATTTTAATGATCCTGGCTGCTGTAGGTGCAGTCAGTGAGCAGGATGCATTGTGGGTAATATTTAATTATTAAATTGGTTATATCTCCTTTGTTCATTGTTATTCTGTTATGAAGTTTGTGTTACTTTCTATTATATTGTTTAGTGTTATGGAAAATGTGTTATTGTTTTGTCATGGTTGAAATGTTGCACCGTGTGCCAAATAGGTGTGTGGAGGAATAAAACCGGGAGCTTGTTTAGTTCATAGCGGTGTTTGTTAGTGCCATACAAGTTGCATTATTTTTCCAGCTCACATTTATTGCAGCTTATGGTCGCAACAAAATATACAATTAATGTTTTTTCTAGGGGCTTTTCTTTGGAATAGTCCGAAAAAGATATATATTTTTTTCTTTTTTCAAAAACAAAACCGTTTATTTCAGCGTGAGATGTTGAATGTGTACCGTGAGAGCGTGAGAAGCCAATCAAATGCGTGAGTCTCACGGCCAATGCGTGAGAGTTGGCAGCATTGTATCTTTTAGATTCAAAGCAGTTATATATGGTTGGTTAGTTGCTTAGTAGTTGCAGCTTCAGTGGCAACCAGGTACTAATTCGTTTATTTTTATGATTTAACCAACATATACAAAAAATAAATAAATAAAACTGTCGTTATACATTTCCAGTTCCATGGTTGAAGTAATGTTACTACGCTACAATGCTACTACGATGGGCGGAACGTAAACAGCACGCAAGCCGGCAGCCGCGGTCACATTAGGCAAGTCTGTTCCAAACCGTTTTTTTTTTTTACCAAGGAAAGACAGTGTCCTCGTAAGCAAGGCACCTTGCCTATCCAGGCACTGCCTGGGTAGGCGAGGCGCCTTGACATTGAGAAACACCCTGGGTCATGGGGGCTGAAAATAAATCCAGCTCACCCAATGTGCATTCTGTCGATTTGTTGTGTAAAAACGCCATATTATTTAAATAAGTCCCCCTGGTTCCTTTTAGACTTATTTCCCCGTCAAGAACCTTTTTTAACTGACTTTTTCTTTTTCTTGAGTGGTCATTTTGGTTACAGCACGATTGATGACGTCAGAGGCGACGTGTGAAGCCGCTGTTTTCAAGTGTGGTTTTGCTATTGCTATGCCTTTTCTGACAAATTGTCAAACAAATCTGAAAAGGCGTGAAAATAAACCAGCGATGCCTTTTCCATAGAGAGTCGGCGCTCCATACAACCCTGGCTGGTTCCTGCCTGCCTGATTGATGTACTAATGCACAAAATGGTGGGGGTGTTGTGTGTGCATGGTGAAATTCCTCCAGGAAAGATAATTGATCGGCGCTGTCTGGTTAAAACTGAGGTTTAAAGAGGCCTACTCTCTGCTTATATAGTGTTATATCGGTCGAAAAGGCAGTCTCAGAAAAGTTTTTCCGTAGCTAAAATTCACAGGAATGTTTTGATTCGACTTGATCTGTATTGGAATGTTTTCTATATGTTTTTTTCTGGGGGTGGGGGGGTGGGGGGGTTAAAAGTCTGTGTGTTGATGTCACCAAAAGTCCCCTATATAGGTAGCGTGCGTAAAAGCAGTGCATAGGCATCACGCACTATCTGATGGGCAACTATAATGCTGTAATAATACAGATGGTAGAAACCTGATGTAATATCTGATGGGAAAGGAGCCGTTCTCTTGTTAAATATAAGCCATTCTCCCGGTAACACACTGATCATGTATGCCATTGGAGCGTAACACAACGGCATGAAATTCAAACTTTTTTTGAAAGGGTTTATGTCTAATTGTACATCCGTGCCTATTTTTCTCAGGGCAGTATTGATCTCCGTCTTCAAGTCCTCGATCCCGCTGTAATATCCGCCTCTAATTACCGGATAGGTTTTTATATGCTGTGCTAAATTCACTCAGAAATCAGAGGATTGATTGGCTTTAAAAACATCCAGACTGGCGTTTGATGGTAAATTTATGTAAAAACCGTTCTCCATCTTTCCTCTTGTATGTGGCAGCAGTAGTGATGTCTCTTATCACAACAAGCGTGTTTTATACAATTTTATGATTGCTGACTTTTACCCAGCTGTTGAATTTTTCAGGCCAGTTTTTTTCGTCTGGCTGAAGCCTGCTTCTCACCCTTAACAATGCGGCGTTTTAATATCTCAGCCACATGATAAAAGCGATTGTTGTCTAGTTTCACGTTCTGTAAATGTACTTTCTGGTTCATAAAAGGAACCTTTTATAGGTTCTTCATCCATGTCTGTCAGCTTGTACCCTGTAGGGTTGCGTGGTATGCATTCTGCTATTGTAAAGACCTCATCTGTGTATGTTTTTTTGTATCTTTTATCAAATACCCCCTTTAGTTTTGATATCCTGACCAGGTCACCCTTCCTGAATTTCATTTTAAATCTTGCTTCAGGGGTAGATCCATAAAGATTGTCGAAAACTTGAACTGTGTTTTCAGGGGTTACTTCCATAGGTGTCATTTTTATGCTTGAATGGTAACTGTGGTTGTAACTGTCCATCAGATCTTGAAGCACATCCATGTATCTCCTAGTGTTGCGGTAAAATAACGCCACATCCTAGTTTTCAGAGTTCAGTTGAACCTTTCTACAACAGAGGATTTTAGATCGCTCGCTGTGCTGAAATGGACAATACCATATTTTTTCATCGATGCTATGAACTTTTTATTAAAAAATTCTGTGCACACATCGGTCTGAAGCTTCTGCGGTATATGACCTTCTTTGAAAATGGATTCAAAAGAACTTGCCACCTCTCGGGCCGTCTTTATTTTTATAGCACGAGCGTACGCCCTCTTTGAAAACACATCGATCACAGTTAATAAATAGTTTTAACCGTCAATGTGCTCAGATCAGCTTGACATTTTTTCAAAGGTCTAGTGACAAAACTCTACTATGCGGAAAATGCAGTCTTGCTGGTTTGTGTAAAGTGTACGCATCTTGGCCAGAGAGGAAATCTTTAACTTTTTCAACTCCAAATCTCTGATCATCTTTACTTTGTAAACCCCGGCGGAGCCTGTCCACATCGCCAAAACTACCTGGATGTGATGGAAGAAATTAGACGATTTGTTACGTGTCAAAGACTTTATTCTTTTTTTAACAAAATCAGGATAAAAAATGGTTAAACAAAATCTGGGAAAATGTTTTAATTCAACATTGGTTAATAAAATGCTTTAAGGATAAAAATATGATTCTTTTTTTTCAGTCGGGACAAAATAAAATGTCAAACATCAATCAGTCGTCAAATCCAAAACACGTTAAGACAGCATACAGTTCTGCAATATGGTTTTCCGAAGAAATGTTTTCATACATTTCAACGATGGAAGGATGTAGCTTAAAACCACACTTGAGTTCATAAATCAAAGTTTTTACTACAGTTGTGACTTTGCCGTCAGTCGCTTGTATATTTTTGCGATGCAGGTTTTTAATAGCCGCTATGAATTTAGGGGTGATCATTCTTCTGCTAATCCCCTCAAAATGAAGCTGCAGATAATCTTTATTCATCTCGCTTAAGCATGAGTGTTGGCGTTGGCTCGGATGCAAGATTTGGCAGCCGTAGCAGTTCTCTCTCACGTATTTAATACGTTGAACAAGTGAAGTAATGCTGTTTTTATTGTCTTTACCAGCAATGAAGAGAACCATCCATCCATTTCATCACCCAGCTCTGGCAGAGGCTCCAGCGATGACTGCAGCGGGGTTCGCTGAGAACAGCCGCTTGAAGAAATAGGTGTGGAGGGTCTTGGAGGCTTGTCATCCACAGGGCTCAACCCCGCCTGTGCGTTGTCATCAACAGCTGCTGATTAACCATTGTCATCAGGGGCGGTAGATGAAGCAGCAGAGCAGCCTTTTTTCAACGCCTCAAATTGTTTGTACGGAGGTGCTTGAGATACACAGTAGCACTCAAAGACCTACGCTACGCCTGGCCCAGTAAGCAACCAAACCCTGGGCCTTATCCACCAGCCCAAAATATTGGAGCCTGTTGGCTAAGAAATAATGATAAAAGTAAGGTAGGTCTCGACCTCCTTTATCTTTGGACTTCTGTAGTGATTTCAAGCTGATAAGTGGGAAATTTAGAGGCAGAAGAGTCCAGAGATCTAAACCAATCAGATGATGGTTTGCTTGGGATCAAAGAGAATAAATAATTGATTCTAGGCAAAACCAACATTTTTATTGTAGCTACTCTTCCCATAAGTGATATGGGTAGGGATTTCCATCCAACCAGATAACGATCCAATATTTTTTTTTAAAGTGGGACGTAGTTTAGTTTTGATAAATCTGCCGGACTTGGTGAGACATTGATACCTAAATATGTTATATTTCCTGACTGGAGCTGTATAGCAATGGGACTCTGAAAAGAATAATTGATTGGAAGGACTGTAGATTTTAACCAATTTATGAAATAGTCTGAAACTCTTGAGTAAGATTTTATCAACTCAATTAACTGAGAGAGAGAGAGAGCTTTGTCAATGCTGTAGAAAGAGCAATGCATCATCTGCATACAGACTAATTTTATGTTCTATTTTATTGCTTTGTATACCTTTAATACTATTAGTTTGCCTGATTGCTGCTGCTAATGGTTGAATAAAAATAGCAAACAGGGAGGGAGAAAGTGGACATCCCTACCTGGTACCTTTCTGGAGGTAAAACCTTGATGATGTTTGTTTATGAGTCCTGATACATGCATAATATTTTCAACCAGATTTTAAAGGAATTTCCGAACTTAAATCTGTGTAAGGTTACAAATAAAAAATTCTAGTTAACTCTATCAAATGCTTTTTCTGCATCTAAAGATGAAATATTACTTTGGATATTGTTACAGTAATGGTAATCTATTAAATCTATTAATCTACGTGAGTTTGTGGAGGAAAGCCTCCCTTTTATAAAACCTGTTTGATGAGGATGGATTATAAGAGGAGATAGTTTTTCTATCCTTGCAGGAGCTTTGCAGATTCTTTTGAGATCAACAATGATATGAGCAATGGGACGACAACTGGTCTGGTTTTGATACAAGATTGATGTAGGCAGAGTTCATATTTTGCGGTAGTCTGCTATTTTCCTTTGTTTCCTGCAACATTTTGTAGAATGTTGGTGCTAAAATATTCCAATATTCTTTATAGAACTCTAATCTGGGCCTGGAGCTTTATTATTGGGCATGCTTTGGAGGGCTTCCTGGAGTTCAGCTGCTGTTAGTGGTGAATCCAGAGCCATTGCTTGCCTTTCTTATAGTTTAGGAAGGGTTATTTTATATAGGAATTGTTCGATTTCATTATTTGATGGGTTTAACTCCGGCGAGTATAAAGTCTCATAAAATTCTTTGAAAGTGTTGCTTATTCTTTCAGGATCATATACTACATTCCCAATTTAGTGTTTGATTTTATAGCTGTTTTTTCTTTATTTTTAGCTGGTTAGCTAAGAAGCTACCTGATTTATTACTATGTTCAAAGTTTTCTAATCGAAGAATGTTTGCTAATCATCTAATTTTGCTTTACTTATTTTGCTCAAGCTCGCTGCATCCAGGGAAGATTTTAATGAAGTTATAGTGTTGGGTCTGGTCCATGAATATGATATAAAAGGACTCTACAAATATGACCCCAGCATTCCAATAACATGTCCTTCCCTTTCGGTTACTCCAAACCAATGCGAGGGCTGTCCACTCTCAATCTCTCTTTCCCAGCTGAGCACTGGAAAAATCTGCCCGCTAGTTGGCTGGAGCGCCAATGCATCAAACCTGCTGCAGTTCTCTGCAGCGTGAGTGGAGACTGCACAGAGAGGAGGGACGAAAGACACCATCCCAAATAGTTTAAAATCTCAAGGACTGCCAAACCCTCTCTGGTTCGGCTCCCGGACTAAAAGGAGACCCCCTCTCTTCACGCTTTCATTCCTATGAGCAGTGGTTTCCCCCAAAACTACAAAGAAGAGACTCCATTCTCAACACGTGTTCTGACCTTTTTGCCCTTGTGTAAAAAACTTCTACTGTCTTTGAGGCTGGCCTTCAAAGTTTTACCTCTTCGTTCATTCAATATTTTCCCCCTTTCGTACGGCGGAGGAGTTGGACGTTTCCCTTTGTTCTCTAGCGTTTTTCTGTCGCAATCAAGGACGCGGTGCCTTTCTCCTGCATCTGGGACTTCTATGAAGTAAGACTGTTCAATTCAATTCAGTTTATTTATATAGCGCTATTTCACAACAGATTTCATCTCAAGGCACTTTACAAGAAAAGTTATAACAATACAATGTTTAATCTAGGACTTAGAGAACCACAGAAGATTGCGTCGTGACTTCTCAGCAATCCCTCACAATGAGCAAGCATGAAGCGCGACAGTGGAGAGGAAAAACTCCCTTTTAACAGGAAGAAACCTCCAGCAGAACCAGGCTCAGCATAAGCGGTCATCTGCCGAGACTGTCTGGGGTTTGGAGAAGGCAGCAAGAGACACAGAAAGAGCAACAGAACTGATACAGAAGCAGAAGTTGGTAGCAGGATGTGGAGAACATTCCTCCACTGGAATGCCATCTTAGTCAGGGTCGTCAAGCAGGTCAGGAGCATCTACTGTAGGAAGAGACTAAGAGATAACAGGTTAGGGCTTTAATTGGCAGCACATCATGCAGTTGGGGAGAAGTAGGAGAGAAAATAGGAACTGACTAATAATGTCCTCCAACAGCCTAGCCTAAAGCAGCATAGCTATTAACATTAACCTGTTTCCTAGCTACTAGAAGACCTAGTTACTAACACTCTCTACCTGGCTTACATTAATCTATCTCTACCTAGCTACTGTACCTCTTCCTTTCTCTTCCTAGCTTTTGACACTCTACCTGACTACTAACATTAACCTGTCTCTTCCTAGCTACCTGTCTAACCTGTTTCTAACTACCTATTAACCTGTTGCTAACTGTAAGCTTTGTCAAAGAGGAAGGTTTTAAGCCTAGTTTTAAAGATAGACAAGTTGTGTGCTTCACGAACCAGCCCTGGGAGCTGGTTCCATAGGAGGGGAGCCTGATAACTGAAAGATCTGCTACCCATTCTACTTTTAGAAATCCTAGGAACTACCAGTAGACCTGCAGTCTGAGAGCGAAGGGCTCTGATAGGAACATATGGAACAATCAGGTCTCTTATGTATGACGGAGTTTGATTATTAAAAGCTTTATATGTCAGAAGGAGGATCTTGAATTCTATTCTAGATTTTACTGGGGGCGAGTGAAGAGAAGCTAAAACAGGAGAAATGTGATCTCTTCTTCTTTTATTCATTAGAACCCTTACAACAGCATTTTGGACTAACTGAATACTTTTACTTGTATTTTGTGGACTACCTGATAATAAAGATTTACAGTAATTCAGCCTTGAAGTAACAAAGGCATGGACTAGTTTTTCAGCATCACTGCTGGACAGGACGGTTCTAATTTTTGCAATATTCCTGAGGTGAAAAAAGGAAATTCTAGAGACTTCTTTAATGTGAGATCTAAATGACATATCTTGGTCAAAAATAACACCGAGGTTCTTTGCTTTATTACTGGAGGCTAATTAAATTTCATCCAGGTGAAGGGGTTGACTAAGTAGTTTCTTTTTCCGAGCTTCTGGTCCAAAGACGACAACTTCGGTTTTATCAGAATTCAGAAGCAAGAAGTTTAGAGTCATCCAAATTTTTATGTCTTCCAGACATGCCTGTAGTCTACCTAACTGATTGGATTCATCAGGATTTATGGATATATATAGCTGTGTATCATCTGCGTAACTATGGAAATTTATCCCATGCTGCCTAATGATTTTACCAATAGGAAGCATATATATAGTAAAAAGGATCGGCCCAAGCACTGAACCCTGTGGTACTCCGCAAGTAACCATTGAGGTCGAGGAAGATCTATTGTTTACCTGAACAAACTGAAATCTGTTGGACAAATAAGATTTAAACCAGCCTAGTGCTGTTCCTATTATACTGACACTTTGAAGCCTTTCTATGAGAATATTGTGATCAACAGTGTCAAAGGAAGCACTGAGATATAACAGGACCAGAATGGTCACCAGTCCATTGTCTGAGGCTGTGAGAATATCATTAGTATATGATTTTATGTCTTGACCTGAGTGGAGTTATTCAGGAATTCTGTATTTTGATGCATGCATGTTCTGATTTCTAATGAGCGCTCTTGAAATTTCTGTGCTGTGCTTTGTTCGTCTTTACGGGTAAAGTGTGAGCTTAATTGTTGTGTGAGTTTCATGTCTGTAGTATCTTTCGTCCTTTAGTAATAAGCAAAGTTAAGTGATTGAAGGAAATCCCTTTGGTTTTTCATGTACCATAGTGAGTGTCTAACAACACAGGCGTTCTTTGGCGCACACACGGAGTATTTCCAAGAAGCACGCAGTGCTGATTTTGGTTAATAGTTATAGGTGAGATTCTTTGTTGATAATCTTCTTTGAATAGAGATCAAATCTTGTTTCCAGCCCAGAGGCTGGTGGTGCTCCGTTTAAATGATTTAAAGAATAATTATCTACTAGTTTCCAATTATTAGTTAATATTCTTAACATAACCAGAAAGACCATAACTCCAATTTATCAATTTTAATTGATAAGTATCCAACAATAGTTTCTTCTTATTACTGAATTTGTTTATTATCTGTTTTATTCTTATTAGAAGAGAATTATATTGTTTTGTCTCTGATCAAAGCCTTCCCTGCATCCCATAGGGTGAAAGGTGACATACCTGGGAGGTCATAATTTCCAAGTATGAAGTCCATTCTTTTTCAATATATTTAATACATTCTCTATGCTTAAGTAATGTTCTATTAAATCTCCATTTTGTTGGACTGAAGGGTTGCTTTTCTATTTTATAGATTTAAAGAGACAGGAGCATGATCGCTGATAACTATATCATTTCCCATATAATCTTCGTGTCTGGAATGTCACTCAACAGTGAGCTGCTGACTAAAAAATAGTACAGTCTGGAATGAGAGTGGTGGACATTAGAGAAAAAAGTGTATTTTCTGTAGTTGGGATGAAGAGATCGCCATGCATCGCAAAGTCCATAATCGCTCATTTACTGCTTATCTATATCTATAGCTTGTCCCTGCTGTACTGAGCCAGTCTCTTTCTTCGTTTAAACCGAAGTTGAGGTCACCCCCAAGAAGAAGTAAGCAATCCATGTGTTCAGCCAAAGCCTAGAAAAAGGTATGAAAGAATGAGGGGTTATCAACATTTGGGCCATATTCACAAGCTACACATAACATTCGGTTATGTATAAATAGTTTTAATATGATAAATCTACCCTCTGGATCTGTAACTGTATCTATTACATAAAAGTTTTATTTATTAATATTGCTACTCCCCGTTGTCTAGAGTTATAGCATGAATAAAATACACTGGGATAATCAGTTGATTTAAGATCATCTGCAGTTAAGCTTGATTTATGAGTCTCCTGTAGTAAGACGACATCTGCCTTCAATCTTTTAAGATGGTTGAAAATCCAAATCCCTGTTAAATCCATTCCATGTTAGGAATTTGACAGAATTCATAGAGCCAAGATAAACGTTAGTCATTTCATATCACTAGGAAATCTGATTACTACAGTATAGATTTGGATTGTTCATAGAGGTGCATGTTTGGAAATCAAGAAACAGAGACATAGAGGATGAGAGTGTGACGAAGAAACATTATGCTATTAAAAAACTCTGTGTGTGAGAGGGATAGAGAAAGAGTGAAAAAGAGATTTAGTGAAACAAATGTGACAAAGAGAAAAGAGAGCAGTTATCCAAGTGCACAGCCTTACACCCGCTCACATCTGCAAAATTAAACAGCCTGCTGAGCTTTGTTTACATGCAATAATAGACCTAGTTGTCTGATAAAACAACTTCTATCTAGACTGACATGACTAATAAAGGAGTAAGTTGAGGGTCCATGAACAGCTGACCATTAACATATCTACAATAACTTTAGCCCTAAAGCCTTCACTAATATGTTTCTTCCTAATTGGAAATGACACACGCCTTCTGTCCAGGATTTCTTTCGGAAACTGATCATTCACGCTGTAATTTGTCCCCCGCAGCTCTCTGGCCCGTCCTTTGATTTGTTCTTTCTGTTTAAAGTGTTCAAATTTGGCAACTATTGGTCATGTTGTTGTGGGGCTTCTTACCTCCGAGTGTACGCGGTTAAAAGAGATGTTTCTTACGATGTCGCTTGGGAGTTTCAGCTGATGTGGGATAAACTGTCGGATAATGGTTTCCGCATCTTCCTCTGCTTGGTCTAGGAGCACAGAAGAAACCAGATTATCTCTCATGGATCGGGCCTGAATATCTAAGATCGACTCCTTAATCCTTTTATTTTCTTCAGATAGCTGCGTCATTCCCTTGGTGAGTCTTTTAACCTCGTTTTTCAATCTTTGATTTTTTGCAACCAGCGAAGCAACCTGTTGTTGGCTGAATTCCAGAGAATTTTGGTCACTGAGAGTTAGCAGTGTTGTGCCAAAAATAATTAAATACTTGTGTTTTTCTCAGCCAGTACCTAATTTTTAGCATTAATATGTCCTCTGTTTTCCTGCGGGAACAGCTACCAGCGCATTTTGTGACATTTATTAGACTTAAATGCTGTTTTTAAAGGGAAGTATTCGAAGTATTTAGAATACAGTACCAGGATTCAGCAAAGTAACAGAATACATTACAAAATACATTTTATCTAAATCACCAACTTCCACCAACACACAATCAGTAAATAAACTGACAGATGATTTTCTATTCAAAATCTCAGACATGATGGATAAAATTGTGCCAGGCTGTGTCCGTGGAGAAGCGATGCCCTGGTATGAAATTTAAAAAATGAGTTTTTCTGTGATTATTCACAGAAACAACAATAATGCTAGGACATTATTTGCTACAGTGGAGAGACTAACTACTCCCCCTGTGACAGTACCCCCTGATCTAAAATCCACCAGGGCCTGTAAGGAATTTGCCAGCTTCTTTCTGAAAAGATCTTGAACATCAATAGTTAAATTAGTACATCAGCTCCAACTCCAATACCTACTATGAGCCAAATTAACTCCCATGCAGAGAAAATGGCTAATTTCCAAATAATAAATCAACTGAGCTGTGATGAAATTAATGACAAACAAATTCTGCCACCTGCTGCTTGGATATCTTACCAACAAGATTTCTAAAAAAGGTCCTCCTAGCCATCAGAGTGGATCTTATCAAAATAATTAACTCATCCCTCCTATCAGGTGTCTTCCCAAAAGCATTAAAAACAGCAGTTATCAAACCAGTACTAAAGAAGAAGAAACTAGACAGCACGTTGATGCAAAACTACAGACCAATCTCAAATCTCCCATTTATCGGTAAAATTATTGAAAAAGCTGTGTTCCAACAATTAGATAGATTCCTAGCAATGAACAACCACTTTGATATTTATCAGTCTGGGTTTTGTAGAGTAGCACAGCACCGAGACACCCTTTGTCAAATTCTTCAATGACATCCGTACAAATACTGACCGTGGTGAACTCTGGTACAGTACTCGACTGGTTCAAACCTTACCTCAAGAACAGGAATTTCTTTGTGTTGATCAGCAAATTCTCATCACAAAACACAGAAATCACATGCGGGGTCCCCCATGGCTCCATTCTAAGACCCCTCCTATTTCGAATCTACATGCTCTCACTAAGACAGATTTTAACCACCAATAATGTTAAGTACCACTACTATGCTGACGACACTCAGCTTTATATCTCAATGTCACCAGGTGATGTTGAACCCATCAAAATCCTAAATAAATGCATTGAGCAAATTAACAGCTGGATGTCCCATAATTTCATCCAATTGAACAAAAACAAAACTGAAGTACTTATCTTTGGATCCAAAAACGATTGACTACATATCAGCAATCAGCTTAAACAGGCCCAATTAGAAATCTAGGTGTAATAACGGACTCAGACCTGAACCTCCAGGGTCACATAAAGGCAATAACAAGGTCAGCTTTCTATCATCTGAGGAACATTTCTAGGAATAAAGGACTGATGAGACAAGTAGACCTAAAAAGAAATAATCCATGCTTTTAACTGTAGCCGCCTTGATTACTGTAACAGTATCTTCACAGGTCTAACTAAAAAAATAAATCAGACAGCTGCAGCTGATCCAGAATGCTGCTGCTCATGTTCTCACTAGAACCAGAAAAGTAGAACAAATTGCCCCAGTTCTAAAGTCCTAACACTGGCTCCCTGTAGTTCAGAGAATAGACTTCAAAGTGCTTTTATTAGTTTATAAATCATTGAATGGGTTAGCACCAGAGTACATTAAAGATCTGCTATCATGGTACAAATCATCCAGATCACTCAGGTCTTCCAGCTCTAGTTTCCTGATCATCCCCAGAACCAAAACCAAACATGGAGAAGCAGCTTTCAGTTTCTATGCTCCTCATAGAATCAGGGAGGATGCTCACTGAGCCCACCTAGAGACCAATAGGAGCGGCTTGTGAGTGAGAGTGATGGTGATGTTTTGAAGCCCTTCGAGGAACAGGAAAAACACCCTCCGGACCCTCCAGGAGAGGGGTAAGAGCAGTCTTTAAGTAATGTCAGCGGATCAAGGAACTCCATGAGGAGGAGCCGAGCCTCTCAAACCTCCGAGGCCCAACGCCGGGCGGACAGAGGACCAACCAAGATCCCAGGACTGTTGAGTCCTTTGGCGGGGAGGCGTTCTTAGCTGCCTCCCTTGCCAGCCATTGAAATAACGTGAGACTTTCACCTGACGCAGAGTCTTTTTGGCTGTGTTCTGTCATGGTGTGAGTTGGTTTAAGACTTAGAAGCCGACAGGATAATAGTTACTCACTTTAATGCTGGTCAGGTCACCAAAGCACAGGAACAAGGACATGAAATCCGCATTCAGCAGGTACAGCCGATGTAGAAGGTTCAGACACTTTGACGCATACAACACCACAAGGACACTAGGGGAGCAGGGAACATATATAGACGGGGGAGAAGTCAACAGAACTAGACACATCTGGAAACAATTAGACACAGACACAGGAAGACAGAGCGGATCGTGACATGGCTAGAGTTATCAAGGAGACAATGAACAGCTGGGGATAGGGGAGAACAAAGACAGGGAACAGCTGACTTCATTTAGACAAGGAAACAAGGAGGTGACGCAGATAGGGAGACAAGCTGTCAGATTTGTGAATTTTTTTCAGATTTCTGTCTTTCAACAGTTGCTTATGTACTATTTGCAATGTGATGTCTACAACGGTTTTGCTGAAAAACGATGCGTTGTGTGAAATGAGGATTTCTTTTTTGGTACAGTAACATTTTTGAGTTCTTCTCTCAGTTGTTTTGCACTCTTGCAGTGGTGTTCTGATGTGGCAAGAAGGGATTTGATGATTTCCACTGAGGCTTTCGAGAGGTTGTAAGTGACTGATCCTATGCTATCAACTTTATGGATTTTTGGTGTGCCATAGATCGTTGGGGTAACATTTTCTGTGTGTATGAGATGTTCATAGTAATCCTGTGTTTTAAGTATTTTAAGCATTTTTCTGTCCAAACCCGGCCCGCGTCCAACAGCAGTATGTCCTAGTCCCACCCAGGCCCGGCACCGGTGTGCACGGTTTAATAAAGCGAGGAGAGGATTCTTACACCTGAAAATACTTTCTGCACTTAACTCCGGCTGGGCTCCTAAGGTCCAGAGGTGGACTTTTTTTACCAACACAGCTGTAAGTCTGAGAGGGTGGACAAGGTGCTGCTGATGCTGCTGCGGAAAAAAAATAATTTTACCTGCTATGACTGGATAAACCAAGTGAATTCTTATCTTTAATTTTAATAATCATAATATAGTTGATCTTATCTTAATTTTTTATGTCAACAATAACTTTGTTTTTCAAATGTTTCTGTCAGTTTTGAAAGGATAAACATATGTGCGCAAGATGCCCTGCAGCCAGCACAAACAAACCTGTTGTTAATTTTATGAATAAAAAGGAAATAAAATTAAACTAGAAAATTTCAAAAAATTTAAACAGGGCCTGCCACGGTGTGCGTGCTAATTCGTAACCCAAATAAGAGCTTCTGTTGATAAGTTATGTGCAGCAACATTGATGGAATGGGAATCGAAGCTTAAAAGGGTAAAAGAGCAAACGGTTCTTAGTCACTCATAAATAGGGGCATGTAGTACTTTATTGTACCATTTAGTAGTCTGTAAAACTGTATTGTACCATGTAGTACTGTGTAGTGCTGTATTTGACCATATAGTGCTGTGTAGTGCTCTAGTGTGCCATGTAGTATTGTATTGTACCATGTTGTACTCTGTAGTACTTTAATCTGCCATGTACTACTGTGTAGTACTGTATTTTACCATGTAGTACTATGTAATACTGTACAGGGGTCGACTGTGGCTCAGTGGTAGTGGTAATTTTGGTTCCTGCTTGCATCCAAGAAAAAATAAAAATTGTCTACCCCTGAGTTTTGAATCCACTATCTCCAGAATGCCAATCCTGTTCCCTAACCACTATGCCACAACAGCAGTATGTGAAGCACTGAGTTTTAGGCACTATGATTTACCGTCTATTTTCCAGGTTCAGGGTGGAAAACAGCTCCAAACGAACTGTTCCCATTCAAAAACCGTAGAAGCTATCGAGCGAATTCTTGATTGTTAGCGAGATTTATCCTTCATCTTCGATATTCTCAAAGCACAACTCTCTACCTTATTCACAGTCTGAGAACCAATGAGAGACAGATGACTAAGAACATCTCTCTGTTTCAGAAAATCCTGAGCAGTCACAATGATAAAGAATAGGAGAAGCGCTGTCAAACTGGGTTCCACTTTGAGTGGTCTAGAGCTTGCTGAGAGAAAACCGTGAGACAAGAGGAAATTTTGAAATGATTGTGAGAATCACAAAGGGGAGCTCTATTTCATGACTGAAAATCATGTCACTAGTCCGAAATATGTGACCGTGACGTCGAGTTATATTTTTATAAGCACCTTCCAGAAGTACATCACTCCACACTCTGCTTAACGAGCTGCTCCACTCTAAAAATGGTGAATTGGGGCAAACTTTGGGTTGAACAAAGTCAAATTGTAAAAAAAAAAAAACGTAACAGCTATCGACATGCGGTCTTCAATGCTGAACACAGCATGCACGTGGCTACAATCTGAATTTCAAATGGGGTTGCTAGGTTATTGTATGCTGACACAGTAAATTCTCAAAAATAGTGGATTTTCATGATTTTTGATGATTTTTCCATTCATTTCCTATGGGTTTTTTTCATATCTGAATGTATGCCTACACGTTCAGATTCACCCAGCATAGCTAGTTATTTATTTATAAAGTTTGTTTGCAGATGTTTGGGTTCTCATGTATTGAATAGTGAAAATGAAGTTGTATTCATTTGTTCGTTCATGATAATGGAGCAACATTTAGGACTTTAAGCAGAATTTTCCTCAAGCAAACATTACTATCTATTGGTGACTGTGAAAAACTGCAATCACGGTATATCAGTGACACACCTATAATAATGACTTAGAAATATTTACATTTGATTCAATACATAAAAACAGACACTGTTATAATTGGTACTTTTGTTTATCATTTTTATTTCATTCCTTCTTAATTCCTGTGAATGTGTTTTTATCTACTTATTCTACCAGATGAACTAATGATCAGTTGAGGTCAGGGCAGTTTAGAAACATTATTTTTATGAACTCACCACCTCTGGGAGGAGCCATAGGGGTCTGATACGATGTAGGAAGGGCAGGGACATTGGCAGTCTGATTGCTCTTTCTGTGTCTCTGTTATGTATTCTCCAAGCCACAGACGGTCGCGGCAGATAACCGCTTGTGCTGAGCCTGGTTCTGCCGGAGGTTTCTTCCTGTTAAAAGGGAGTTTTTCCTTCCCACTGTCGCTGCATGCTTGCTCAGTATGAGGGATTGCTGAGATTTCCACGACGCAATCTTCTGTGGTTCTGTAATTTCTACACTAAACATTGTATTGTAATAACTCTTTTTGTAAAGTGCCTTGAGATGACATCTGTTGTGAAATGGCGCTATATAAATAAACTGAATTGAAAATTGAAATTGATTCTCGGCTGCAAAAGCTGGCTCTTGGGACGGATATCTTCACCTCTCTGGTGGGGAAGGAATCAGAGCTGTTGTGGTAGATTGAGAGGTTCCGACTGGACATCATGCAAACCACAAAATTGAGATTACTTAGTTACACTTAGTAGCTGAAACTCAATATTCTGAAAAAAGATATTCTAACTCAAATGTGTTGAGTTCAGCATATTCTTTTGTTTTGAGTACAAGTAATTCAAACGTTTTGAGGGTCCTAATTATCATATGTTCTAGGGTGCTTAGGGGCATGCTTTTGACACCATGAGTGACTTGGAAGTCTGTTGTATTGAGACACCCATTGTGATCAGTCACAATTTATATAAATATTTACAGTGGTGTCTGTGTCAAAACCACATTCACAGTGATTATAATTAGTGCTGTACCATACTGTAAAATTTAGTATCGATCCGATAACAAGTAAATACAGGGCTAGTATTGCCGATTCCGATACTTTTTGTACTATCATAGAGATTTATGTGAGTTATTAAGTGAATGTATCATCACTTTGAAAATTTGTCTAAAAACTTGAATATTCATGATTATTTTGTAAGTTTACCTTTAATAAATCATGTATTTGATGATGATAAAAGTAGTCATGATCCATCCATCCATCCATCATCTTCCGCTCTGGTCTGGGGGGCAGTTGCCTCTCTCCCCAGCCACTTGGGCTAGCTCCTCGGGAGGAATCCCGAGGCGTTCCCAAGCCAGCCGGGAGACATAATCCCTCCAGCGAGTCCTGGGTCTTCTCCTGGGCCTCCTCCCGGTGGGTAGTGCCCAGAACACCTCACCAGGAAGGCGTCCAGATGGCATCCAGACCAGATGCCCGAGCCACCTCAACTTTTCTCGATGTGGAGGAGCAGCGGCTCTACTCGGAGACCCCTCCGGATGACCAAGCTTCTCACCCTATCTCTAAGGGAGAGCCCATCCACCCTACGGAGGAAACTCATTTCAGCCGCCTGTATCTGCAATCTCGTTCTTTCGGTCACCACCCAGCGTTCGTGACCATAGATGAGGGTAGGAACGTAGATCGACCGGTAAATCGAGAGCTTTGCCTTTTGGCTCAGCTCTCTCTTCACCACGACAGACCGGTACAGCGCCCGCATAACTGCAGACGCCTTACCAATCGGTCCATCGATCTCCCGTTCCATTTTTCCCTCATTCGTGAACAAGACCAATAGATACCTAAACTCCTCCACTTGAGGGAGGACCTCATCCCCGACCCGGAGAAGGCACTCTACCCTTTTCCGGCTAAAGACCATGGTCTCGGATTTGAAGGTGCTGATCCTCATCCCAGCCGCTTACACTTGGCTGGAAACTACTCCAACAATAGCTGTAAATCACGTTCAGATGAAGCCAATAAGACCACATCATCTGCTAAAAGCAGAGACCCGATCCTGATGTCACCAAAACGGATCGCCTCCACGCCTTGGCTGCGCCTAGAAATCCTGTACATAAAAATTATGAACAGGACCGGTGACAAAGGGAAACCATGGCGGATTCCAACTCTCACTGGAAACGAGTCCGACTTACTGCCGGCAATGCGAACCAGACTCTGACACCATTTATACAGGTACCTAACAGCCCATATCAAAGGGCCTGGTACCCCATACTCCCGGAGTACCCCCCAAGGACACCCAGAGGGACGCGGTCGAACGCCTTCTCACAGTCCACAAAGCACATGTAGACCAGTTGGGCGAACTCCCACGCACCCTCCAGGGTGAATGCGAGGTTCGACTATCTGTCGGACCCTCCTCTCCATAAGCCCTGAATAGACCTCACCAGGGAGGCTCAGAAGTGTGATCCCCCTGTAGTTGGAACACAATCTGTGGTCCCCCTTTTTAAAGAGGGGGGCCACCACCCCGGTCTGCCAATCCAAGTGAACTGCCCCCGATGTCCACGCAATATTGCAGAGCCGCGTCAACCAACACAGCCCTACAACATTCCTTAGCCTTGAGGAACTCCGGCCGAATCTCATCCACCCCGGGAGCCTTGCCACCGAGGACCTTTTTAACAACCTTGGTGACTTCAGCACCAGAGATTGGAGAGCTTGTCCCAGAGTCCCCAGACTCTGCTTCCAAACAGGAGGGCGTGTCGGTGGGATTGAGGAGGTCTTCGAAGTATTCCATCCACCGACCCAAAACTTCCCGCGTTGAGGTCGGCAGCACACCGCCCCCACTGTAAACAGTGTTGGTGGCAGACCGCTCCCCCCCCAAGACGCCGGATGGTGGACCAGAATCGCTTCGAAGCCATACGATAATAATGATAATAATATGATATAATAAACAGGAATACTAATGTTGTTTTGACAGTTAAAATAAATAAAGATTTATTCAGCCATTTAAATATTTCAGGATTGAGGCTTAGCTATGCATTTTTTGTAGGTAGTAGCATATCTATTTTTTCAATTACAGGGGAAAAATATATATATTTTTTTTATTTGGACTGGCTGAATATATTCCCTATGTGACTGTCTGAGTAGTAGTAGTTATAGTATACTCAATTATTGTAATGACCAATGACACTGAAAAATGACATTAGCCTATCATTAAATCTTATTTTCAATTCACTATAAGCTACCTGGATATTGTTTTTGCCCAAGCTGAAACGCCTCTGCAAGGGACCGCTGTCCTGGTGGTGGTGAGCTGCATTCCCTCTCTTCTTCCTTTGTTTGGCTCTGCTGCAGCTCAGCGTTTTAGTTGGGGTGTGTTTTAATATGCTTGTACAGGTTTGTGGTGTTGCCACAGTACCGTATTTGTTTCCTGCAAATATTACAGGTTGCAATAAGCCTGTGAACATTCTCATTCTTCCAGGTCATGGTTATGTCAAGGAAATTTTGATCGAACGCAACTGGACTTGGTAGTTTGTCTTGGAAGACATTTCACCTCTTATCCAAGAGGCTTCATCAGTTCATGCTCGCCGCTGAACAAACTGGGACTGGTCCAACTATTACAGGTTGCAGTGGTTTGGTCAAGGACTGTAAAATGGCTCCAAAAGTCGCTCCTCTTTCGCTCTGCCATCACACAGCAACAACAGCGTGCTGTTCGCTTTGCTATTGCCTCTGCTCGGCTTGCACTGTAGTACTTGTATGTTGCAGTGGAAGGGGGAGGGGCTTAGGGGCAGTGCAAGGGTGGGGGCTGACTGAGATCTGAGCAGCAGCAAGGAGCATGAGTGAAGGGAGAGAGGAGCGCTGGAGTGGCCACTCACAGTTGTACTGAAGAAAAACTGAAACTTAAGGATCGATCTCCTCACGCAGCTATCGATCAATACTCGATACCAATGTTAAATCGATACTATTGATATTTTAGATCGATCCGCCCAGCCCTATTTACAATTCTGCTCATTGTATAATTTTTGTTGAGAATTATTCAAACCCATTCAACGTTTAAAAGTAAGCAGAACGTTTTCAAATTGATACAAAAACAATCTGGATCCAGTGGGGGTAGTGGTGGTGGTGGGGTGATCATGAAAGCATGATTCAATTGCATAACACAAAAAAAATCAAATCAGCCAAAATTTACACGCAACCATTACTCTGCACTATTTCCTTTCTGTTCCTATCAATCCACGCTGAAACACTTCAAAAAGCATATAATTTAAGGTAAGGATGGCATACAACTTCATGTCTAAAAATGTGAACTGGAAAGTTTTATCTTATAGAGGTTTTTATCTCAGCCAAACCATCTAACAGGGGCCTCAGTGAATTTCTGTTATTGCACTGACTTTTGTAGTGCTTATTGGACTTTTGGTCTCATCTTGAATTTTTCAAATGAACGCCATGTTCAAACATAAGGGTGTCAATATGAACGCTTGGCAACAGGACTTTCTAGGCCGCAGCTCGATGATCTACTTGATTGGTGTTTCTTCTGAACAACAGCCGGATGTTTTGGACACATGAGTGAAGAAACAGGCAGAGCTGTCCACAAACCACTACCTGGTGGTGAGTCAGCTCTGATGTAGGGGGAGGGTACTAGACAGACCTGGCAGGCCCAAACGCGTTGCAGTGGTCTGCTGGGAACATCTGGTGGAGTCACCTGTCACAAGGATCTTCAACTCTCACCTCCGGCAGAACTTCAAACACGTCCGGAGTAGGGCCCTACTGATATATCGGCCGGCAGATATTATCGGCTGATGTGGGGGTCATGGCTGATATCAGCTATCGGTAGAAAAAATGGAAATAAGTAATAAAAAAAAAAAATCTTTTTTTTTTTGAGGGGGGACGGCAAAAAATGCAATTGAGCTACTTATCCAGCAGATGGCGCCAGATTCATAATTTCACGTCTCAGTTAGGAGTGCAGTTTAACATACGCAGCTGCCCAGACTGTTACGTTAAGTAAGACAGCACTGCTGTCGGGTCTATGCGCTCAATGGTCGGGGTTTAACTGCAGTTAGACAAACGCAGCAACAATGCTGGTTATGCACTGTTTTGATGGCTGATTTTCCTAGCGACAAATCTGGTGACATTTCTGACCACTGTTTGTTACTTTCTGTGAAAATTTGCCGCTGATATTCCCTACAGGTTAGAGATCCGTCTTGTTCTTCATGTTTGCAGAATTCTGCATTATAAGCTGCATGCACACTTGGTGCATTCAAGAAACGTTGTGTGTTCTGTGTTGTTTTTGAAAATCATTGCTAAATAAATCTTATTTACATTATTTGGAATCTAGTGAGTTACTGAGACTGCTATTTGGTGTGTAGAATAGGATAGAACAATCCTTTATTGTCCCACAAGGAGAAATTCATTTGTAACAGCAGAAAAAGCTAGAACAGAATACAATTTAAGAGTCCAGAAAAAAACCCATTATGGACATAGTTACAAAAACAGAGAACTGTACCTGTATGTAGATAAAGCGGCACAACCAGGTTGTAATGTGCTACAGAGCAAGATACTTAAATATAAATAATTTAAAATATTTAAAAAAATGTGCAGAATAGACCAGGGAGACATTTGTGAGCATCAAAATGGGCAGAGAAGGCAGGGTTTAACCTTAAAGTACCTTTTTTATTAATTTATTTGAATTTATCCATTATATCGGCTATTCGCTTTTGCCATTGTTTTATATCGGTATCAGACCCCAAAAATCCATATGGGTCAGGCCCTAGTCCGGAGGGAGGCGGGGGGCATTGAGTGAGCTGGCCATGTTCCGTGTCTCCCATGTTGAGGTGGTATGGCCGCAAGGTGGTGGACACCTTGCGTTTTGAGCTACTGGTGGACATCGGCAGTAAAGGAATCCATCCTATCCAAAATAAGGTATTCAATCGGGTCTTTCTGGCCTGTGGGAGGTCGGAAGCAGCTGATATGTACCGGCACGCCAAGCGGAGTGTGGCTCGGATGGTCGATGGGGCAAAAACTTAGATGTGGGAGGAGTTTGGAGAGGCCATGGAGAATTACTTTGTGAGGCTTTGAGGTGATTCTGGTCCACCATCCAGTGCAGTTCAAAAACAAAACTATATACATTAGGGACAGTGTGTTGCAGACCTCTACTTGGGTAGTTTTGGGTCGCTGGACTCTGGGGATGGATGAGAGTCCTCCGGAGTTCCTCAAGCCTTTGGATGCTGTGGGGCTGTGTTGGGTAATTTGGCTCTAAAATATTGTGTGGACATCAGTGGCAGTTCCCTTGGATTGGTAGAATGGGCTGGTGGTCCCCATAGTTAAAAAGGGGTACCAAAGACTGTGTTTTAACTATTGTGCAATCTTACTTTGGTGAGGTCTATTTATGGGTTCTGAAGAAGAGGGTCCGACAGAGAGTCGAACCTCAGAATCAGGAGTAACAATACGATTTTCGTCCTGTCCATGGAACACTGGACCATCTCTATACCCTAAGCAGGGTCCTGGAGGGTGCATGGGAGTTTGCCTAACCGGTCTTTTGCGGACTCGAAGAAGACATTCGACTGTATCCCTCGGGGAGACCTCTGGGAGGTACTCAGGGAGTATGGGGTACCCGGCCCCTTGATAGGGGTTATTCAGTCTTTGTATGACGGTGTCAGAGATTAGCTAGCATTGCTGAAAGTAAGTTGGGCTCATTTCCGGTGAGAGTTGGACTCCCCCAATGCTGTTGGCCCAATTTTTATGGATACGGTGGTCTCAGGATTGGTCTTTTTTCTACTTTTTGGAGATGATGTGGTCCTGCTGGCTTCATTGGAATATGATCTACAGCTTTTGCTGGAGTGGTTCACAGCCAGGTGGGTAGTGGCTGGGATAAAAATCAGCACCTCCAAATCTGAGATAGTGGTCTTGAACCAGAAAAAGGTTGAGTTCCATCTCCAGAGAACGGTGGATGAGGTCCCTGCCCAAGTGAAGGAGATCAAATATCTGGGGGTGATTGTTGAATCCCATATAATTCTCTGGCATTGAGGGGGTGGCACGTTCAGTCTATGCAATCACGCTGTGTATTCTGCGTCCTCCTCGTATTCTTCAAGTTGATATTAAAATACTCCTGAACTGCTAAATATGTTAAATAAATTCAACAACACCTGTTTTTCTTTTTGTAGCCCTGGGTTGGGGGGGGGATGACCAACTCTTTGGCAGAAGTATGCTCCTACTTCTCAATGCTGTTCTCTATTATGGCAACTGTAAACAGGAAGACACAGAGCGGGCTATGTGCACGGCCCCATCTTTACAGGGTTGCACGATGGCGCATACACATTGCTTGTGGGAATTGCATTGGACTCTATAGGAGGAAGAAGGGAATTAAGAAATATAACAAATGTTGTGGAGCAATACCCATATACAGGGTTTTCCCCATTGCTGGTAACATACACATAAAGTAACATAAAAGTAACATAAATAAAAGTAACATAAATTAACATAAACAAAGAAGTACAAGAAGTGCAAACTTCCCTTGGCCAAATGTTACCCGTGATCAGAGTTTGAAAGGATCCAATTAGATTTTTTTTTAAAGAAAAGGAAATCATTGACGAAACAATATCTAACTGACTGGAAACCTGTGCTTAGATAAGTAGATGTTTTTCTAAATCAAATTTCTTCTAATTGGTTACTCTAAAATTAACATTGTCATGAAAGTATTATATATTCTATTTTTAAGCAGGTTAAATATTTAGTGTTTATATTTTTGTGATTGAACATTTGAGGAATTGAGACCGTCAATGAGAGCATCTTATGTGATGTGATTAAAACTGACTGTGATCTTTCTTGTTTCTGGCCGGCCCCAGATGAGGAGTGGACACACCCCCAATACTTTTTTTCCAGGTTACCTCTGGGTGTGATCTACAAATACCTGACGATATCTTTTGATCACAGGTCAAGAAACAGCTTTGAAAGCTGGAAGTTCAAGGAACGTCAGAGTCTGGGACTCTACATACAGGTCAGGGACCTTTAATGTTGATTTAAAAAGCAGCATTGGAAGCTGGGAAAACAGTTGGGGACTCCAGGTTTGGGAACGTTAATGCCATTTTAAGAATACAAGACATCATTGGTTAGGAAGAAATTAAAATTAAACCTAAGTGAGAGAATGAGACGTGAGAGTAAGAACGTAACTGCTGACATTTTTTTATTTCTCTCCTGTTTCCCCTATTTGCCTGTACTCCGGAGGAGGAATACGTTTGCCCCTGCAGTCTATGGTAAGATTTGGAAAAGCTAAATCAAAAGTCCTCCGCCTCTGAGTTAGGCTAACAGGAGGCCAGCAGACACATTGTCCTGACCAGAGTGGAGACAGATGACGGAACTATCTTTAAAGGACGCAAAGTCTGTGAGTGAAGTAAGTTTTAGAGGAGACGTATCGCGTTGGTAAGACGTATCGCGTCATTTCCTGTTTTGTGACTAACTCGTTTGTAGCAAGTCGGTGTTTCTCTCTCTCTTGAACTGATCTAACTTTCTCTGTCAATAAGTTTTTTCTGAGTTGCTTTAACACACAAACACATTAAAACGTTAATTTTCTTCACGGTTTAGGACTCTTTAAGCGTTTTACTGGGTTAATTACTTTGTTTTTAGGTAAGGTAAGGTACCGCTTGGTTAGCTTAGCTTTACGGCTAGCATGGCTTCGGCAGCTTTCTCTCTTGTCCCTCCATCTCTCTCTACACCTCCTCCTCTTTCCTGCTCTCTCTGTCAGATGTTTAGTTACTCCTCCGCCTCATTTAGTGAAGTTGGTAGGTGTAATAAGTGCAGCATTTTTGTAGCTTTGGAGGCGAGGGTTTCTGAGCTAGAGGCCCGGCTCCGCGCTGTAGAACAGCCAGGCCCAGCAGTAGCTAGCGCGGAGTCAACTAGGACAGGACCTAGCCGTCCTTCAACAGCTCCCGTGCAGCCGGGACCTCAGGCGAGCTGGGTGACTGTTCGTAGGAAGATTAGCGCCAGACCCCAGTCCGCGGCCAACCTCCAGCCCCTTTCTCTGAACAATAGGTTCGCCCCGCTCAGCGACGCACCCGCCGAGCAGGAGAGGCCGATTCTTGTAATTGGCAGCTCCATAGTTAGGAATGTGGCTCCAGAGACACGAAAGACCACCGTCAAATGCCTTCCAGGGGCCAGGGCTGCGGACATTAGGTCCCATCTGAAGCTTTTGGCCAAGGACAAACGGCGGTATAGCAGGATCGTTATCCATGCTGGTGGCAACGACACCCGGCGACGGCAGTCGGAGGTCACTAAAATTAGCGTAGCTTCGGTGTGTAGGGCTGCCAAAAAGATGTCTGACTCTGTAATTTTTTCTGGTCCCCTGCCTGATCGTACTAGCGATGACATGTACAGCCGTATGCTTTCGTTCCACCTTTGGTTGTCAAGGTGGTGTCCAGAAAACGATGTGGGCTACATTGATAACTGGGGGGCCTTCTGGGGAAAACCTGGACTGTTACGTAGAGACGGCATCCATCCCACCGAGGACGGAGCTTCGCTTCTTTCCAGGAACATTGATAGGGTTATCTCTAGTTCCCCAAAGCCGTGACAACCCAGAGTCCAGCTCAGGGAACCCAGAGTCCAGGTCAAGGAACAGGGACTGCCACCCACCCACTACCCTATAGAGATAGTTTCCCGTCCACTACCCAAAACTAATGAATTAAAAGTTAATGCTACTAGAGCAAAGTATAAAAATCTCATAAAGATAAATAAAACTCGGACTGAACATAAAAACAAATCAATTAAATGTGGTTTACTAAACATAAGATCTCTCCCCTCAAAAACACTCTTAGTAAATGACTTAATTTGTGAAAATAATATTGATTTGTTTTGTCTTGCAGAGACATGGTTGCAGGAAGAGGACCATGTCACAATAAATGAGTCAACTCCCCCTAGCTACTTAAACTTTAGTGTCCCTCGAAGTACTGGTCGAGGAGGTGGAGTAGCAACTATCTTTCATTCCGATTTACTAATTAATCTCCAAAAAAATAATAGTTACAGTTCCTTTGAGCATCTAGTTTTTAGCTTTCCTCATACACATAACAAAGCAGTAAAGCCACTTTTGTTTGTGGTCTTATATCGTCCACCAGGACCTTATTCTCAATTTTTAGATCAGATTTCAGATTTTCTATCTGACTTAGTTTTAAACACTGATAAAGTCATTATAGTCGGAGACTTCAATATTCATGTTGATAATGAAAGTGATAGTCTAAATACAGCTTTTAACACTATCCTAGACTCAATAGGCTTTACTCAAAATGTGCAGGGACCAACACATTCTTGTCACCACACTTTAGATCTTGTGCTGACTTATGGCATTGACTGTGAAGAAATAACAGTCTTTCCACATAACCCTATCCTGTCTGATCATTTCCTTATCACTTTTAAACTTACTCTAATGGATCATATCAAACCTGAAAGAAAACTTCATTATACCAGAACGTTATCAGACAACGCTGTAGCAAATTTTAAAGAAGCTCTTCCAACTTTAATTTCCTCAGTTTATAAATGCAGAACAGAAAACAGTGATTTAACTCGTGACCCCTCACAACTTGACATTTTAGTTCATAGCGTTAATTCCTCCCTGCGTCGGGCAATAGACAAAGTTGCCCCCTTGAAAAGGAAGGTGGCTAGCCATAGAAGATTAACTCCCTGGTTTAATTTAGAGCTACGTACCCTAAAGCAGAATGTTAGAAAACTAGAGAGAAAATGGCGCTCCACGCATTTACATGATTCCTTTTTAATATGGAAAAATAGTTTATTGCTATATAAAAAGAGCCTTCACACAGCTAGAACAGCATATTATTCATCTTTAATCGAGGAGAATAAAAATAATCCTAGGTTTCTTTTTAATACAGTTGCCAAACTCACACAGGATCATAGCTCTATCGAGCCAACCATTCCCCAAGCTCTAAGCAGTGACGACTTCATGCAATTCTTTATAAATAAAATAGACTCCATAAAGAATAAGATAATTGGGAACCTTCCCAATATGCTTGCTTCCTCCTTAGTTAATGAGGCAGCCTCAAAAATGGTGGAACCTAATATATGCTTAAACTGCTTTAATGCAGCCGAACTTTGTGATGTACTAAAATTATTAGCTTCATCTAAACCTTCAACTTGCGTTTTAGACCCAATCCCAACTAAACTCTTAAAAGAAGTTTTCCCTCTGATCGCTGCTCCAATTTTAAATATAATGAATCTATCCTTAGTCAATGGATATGTACCACAGGAGTTTAAGATTGCTGTAATTAAACCTCTACTTAAGAAACCCTCTCTTGATCAAAACGACTTAATTAACTATAGACCGATATCTAATCTTCCCTTCTTATCTAAAATTCTTGAGAAAATAGTTGCACACCAGATATGTGAGCATTTAAACAATAATGAGCTGTTTGAGAAGTTTCAGTCAGGCTTTAGAGCTCATCACAGCACTGAAACAGCTCTGGTGAAGGTTACTAATGATATTCTCATAGCCTCAGACAATGGACTGGTGACCATTCTGGTTCCTGTTAGATCTCAGTGCTGCCTTTGACACTGTTGACCACAATATTCTCATAGAAAGGCTTCAAAGTGTCGGTATAATAGGAACAGCACTAGGTTGGTTTAAATCTTATTTGTCTAACAGATTTCAGTTTGTTCAGGTAAACAATAGATCTTCCTCAACCTCAATAGTTACTTGCGGAGTACCACAGGGTTCAGTGCTTGGGCCGATTCTCTTTACTATATATATGCTTCCTATTGGTAAAATAATTAGGCAGCATGGGATAAAATTCCATAGTTACGCAGATGATACACAGCTATATCTATCCATTAATCCTGATGAATCCAATCAGTTAGGTAGACTACAGGCATGTCTGGAAGACATAAAAACTTGGATGACTCTAAACTTCTTGCTTCTAAATTCTGATAAAACAGAAGTTGTCGTCTTTGGACCAGAAGCTCTGAAAAAGAAACTACTTAGTCAGCCCCTTCACCTGGACGGCATTAAATTAGCCTCCAGTAATAAAGCAAAAAACCTCGGTGTCATTTTTGACCAAGATATGTCATTTAGAACTCACATTAAAGAAGTCTGTAGGATTTCCTTTTTTCACCTTAGGAATATTGCAAAAATTAGAACCATCCTGTCCAGGAATGATGCTGAAAAACTAGTCCATGCATTTGTTACTTCAAGGCTGGATTACTGTAACTGTCTATTATCAGGTAGTCCACAGAATACAATTAAAAGTCTTCAGTTAGTTCAAAATGCTGCTGCTAGGATTCTGATGAATATTAAAAGAAGAGATCACATTTCCCCTGTTTTAGCTTCTCTTCACTGGCTCCCAGTAAAATCTAGAATAGAATTCAAGATCCTCCTTCTGACATATAAAGCCCTTAATAATCTAGCTCCATCATACATAAGAGACCTGATTGTTCCATATGTTCCTAACAGAGACCTTCGCTCTCAGACTGCAGGTTTACTGGTAGTTCCTAGGATTTCTAAAAGTAGAATGGGTGGCAGATCTTTCAGCTATCAGGCTCCCCTCCTATGGAACCGGCTCCCAGGGTTGGTTCGTGAAGCAGACAATTTGTCTATCTTTAAAACTAGGCTAAAAACTTTCCTCTTTGACAAAGCTTACAGTTAGAGATATGTTTATAGGTAGTTAGAGTCAGGTCAGACAGGTAGATAGGAAGAGACAGGTTAATGTTAGTAGTCAGGCAGAGTGTCAAAAGTTAGGAAGAGATAGGAAGAGGTAGAGTAGCTAGGTAGAGATAGATTAATGTAAGCCAGGTAAAGATCCGGAGCCGGTCGCGGCTTACCGCCGCGGAAGAAATGTGCCCCACAGGGGCCAGCCAGCGCCGGAGAGAGGTCCCTCAAGGGGATCCTCCCGCACAGTGCGGCCGCCCATTACCTGCCGGGTTGAATCCCCCGGGCAGACTGTGCGGACCCCACCCGTTTATCTCTTAAACGTTTCTCGCCCTCTTCAACTCTGTCCTCTCAGTTCTGTCTATTTTTCCTTAAGATAGTTGTCGACTATCGGTCTCGTGCCGGTATTTAGCCTTAGATGGAGTTTACCACCCACTTTGGGCTGCATTCTCAAACAACCCGACTCCGAGAAGACCCCGGCATGACGGGGGCCGTTACCGGCCCTACACCGTCCACGGGTCAGGAGGACTCAGACAGAGTGTTGGTAGCCAGGTCTCCTAGTAGCTAGGAGACAGGTTAATGTTAGTAGCTATGCTGCTTTAGGCTAGGCTGTTGGAGGACATTATTAGGGTCTGTTCCTACTTTCTCTCCTACTTCTCCCCAACTGCATGATGTGCTGTCAATTCAAGCACTAACCTGTTTTCTATTATAGTAGGTGCTCCGGATTAGCCCTGCTTGACGACCCTGACTAAGATGGCATTGCAGTGACGGAAAATTCTCCACGTCCTGCAACAAACTTCTGCATCAGTTCTATTGCTCTTTCTGTGTCTCTGTTATGTATTCTCCAAGCCACAGACGGTCGCGGCAGATAACCGCTTGTGCTGAGCCTGGTTCTGCCGGAGGTTTCTTCCTGTTAAAAGGGAGTTTTTCCTTCCCACTGTCGCTGCATGCTTGCTCAGTATGAGGGATTGCTGAGAATTCCACGACGCAATCTTCTGTGGTTCTGTAATTTCTACACTTAACATTGTATTGTAATAACTCTTTTTGTAAAGTGCCTTGAGATTACATCTGTTGTGAAATGGCGCTATATAAATAAACTGAATTGAATTGAACTAATGTTATTAAATAATTTGTCTGACTTAGATGTCCTGGAGCAAGACTAGGTTTGAATATAAGTTGATACTCTGTCAGAGTCCTTGTATAAACGTGAGATAGGAAGCGATTGTGTGTATGTGTGTGCGTAAGAAGGGAGATCTCTTTGTTTATTGTGTTTTGCATTTGAATATCGACTATACAAACAGGATGAAGTATATGTAATAATAAATACATAAAGTAAAATAAACTGAAATCAATGTATTAACGCTAGAAGAAACAAAATCATGATGAAGAATTTAAAAAATCATTGAAGAAGGCGACTTGAAGTAGTGTGTTGGGAAGTCCAACTCTTTTGGGAGGATTCAGTGCTTAGAGCTTGCTGAGAGTTGCGTCGTTCCCGCTCCCACATCATTAAAAAACACTCAAAGAGATGGTTCTCAGAGTATCGGTTGGGAACGATATATAGCGACGCTCAAGTTGAGAGACATTTTTTAAGTTGAAAGGTGAGGCTGAAACAAACAAGCTAATATCGCCCTTAAATAGATATTTTTAAGATAAACAAAGGATCTGTTGTGGAGGGAGTTTATTGAGCAAAACTGAACTGTCATGATCAGGTAGAAGTTTATTTTTGGCTTCTGCAGGACCGAATGTAAACCATGCTTAGATACCAAGTTTTGGACAGTTCAGTCTCTGAACCTCTGAATGAAATAATCTAGTGAGAATCTAAAATCGCATCCTAAAACTTTCCACCTGGGTTGTGTAAACTTTGTATCGGCAGTGTGGTGGTAAAATATAGTGTTATTATTCATCTTTACTTTGTAATCAAGTGTGACGCATGTTTACTTAATGTTGTAGTCTTAGTTTGAAAGTTAGTCTTACTGACTGATGCTTTTACGTCATGGTCAGAGTGTTTTGATAATAATAGTCCACATCCTGCGTTACCATGGAGATGGCTCTTCTGACTGAACATCCTTGAAGGTCTACAAAGTTCACAGCTTTCTAATCGAGGAGAAAGGTGCCTTCAATTCTCTGATTTTCCCCCTGAGAGTAGTACTTTATGAGTAGAGTAGATAGACGCAAGGTTACTATAAATAATATAGGCTTGTATTTGTAAAACTGAGACATGTCAGTACTCTGCATTTTCCTGATGTGATGGTGTCCTCCTGCTTGATCAAACCGAACTGTAATAACACCTCCAACCTTTAACGGAATTCTCTCTCATCCTTTGGTCAGTGTTTCCAGCACTAACAGGCAGTTTGAGAAAGAGGAGCATACAAGTGTATTAAGAGGTAAACTGTCAATAACTTCTATTGATATGATTTCCTGAATCCAGATTTTTGTAAATATTTAAAGTTATATTAAAGTTTACTAAGTGTCAGGGATTTGCGGTGTGAGGTATGGACCCAGACGCAGAAGCAAGGTGCAGAGTTCTTTATTGAGGGTGAAGGATGGCGAGAACGAAGATAACAGGAGAAACACACAGTGGAAGGTCTGAAGTCCTGTAATGATCCGGCCGTGACTGAAGGGAAGTGGCAGGTTATAAAGAGGTGAGGTAAGGAGGATCTGGTGTGCGTGATTGGAGGCACAGGTGAGGGTGATGATGATGATGAGTGAGTGAGGGAAGCTGCGTGTGGAGTGAGGCATGACACTAAGTGTATGCTGAAATACTCCTACAACTGCTCGACCTTCATTGCAAAATAGTAATCACGCTCCTCAGGGCGAGGAGACATCTGAACCCGCTAAAAAAAGGATCTAAAATATTTACGAATTATGAGATCTGTGATTTGATCACAACTAGAGTAGAAGAATTCCGGAACTCAATAGAATACTTTGGAGATGTTGCCTTGCCGGAAACTAGCATCTCCCCAATTAAATTCAACCTTCAAGTTCTGACAAATCTGTGCATAATGTAGGGGAGATAGATCTTGACGGGCAGCCATAACAATTCTTTGAAGGAGTTGGTCAGTTTGATCAGGAAAGCGGAGAAGAATGAGAAGTTATCCCTAGATTGGAAAATATTGGCTCTTCTTTTCCAAAGTTAAAACATTAGGAATACTGAACACAACTGAATCTAGGCTAATGTAATGCTCATAGAGTTATGTACCACGGAATAAATGCCTAAGTATGTAAAAAAAAAAAAAAGATTTGGTTTGGGAGATACATTTGAAAAAAAATATAAAGTTGTGGAGTTATTAAAAATGGAGAAATATTGTATAGATAGTAAAAGACTGATCAATATTTTGATGGAAAATGAACAAACAGAAATGTAAAACAAACTTTTAGAGTGTGCTTTTGATTTTTTTTCTTTTTTGTGGGGAGTCACATTTAGGCTATTACTATAAAATATAAATTCTGTTGTATTTGAAGATATCTAAGCATGTACCTATTTGGAAGACTTGCTTTTCAAAAGTCCCACGTTATTTATTTATTTTTCATTCTTAATTGTGATGTTAAACTTCTGTTAATTTTTATTGAACAGACCATCATAATGTATATAGCCAATGGGGAAGAGAATACAATACAATACATAGTTTCTCATCTTTTATTAACAGATTTTTGTATTTGGTTCCATCTGAGAACTGATGATGAATATGTGAACTCACTTTTTAGCTGTTTAGCTCCCTATGAAAAATAGCATTCCCACAGCATGGTACTGTCACATCCATGTTTTAGTTGTTTTAATGCTTATTGTTTAATTATGTTCTCTAATATATCACCAAGGCCGTCATGGAGACTGTAATTATACTAGCATTGAATTACATATTTGTGGACTTAAAAAAATAACAGTTAAATTTTAATGTAATGCATGATCTAGTAGGCTATGTGGTGCTTGTAATGTTTGGTAGCGTATACCATAAAATGTATTTGGATGTTTATAATAAGAGGAGTAATGCCTATATAAAATTAGAGTTATTTTTGTTCTCCCCAGAAAAAGGTTACGATATAACAGAATAATACACCTGCAGTTAGTGAAGAATTTTGCTAACAAATAATTTAGATTTTCTTGATTTGATTTTTTGTTTGTTTTTATTTCCGACCTATACATATCTACTTTAAACTGGATCCTCAGTGGAATAGCAAAATTTCAGTTTATTTTATGGATGAAAAATATGGGGAATTTTGATTGACAAAATGGGGTAAAACGAAAATGATTCATAGGACATTTATTGGACATTTTTAGAAGCTTTAAAAAAAAGTAATGTTAAAGTGATAGTCTGGATCTCTAAAGGAATTACAAATTTTAATAATTGTATTAAATTGACCTCCTGGCCTTAAATGTTGATATAAAATAAGTCATGTTATGATTATAACATTACGGGTAAGTCCCGTATCTCATCTATGGCTGAAAAGCCACAGTGCCATCCACTTGAATCAATCAAGTGATGCCAAGGGCTGTCAATAATCACGAACGCTGTGTGCTCGTAACCGCGCGCATGCTCAGTTTCTGTTTACACAGAGCCTCCAAATCAAGCCTCCGCCATTAGTCTCGACTTTTTCAAACCAAAAAAAGCATTATCACCTCCGATAACTCCATTATTGACACTGGTTGTTTTCTCTCTCTCCTCCGCACGTCTTGGTCCACTGACCTGGCCCGTGCACGTAAAAAGTAGGCGCGGTTTCAAGACCAATCACAAAGGGCGGGGGAGGGAGCTTCTGTCGTTTTTTTTCAAATCCTCTCTCTCGTTTTTCTTAGCACTTTAAGGCTATTATCAAAAATTACACACGTCTAGTATAAGTAAAAACAACTAAAATTTAATCTGTAACTACGGTGTAATTAAAAAAAGTGTAGTTTGACCGTTACCTATACGTTTTCATTTTGATATGTTTGGGGATTCAATTCAATTCACTTTTATTTATATAGCGCCAGTTCACAACAAATGTCATCTCAAGGCACTTTACAACAAAAGTCATCTTAATACAATAATACAAACATTCCAATCAGTTAAGTTTTCTATGTAAGGAATCCCAGCAGATTGCGTTGAGTCATCGGCGTGAGGTTGTGCCCGGATCATGCAGACTCCAACCACAGCCATTCCTCAGCAAACCCTCATACTGTGGAAACATGTAGCGACAGTGGAGAGGAAAAACTCCCCTTTAACAGGAAGAAACCTCTGGCAGAATCCTGGCTAAGTACAAGCGGTCATCTGCCACGACCGTCTAGGGGTCTGAGAAGATAGAGAAGAGACAGCATGAAGGATGCTCGGTCACCCCGAGCACCATCCGGACCAACGCCCCCAATCCAGCAGGGGGCATCATAGCCGAGCAGGGTACCAGACCGGGTGGAGCTTCTAAGTGCAGAAAAACACTGAGAAAGCAGGGTTAACGATAACATTAACATCAGAAAAAATATATCTGGAGAGTAGTGGGAAAGAAAAGTAGAAGGTGTATTAGGGTCAGTTGAGTCTGAAAAAGGATAATTTTGTTCCTAATTCTTAAGTCTATTAGCAATGTACGGTGTGAGGGAGATGGAGTTGAGGAGGGCTGCCGGACCGGGCTGCATCCTCCCCTCGCCGGATCGGGCTGAACACTCCATCTCCCTCTACTCCCTGCCTGGAAATCCAGGAGGAAAGAAGGAGGTAAGTGGGTAAGTATTGTAGTGCTTATGCATCTCTGCTTGCTCATAGAATCAGAATCAGAATCAGTTTATTGGCCAAGTATGTCACATACAAGGAATTTGACTCCGGCAAACTTTTTCCTCCAGTACAGAACTTGAATAAGTGAAATAAAAAAAAATAAAAAAAGAAAAAAAAAAGAAAAAAAAAAGAAAAATATGAACAAAAATAAGTAAAAATACAAATAAATATCAGCTCGTAAATAATAAAGGATAATATATACACCAAGGACTGCGCCCTCTCCAGAATCTATGTATTAGAGAGATAATATTATTGGTAAGTGATATAACTGGAGTACATAAAGGCCCGCTCTTCCGAAGACTCTGGCATTATCTTTGTCCATCACTTTCTTGCCTTAAAACCTGGTGTAAATCTTTTTGTGTCCTGATTCACGATTCAACCTTGGTTCAATTCTCTAATCACTTTATTCTGGTAAATTAACACTGTTAGAAATCGGAGAGGGATTATAAGGTCTAGTGTCTATATAAGTAACTATAAGCTTAATCAAAAAGGAAGGTTTTAAGCCTAGTGTTAAAAACAGACAGAGTATCTGCCTGACGAACTAAAACTGTGAGCTGGTTCCACAGGAGAGGAGCCTGATAACTAAAAGATCTGCCTCCTATTCTACTTTTTGAAATCCTAGGAAGTACCAGTAGACCTGCATCCTGAGAACAAAGTGCTCTGTTTGGAACATATGGAACAATCAGATCTCTGATGTACAAGGGAGCTTGATTATTAAGGGCTTTATACGTAAGGAGGAGGATCTTAAACTCTATTCTTGATTTAACAGGGAGCCAATGGAGAGAAGCCTAAACAGGAGAAATGTGATCTCTCTTTTTAATATTCATCAGAACTCTTGCATTTTGGATCAACTGAAGGCTTTTGATTGCATTTTGTGGACTTCCTGATAATAAGAAATTACAGTAGTCCAGCCTCGAAGTCACAAATGCATGGACTAGTTTCTCTGCATCACTCCTGGACAGAATGTTTATAACTTTAGCAATACTCCGAAGGTGAAAGAAAGAAATCCTAGAAACCTATTTACTATGAGATTTAAATGTCATGTCTTCGTCAAAAATTACACCGAGGTTTTTTACATTATTACCATTGGCCAAATTAATTCCATCAAGATGAAGTGATTGACCTAGCAGTTTCCTTTTTAATGGTTCCGGTCCAAAGACAACAACCTCTGTCTTGTCTGAATTTAGCAGCAGAAAATTACGTTTTTATGTCTTCCAGACATGCTTGTAATCTACCTAACTGGTTGGTTTCATCAGATTTATGGATAAATATAATTGTGTATCATCAGCATAACTATGGAAATTCATACAATGTTGTCTAATTATTTTACCAATTGGAAGCATTTATATAGTAAAGAGAATTGGTCCAAGCACAGAACCCTGTGGTACTCCACAAGTAACCCTTGAGTGTGAAGAAGATTCATCATTGAGTGTGAAGAAGATTCATCATTCATCAAACAAAAGTGGTTTTAATGTTTTGCAGCTTGGATGAGGAAAACTAAGGATTAGATGTTCAAAAGAGCTGTAGTTAATAATTGGTCCAGGGCAAATTTGCAAATCTGAATGAAAGATGGTTGCAACTCCTCCAATTCCAGTACTTCTAGGAATGTGAAAATTTTGAGAATTGGTAGGAGTTGACTCATTTATAATTATAAAATCCTCCTGCTGCAGCCAGGTTTCTGATAGGCAAAATAGATCAATTTTATGATCACATATCAATTCATTTACTAATAAAGTCTTTGAGGAGAGGGATCTTATGTTTAGTAAACCACATCTAATTACTCTATTTTCTTATTTGGTCCGAGTCGTATTTATTTTAATGAGATTTTCAGAGTTTGGTTTTGTCAGGTTAACTTTTAGTCCATTCGATTTTGGCCATGGGCAACACACTGTCTCAATGGGGTATCGAGTGGGTAACAGTACAGAAGCTGCAGAGAGGTGGGTTAAACTTTTGATGATGAACTGTTCTACTTTAGTTATCAACCTTTGAAATCTCTATATGAAAGATTTGGGGTATAGATGCCTTTAATAAATGAACCAAATTTTAACATTGTCATGTCATGTCATATGTCATGAAGTGACCATCTTTATTATTATGTTATTTTTTGTTATCAATAAGTAGTTGCAATATTTAGTTTTTTAGTGTTGTTGGTATTCAGAAGAGGAAAATGAAGGCATAGAGTTGTTTGTTAGTGTCAGCTGAACACAGATGGTACTTATCACGGATTTATAACTATCTATTAGATGCCACTTTCTACACAAGGGGAATTTCTTTCAATGTAGGTCAGTTTCATGTTATGCCTAGAATTATACTATTTTCCAGGTTTGGTCCAGGGGACACATTTTTATGTGGGATTCATCAATTATATTGACGCATGTTATACACATGTGTAAATGAGAGGGGATTTGTATGGTTTGTTTGGTCAAATATTCATTTACATTTTGGTTTTCCTTTTTAACAAATGGACAGACTTAAAAATAACATGAACTGATTTGTTAATAACACAGTACATTTCTATGAATCTGTTTTAAACACAATATTTTTTCTCTGTCTGAGTGTTGCTCCTGAGGCCTGATGTCACTCCTGCTCTGATGGCAATATTCAACAAGCAGTGGATTCATGGACTCATTTTTTACCCTACATGACAGCTTGAGGATGGCAGATCATATCTTTCCAGGACAAGGGTTTGGTGAAAAAATTAAGTTTTTCTTCTGAGCACGTTGCCTGATGCAAAATCGAAACCTCTCTCCCAACTAAAGTGGATATTCCTGCACATTGGTGTGGGTGTCTGGCTTTGAATGGTTGATGCTCATCATTGTCAGACTGTCATATGTATTGCAAGAAAATGAAGAACAGCTAGAGGAGCTGAAGACGCGGAACAACATCACAGAGCGGGAAGGGGTCGGGTGAAGATTCTGTTTCATTTTCAGACCAATTATCTTGTCTTTAACATCAGAGATAATATAAAAAACCTAGAAGCTAGCTATTTGTTAAAATCATATGGGTATTTGATTATCTGTTTGGACCTGGAATTGAAGGTAGGTGAATAATGTAGGTAAAGAATGAAGGTGAAGAATGAAGGTAAAATATTAGATTTTTTTTTTTTTAACGTGTCCTGTCTAGCAGTATGCTACTCAGAATTGGTGTCTGAGTACCAAGTACAAGCCCAACAGTTTTACTTTCCCAAGCAGAGTATTACAGCTTCGCTGTAGTACGCCACTTGATGTATATGTATGAAAAATCTTTATTAGTGATTACTGTGGGTTCAATTTCCTGACGTCATGGACACTAAACTGAGACAAGAAGGGAGAAAGGAAGAAGGTGAAGAAAAGAAACCGGACCAACAGAGGCGCGAACCGACGACACAAGACAGGGAGGCAAACAAAGAACACAAGAAAACATCCCAGTCCTCCACCTCTGCCGGACGGCAGAGAAACAGTAATAAAAAACAAAAACAACAAACTGTACAGAACCAAACCAATAGTTCGGATCTAGTAGAATAAACTAAGAATTACATATTCACTACACACAAGCATGGATTAATGAACATAATACAAATGTTTCTGGTAAGCTCCTGTGAACAACTAACTAATGATGATAACCTCAGCTTAAGATATGCCCGTCCACACCAATGTCCCCACACCTATGTGTGTGTGCGAGCATGCAGGTCGGAATAAGGTTTCCCCATGCAAGTGATTGATAGCTGGTGTAAGGAACCGTCAATCCGTCCTACAGGAATCGATCAGCGCAGGGTCGATCACCCACCAAGAGAGGAACAGATGGAAGCCCCAGGGGAACACCCACCAGCCGCAATGCTGGGGCCCGGGAGATCGCAGGGACGAGCCCACGGGCTCCGCCGGAAACCGGCTACGCCAGGACGGGCCCGGATCAGGACCCGGAGGCCACGGGGACCCCCCGCCGCCGCAGGCAAGGGGGATCCGCAGCCAACCGACGGACAACACACACCGCCACCACCCCGCACCAATAACCATCGCCAACAACCCGGCCCGCCCCCACACACCCACACGCCAGGGAGCCACAACAAGAGCCAAAGCGGATGTACGCCCTCCCCAGGCCGCGCCCAGCCGGCACCTGGACATCCAGATCTTCCAGCTCCTGGGTCCAGATCCCGCCCCACGCAGGGCGCCAAGATCAGGGGCCCAGCCAATGCCGGACAGCCCCCCCCAAGTGAACAGACCAGCCAGCAGAAGTCCTGGAACCGGCAGGAGGCCTGGGCGCCAGGCACGGTCCCCACCGATCCACCGGACGGCACCAACCTACTCTACAACCCCGGCACCCCCATAAGAGGTGCCCCGGTCAATCCAAGGAGGACGTCGGCCCGAAACAGCGGCCGCCAGACACACCGGACCACCCGGTGTGTCCCTCCCCGTCACTCCCCGTCGGGGAGTGACGGGGAGGGACGAAGAGGCATCAGGCCAGAGAGCAGCCAAACATCCAACCTGACAGGTAGACATAGACAGACAGAGACACTCATACGTACCCTCCCTCTCATGCATACACATTCTTACAAATACAGGACATACGAAAAAAGGACGCTATACACTCATTCATACCCCCCCATACGTACACTATACGCCATACTCCCAGGCCCAGGGACAGACGCCCCAATAGAGCACCCTGCCCCTGGACCCAGGAGACAGACCCCTTTGCCCACCAGGACGGGGACAAGCAGACCGCCAAGGCCCCCACACCGGCAAGAGCAGCCCACCAGCCCAGGACCCCGACCAGATGGCCTGATGTTCTATCCGGGCTCCGACCCCTGATGGTCCAACGAACAGGGGTGTGGAAAGACCCCCCCAGCCTCTCTCCCTCCGCTCAATGTGGTGTTGTTGCGTGTTGTTCTAATGTGCACTTAAAACAGAGGGGTGGGACATGGGAATACTGCCGGGTACCCCCATCTCCCCAACCGGGCCCTCAGTGTCTAGATGCGTTTAAACAGTGGGTGCCGGCACCACAGGCGAGGCCCCCCACAGCAGGCCCCTATAGGGGGCCCCCCATGAGGGGTCCCGCCCCCAGCACCAATGCGCCCACCGCCAGGTCCCTACATGTGCGTTCCATGTAAATGTTGCAAGTGTAAGTGTCTAAGTTGCTCAATAAAATCGGGACCCAGGCCGCCACCGGGTAGCGAAGACGGAAGCTCCATCCCGCACCCCAGTGACGTGCCCACGTCCTAAGGCCTTGTGAATGGTAGAATGAAGGAGCAGGTGGACAGAGGCATGGGGATGGGGAGAAAATAACTGGGGTGACCATTGCCAACCCCAGGGAGCCAGCTCCCCTGCTGACTCCAATAGGCACCCCCGTTCGGCCCGATCCACCAGGGGTGGGAGGCTCCAGCACGTCAAGTCGGGGCCCACGTCAGCGGCACCCCCGAGCCCCATGGGGGCCCCGGCAATCCACCAGCCCCCATCCCAGGGGCATACCTAAATTCTTCCCAACATTCACACTGCTAACAAAACACATGTCACTAGACACCCAGGTTGAGTTTAGCCCCCCCTCCCCCTCAACGCCCTCCCCCCTCCCGTCCCAAGCGCACCCCGTTAAAAAGAGCGCCTGTGCTAGATGGTAAAAAGCCTCCCCGCCAATAAGAGACGCCCCAGGCACCGCCAGCGTCCGAGGGCCCCCGCGCCGAGGCCGGAACCCGGCGCACCACCGACTCGGGTACCCCGGACACGTCGCGCCAGTCCCGTAAGCAGACCGAAGTCCCAGGCAGCCAACCCGCTGGCCGACATCCTCCAGCCTTGCTACTACCGCCCGATGGCCGGGAGGCAACAGAACCCAGCACCTCCACCCACCAGCCCACACCCCACCAACCGGTCAGTCACCGTGGAGGCCGACCAACACCGGCCAGAGGCCCCCACCTCAGCACCCCCGCGAGGGCTAAGACCAAGACCCAGGAGCCATGTCCAGTGTCAGTATAGCCGATCGGGCCCGGAGACGCCGGCCACCCGCCGCGGCCTCTCGCCGACGCCCGGACGCGGCAAGCGGCCACCGGGGAGCAAGCGACAAGAACCAGCCCGGGGAGATGGAAAGGGCAGCAGCGCCCGCCAACCACCGGCCGACCACAGCCCCCCCCCAGCCGGCACCGACGGCAGTGCCCCCCCCTGGCCAAGCCCCAGCCAGGGCCCCAGCCGGGGGGCACGCCGCCCCAGAACCCCGAGCCCCAGGCCCAGCCCAGACCCCCCCAGAGCAGCACAGCACCAGGCCAGTAACCCGTGTCCGCCAGCACGACCCCTCTAAGGCGCCGCATGCAGCCACTAGGAGTCATCACACAAAGCCCCCAAAGTCCCACCCCAGGCGAGAGTCACGGCACCTACCACCCCAACCGCAAGTGGACCCACCCCCAAGGACCTCCCTGCAATCACCACCAACCCTTAAGCTCCACATCGGCAACCGTGTCCCACAGAACAGAATCAAGGGCCCGACCCCACTAGGTGATGGAACTGATCAAGGTGACCAAAAAGATTGATCAGATGTGGAGGCAGATGCCGTTTCTAGACCAATGTAATCCAGAAGGAGATCTCTATATTGATTAATATTCAGAGTATTTTTATTTTTCCAGTTCAAGAGGATATTTTTCTTAGCGATGCATAAGGCGATGTGAAATAATTGCATAGACTTTGTATCCATGGTAACTTCATCTACATTTCCCAGCAAGCAAACTGTGGGAGCAGGTGTGATATTACATTTCATACACTTTGATAGATCTTCACATTTCTGGTACCAATATTTCTTAACAGGTGGGCAGAACCAAAGAGCATGAATATAATTGTCTGGTAGATTGCTTGTACATTGTAAACAGGTATCAGACGGCGTATAACCCATCTTGAACATCAGTTGCCCTGTATAATGCACTCTATGAAGGATTTTATATTGTATTAATCGTAGATTAGGATTTTTAAGAAATTTAAAGGTTCTTAATGAAATTTGAGACCAGAGGTTTTGGTCTATTGAGATGGACAAGTCCATCTCCCATTTTGAAATAGGAAGGGCTATTGATTCATCTATTCTATTTAATGTTTTGTATATTTTAGATAGCAGTTTGGGAGGGTTAAGATTAAGGAAGTCTAAAACTTTTCCTGGAATTTGTAAATCAACTGTATTGAGCCTAAATTTATTTTTTATAATTGATTTAATTTGTTGGTATTCTAAGAATTTATTCTTGTTAATTCCGAATTGTGTAACCAATGTATTAAATTGGATAAAGTCTGTTCCATCAAATATATGCTCCAGGTATTCAATTCCTTTACAACTCCAGCCTGGAAAGTTGATCATGCATTTTTTTTGTAAGATATGCGGGTTATTCCAGATGGGTGTACGCCTGCATGGGACTAGTGAGGTCTTTGTCATTTTAAGAAATTCCCACCAAGCTGTTAGAGAGGAGCTGATATTAATACTTATACTTAATACTGTATCTTATTGCATAGTGTCTGTTCAACATCTACCCAGCACTCAATGATATAAATGTGTTTTGTTTGTTTAAAGTCGTGCAATTTTTTTTTTTTTTTTGCCTGCTTTAATTGGATGAATGAACTAATATTAGCACGGAATGTCATCTGTAGCTCCTTTAAATCAGGAAATAGGGTTCACCTCTTATAAGTTTATTGTTAAAGGAAAAGCCGTTTAACTAATATTGAGTGAACTTAAGCACCAAACTGAAGGTCATCGAAGGAACCCAAGAGGAGAGGACCTCCCGTGCAGTCAGATTAAAGGCAAAGCTAGACGACATGTAGGAGAAACAACGCCAAGGTGGGAGCATAATAGCACGAGATGACCACTTCATCCAAGATCCATCTGAGCCCTCCATGGAGAGGAGTCCTGCTTCAGGAGGAACATGGTCCCAAAGGGACTGAAGAAATACACTTTTAGCTGCTTTCAGGGGTGTAAGTGCTGGCAACCTCTCCCCGTAGGTCATAGAAGAGCGAGCTGGAAGAATCACATACACAGTCTCCAGCCAGAAGCAGCTGACCCGGATGCGGACTATTGAATCAAAAGAGTTCCAGTGAATTAAACGGACTCCAACTGAATGAAATATATTGTCCTTCCTGTCCTATCAGGAACACAATACTTCACATTAGTATAGCTTAGAAGTGTTTATATTGTGTTGTTATATAATTGAACTCCAAGTAATCAGTTAAGCATCATACTTACTGCTGAATATTACTGTTTAATTATTGATTCATCATACCATTTTATTATATTATTGTTCCATTATTGCTGTTTCATTATAGACTGACAATAATCTAGGGTTACTACCTCATCTTTGACAGAGACTCTGTCAGCTGCTAGGAGGAAGTGCATAACATCACAACACGGAGTCTTAAAACTGAAATGTTTTGATTGAACGAGTTAGTTGGATTTTTCATCTTTTTCTGGGTAATTAAAGCTTGGTGTTGCTCTCGTTTCAAGAGAACAAAAGGGGGAGTTGAAGTATAAAATACTTGTAAATATGTTTAACCAACTTTTCTTACACAGGTTTTTAGTTTATTTTGGCCCTATAATATACTCCGGTCTTAAAGTGTGTGACTTCACAGTTAGAGAGGAGATAGGTCTGTGAAAGGTCAGTTTTTTGTAGAGCCATACGCTAAATTTAGGGTCAGATAACCATTTTCAATAAAACCAGCTGGTTCAATGTTTACCATCATGGATTCGGCCTGCAGGTGGCTGTTCCAATCATAGACGTATATTAACACTAGATGCCTTACCCGCACTGTTAGACAATGGACTTTTATATAGCAACGGAAGTTTTAAATACTTGTAAATACGTTTAACCAACTTTTATTACACAGGTTTTAAAATTATGGTTATACTGTTTCTTATGAGTGACTAAACATACCACAGCCCAGTTGATTATTTAATTGATTATATGTGTAGTGTGTTTAAACAGGTTCCTGCTGACTTGAGTTGACCTTTAAGTGCATGTTTGTGTCTCAGAAAACATCTTATTTGAAACAGTCAAAGAGAAGGATCCCAGATATGTTAAATGTAAACATGTTGGAAGCTATAAAATGAGATGTTCCAAAAAAGGAAACTGTCAGACAACGCAGAGCTGACCGAGGGTGAGCTATTACTCTGTAAACTGAATATCTTTATCTGTTTTATTAAACTTAAAGGAGTCATAACCTAGTATTATCTTGGATACCCACGCTCTATTATGGTGTTTCAGGCCCTTATAAAAAGTAAAAGTTGAAAAAAAGTGAAAAAAAAATAAAAAAGGAGCTTCTCAGACCCTTTTTACTGAAGACATTTTTGTCTCGTGAGATCTAGTGCGATAATTTGGCACTCGTGGATGGTCATTTTAATAATGCAAATGAGGGGCACGTCTATTGGTGGCAGGAAGGAGGGGGGTTGACACTGCAGGTAAACTTTTAGCATATCATTCCAAAATAACATCATTTTGTGAATGAACCCGACCTGGCCACGGCCTACGGAATTCAGCCGTATATGCACGAGCCAGACTCTGAACCTGAGCTGGAAAGGGAAGATGTAGAGTCGATGGAAGTACGTCTACAGCAAGATGCATCTGAATGGTAAAGACAATCATTTTGACTGAGACATACCTTAACATCAGTAACGAGCTAAAACGTTTTTTGCTATTTTCTCCCACATATGTTTACCTTTATTTAACGTAGATTATATTAACAGAGATGTAGTCTATTTTTGTTTACAGCTTACAGTGGTTATAGAGATCAACGTTGGCTATCATGTGGTGTTTTTGCCATTTATCACCTTGTGTTTTTTAGACTTTCAATATTTTTCTACTACAGCCATTTAGCGTGATGCTTTTCTTTATTTTGTATTGTTACTGGACTGTTTGCTTTATCTGTCGTTGTCTTTTCTATCAAAATATCAATACAATTACATTTCGTCATACTTGCATAATACACAATTCTACAAAAACATGGCTGTATCATTTACTTGTCCTGTTTATCACTTAGGGCAAACTTAATAATTACAATCTATCACATTTTTAACTACATTTATATACTTTTCAGTGAGTGGCAGTGTATATGATGACTCACTAATGTCAATTGAAGTGGATCATTTGCTAATATACATTCCTGACCCATGGAACTACTGGAAGACAGTCTTTAGATAGGTGGACACTGAAGTGGACATTATGCATCAAAGTGTTAATGTCACCATCTCCCTCTTGTTGCCTGCCAGCAGTGTTTGTGGGCGACTGTGGCTCAGTGGTAGAGTAGTTGGCTTGCAATCGGAGGGTCGTAGGTTCGATTCCAGCTTCCTCCAGTCACATGTCGATGTGCCCCTGGGCAAGGCACTTAACCCCCAAATTCTACATTGTCCTACCGAGCCATGTTGGGTGTCGGTGTATGAATGCGAGTGTGAATGGGTGAATGTGGCTTCAATGTAAAGCGCTTTGAGTGGTCAGTAAGACTAGAAAAGCGCTATATAAGTTCAGTCCATTTACCATTTGTCATTTTACAGATATATCAAAGTCATCTGCTCATTCTTTGCATATCTGTATTGTAACCTACTTTTTTGTACAGTTGTTACACTTTTGTTTCTGTTGAACAGGTGCACTTGCAGAAATTGCAGCACCATGCCCACCGAAAGAGAAAACGTGTGCTGCAGGGAGATCCCAAAGGTGAACATTATACATCACCTACCAGCACTCACATCTTTCGTATTCCATATAAAGAATAATTTTCTCTTTTTTTATATATCGCAGGTTCTAAGAAGGATGAACCAGATACAGACACCTCCCATGTTTATGATTCAATATCCTGGATTAAAACCAGTGTGCAAAAAAAATGCAAGAAACATTTATATGCAGGACTATGGACATCTGCCTATTGGAGCCACTGAAAGGCAAGTTTTACACAGCAACTGTAAACACTACTTGAATAAAAATTATTGTCATTGCCAACCACATTTACCACAACAATAAGAAAACTAAGATGCTTGTTCAGTCCAATCATTGCATTTATACTAATAATTGCAACATCACTATTAGCCTACAATGGGATTGGAGGAAAATATAACTTTACAACTCATTACTATTCAAAAAAGTTATTTTAATCCATAAAAATTGAAGAAACATACAACTGAAATTATAATTTTTCTTTATTATGTATTACAAAAACAGCACACATTTAATAAACTCAATGTTTGACTTTGTACATCCTATTTAAAGTGAATATGTTCATCCTAACTGGCGACCTGTCCAGGGTGTACCCCGCCTCTCGCCCGTAGACAGCTGGAGATAGGCACCAGCCCCCCCACGACCCCTGGAGGACTAAGCGGTTCAGAAAATGGATGGATGGATGGATCTTCATCCTATTTACAGTGAATACAGGCACCTATTGTGCAGGTGCTTTGTGAGTTGGTGCTGGGGACATCTGGGACACAAGATAAGGGTTGTCAATCCAGCATATGGGGTGCTGCGTATCCGCCGTTCCTGATTCCGATGAAGGATACACAGGCTTCAGGGTCCCGCTCGATTAAATCGAGACACATAGCGAGCCACAACGTCGTACTTTGCTGGTGCTTCAAACTGGGAGCAGAGTGGGTCTGGCACAGGTATCTGCTTCAGATTACTGACAAAAGGTTCTGGGTCAGGAAACACCACGTCAAAAACCAGGTGCATCAGCTCATCCACATAGTCTGAAGGCAATAAAAGACATTATTTGGATTAATAAACAAAACAGCCAATTTCTAAATTTTCATCTACAGTCAATATTAATTTTCAATATATTTGGGGGTACAGCTTTACATTTATATGTAAATCTGATGTGCACAGATTAAAAAGTCTGTTTATATGGTGTTTTACAAGTCCAAATAATTTTAACTGTACATCTGCATTTTATACTGTAATTTGTAATGTTATTCTATATATTTTATTTTTATTTTTTCCCTTGTTTGATCAGTGTGCTATAATAAATAATCTAGAAGTTGATTTACTAAATGTTGGGTTTTCTTTCACTGTACATGTCCCTGTTCTTCCTTTTGGCCAGTACAGTTTGAATGAAGGTTTCCCATTAGCCTGTGAATATTCTCATTCATCCAGGTCATGGTGGACTTGGTAATTTGTCTTGGAAGACGTTTCACCTCTTATCCAAGAGGCTTCATCAGTTCATGCTCGCCGCTGACCTGGCTGGGACTGGTCCAACTAACTGGTGTGGATCATTATGTCATTGGATCCTTTGTGCTCCATGTCTTAACGACGGTCGTTGGCGTGTCGCCTATTGGTGGAGGTTAGGTTTCGGCTTCATTAGTGCCCTATTGTGTTATAACGACAGTCATTGGAGTCACAGTTGTTTCTGTTATTAGAGGCTAAGTTGTTGAGTCTCCTAGGGCGGGATGAAAGTGCAGCATTGTAAATTGGAGATAGGTGATGTCTCAGGCCTCCTCCTCTGTTTAGCGATGGTTTCTCTACTTTTACATAGATGGCTTCTTTTATTCCTCTTTCAAACCATCTGTCCTCTCTGTCTAATATCTGGACATTGCTGTCCTAACCTCCACCAATAGGCAACACGCCAACGACCGTCGTTAAGACATGGAGCACAAAGGATCCAATGACATAATGATTCTTGTAAAAGCCCTCCAAGAGGTTAAATAGCTGAGTCTACACACCAGTTAGTTGGACCAGTCCCAGCCTGGTCAGCGGCGAGCATGAACTGATGAAGCCTCTTGGATAAGAGGTGAAACGTCTTCCAAGACAAATTACCAAGTCCAGTTGCGTTTGATTGAAATTTCCTTGAGATAGTTTCCCATTAGCCTTTTGAAAGAGAAATTCAAAAATATAACCAATTTTTCAATTTTTCAATTCAGTTTATTTATATAGCGCCATTTCACAACAGATGTCATCTCAAGGCACTTTACAAAAAGAGTTATTACAATACAATGTTTAGTGTAGAAATTACAGAACCACAGAAGATTGCGTCGTGGAATTCTCAGCAATCCCTCATACTGAGCAAGCATGCAGCGACAGTGGGAAGGAAAAACTCCCTTTTAACAGGAAGAAACCTCCGGCAGAACCAGGCTCAGCACAAGCGGTTATCTGCCGCGACCGTCTGTGGCTTGGAGAATACATAACAGAGACACAGAAAGAGCAATAGAACTGATGCAGAAGTTTGTTGCAGGACGTGGAGAATTTCCGTCACTGCAATGCCATCTTAGTCAGGGTCGTCAAGCAGGGCTAATCCGGAGCACCTACTATAATAGAAAACAGGTTAGTGCTTGAATTGACAGCACATCATGCAGTTGGGGAGAAGTAGGAGAGAAAGTAGGAACAGACCCTAATAATGTCCTCCAACAGCCTAGCCTAAAGCAGCATAGGTACTAACATTAACCTGTCTCCCAGCTACTAGGAGACCTGGCTACCAACACTCTGTCTGAGTCCTCCTGACCACTATGTATTATAGGTTGTGGGCCTCGAAATTGAACATTTTAAACACTGAGAGCCCTTATTTACCTGCATAGCATTCCCAAGAATGGAAATGGCACACTTTTTGGAACAAATCGAATGACCACTGAGTGAAAAGCCTCCAGCGATGACGTTTGGTGATGGGGGCTAAGCTTTGACACGTTGCTCGTGAAAAGCTTCTCCAACTTAAAAAGAGCGGGTGTTCCTGATATTTTGAAGAAAAACATATATTGGACAACAACTTAATGAGCAACTTTATGATAGTGGCCTACTTGTTCAACATAAAACAATGGCTAGTGGTCAATCGGTGTTCATAGTTATAAACCCTCAACGTATAACGGCAATGTATAGCTTTGAAAATTTAATCTTTAAATTTTTTTATTTTACAACAACACATATGGAAATTAATCAAGTTTTTAATTCATTTGTGTTGTATGTAAAAACTTGACTCCCCAGAAGCTAAATTTAGCTTATAAGAAGGGGGACCCTGTATAAAAAAAACTATATTCAACATGTATATTTGATAAACCACTATACCATAATAATCATGTAAACAATTGATAGACACTTTTTACAATCCTTTACAGAGATTAATGGACTGGGAATTATCTTTATAATTTATCATTACAAAGACAGACAGAACAGGTTTTGGACTTGGACTAAACTTATATAGCTCTTTTCTAGTCATACTGACCACTCAAAGCTCTTTACATTGAAGCCACATTCACCCATTCACACTCACATTCATACACCGATAGCCAACATGGCTCGGTAGGACGATGTAGAATTTTTGGGATTAAGTTCCTTGCCCAGGGCCACAGCGACATGTGACTGGTGGAAGTTGGAATCGAACATAAGACGTTCCGAATACAAGCCAACTACTCTACTATACACCACATTATAAATATCACAAGATTTTTTTATATGTTGCACTCAGTGAGCTTAAGAATTTTCAAGCTTTAAAAAGTGGATCAGAAGGAGCATTGAAGTTAACCCACGCTATAACACGTATACTTTATTCTGTAGGATCTAAAGGTTTTCAAGGTAACTAGGATACGTGTTACACCATATAACATAGCAATAATAAGATATGGTTCAAATAAAGATCTATACAGACTTTGAAGAGTACAAGAAAGTATCATAATTTTTTAAATAAACGTACATATTCTAATAATTTATTTGTTCGTGACTAAGTTTTTTAAATGTAAAAAAAACCCTCTACATATATTCCCAAAATGTTTATGTTTATGTAGCCTACTCAATATATTTCCGGCTTGTAATTTAACGAAATATGATGAGTTTACTTTTATTTTAGATGTCAGGATAGTCAAATGTATATGAACCAGGGAACTTTTTTATGAAATTAATAAATGAAAATATGTGGTAAGCCATTTGGATTTGGGTTTTAAATGAATGAAATTACCTGCTTTCAACCATTCCTCCTTGTCCGTCGACACACGTGGAGCATGAGAACAGACTGGGTACAGGGGGTCATCGTGGTTATGGATGTCCTGTAGGGAGTTTATCACAGACGACCACTTAGTGTCGTCTCTGGCCAGGGGGTGGATGAAGCCGCAATCCAGTAGATCTGGTTCTTTATCATCGGCAACCATTTTTTAACCTTTTCACATTCCTTCGTTTTAAAAATGGCCTTCAATTTTTTTCCCATGCCTAAGAATACATATAATATTTAAAAATTAATGCCAGGGAAATTAAACCAAGGTCCACATTTTCCACAATGAATGAAATAAGTCAATGTCAAATACCATTCTCAAAGTGCCACACATAATAATACTGAGTTATGTTGGCATCAATGAGGAATTTCTGGATCTGGATCAAACAAAGAAACCCATCCCCCACACTTTCAAAGAGCTTGATACGCCACTGCCTGGGTCATCCATCCATCCATCCATCCATCATCTTCCGCTTATCCGGGGTCGGGTCGCGGGGGCAGTAGCCTAAGCAAAGAGGCCCAGACTTCCCTCTCCCCGGCTACTTGGGCCAGCTCCTCGGGAGGAATCCCGAGGCGTTCCCAGGCCAGCTGGGAGACATAATCCCTCCAGCGGGTCCTGGGTCTTCCCCTGGGTCTCCTCCCGGTGGGACGTGCCCAGAACACCTCACCAGGGAGGCGTCCAGGAGGCATCCTGACCAGATGCCCAAGCCACCTCAACTGGCTCCTCTCGATGTGGAGGAGCAGCGGCTCTACTCTGAGCCCCCTCCGGATGACCGAGCTTCTCACCCTATCTCTAAGGGAGAGCCCAGCCACCCTACGGAGGAAACTCATTTCAGCCGCCTGTATCCGCGATCTCGTTCTTTCGGTCACCACCCAGCGTTCGTGACCATAGATGAGGGTAGGAACGTAGATCGACCGGTAAATTGAGAGCTTTGCCTTTCGGCTCAGCTCTCTCTTCACCACGACAGACCGGTACAGCGCCCGCATAACTGCAGACGCCTTACCAATCCGTCCATCGATCTCCCGCTCCATTTTTCCCTCATTCGTGAACAAGACCCCCAGATACCTAAACTCCCCCACTTGAGGAAGGACCTCATCCCCGACCCGGAGAAGGCACTCTACCCTTTTCCGGCTCAAGACCATGGTCTCGGATTTGGAGGTGCTGATCCTCATCCCAGCCGCTTCACACTCGGCTGCGAACCGCTCCAACGAGAGCTGTAGATCACATTCAGATGAAGCCAACAAGACCACATCATCTGCGAAGAGCAGAGACCCGATCCTGAGGTCACCAAAACGGATCGCCTCAACACCTTGGCTGCGCCTAGAAATCCTGTCCATAAACATTATGAACAGGACCGGTGACAAAGGGCAACCTTGGCGGAGTCCAGCTCTCACCGGAAATGAGTCCGACTTACTGCCGGCAATGCGAACCAGACTCTGACACCGTTCATATAGGGACCTAACAGCCCGTATCAAAGGGTCTGGTACCCCATACTCCCGGAGTACCCTCCACAGGACACCCCGAGGGACACGGTCGAATGCCTTCTCCAAGTCCACAAAGCACATGTAGACCGGTTGGGCGAACTCCCACGCACCCTCCAGGACCCTGCCGAGGGTGTAGAGCTGGTCCAGTGTTCCACGGCCAGGACGAAAACCGCATTGTTCCTCCTGAATCCGAGGTTCGACTATCCGTCGGACCCTCCTCTCCAGAACCCCCGAATAGACCTTACCAGGGAGGCTCAGAAGTGTGATCCCCCTATAGTTGGAACACACTCTGTGGTCCCCCTTTTTAAAGAGGGGGACCACCACCCCGGTCTGCCAATCCAAGGGAACTGCCCCCGATGTCCACGCAATATTGCAGAGCCGCGTCAACCAACACAGCCCTACAACATCCAGAGCCTTGAGGAACTCCGGCCGAATCTCATCCACCCCCGGTGCCTTGCCACCAAGGAGCTTTTTAACAACCTCAGTGACTTCAGCACCAGAGATTGGAGAGCCCGTACCAGAGTCCTCAGAATCTGCTTCCAAACAGGAAGGCGTGTCGGTGGGATTGAGGAGGTCTTCGAAGTATTCCATCCACCGACCCAAAACGTCCCGCGTTGAGGTCAGCAGCTCACCGCCCCCACTGTAAACAGTGTTGGTGGCAGACCGTTTCCCCCCCCTGAGATGCCGGATGGTGGACCAGAATCGCTTCGAAGCCATACGGAAGTCGTTCTCCATGGTCTCTCCAAACTCCTCCCACGCCCGAGTTTTTGCCTCAGCGACCATCCGAGCCGCACTCCGCTTGGCCTGCCGGTACCTATCAGCTGCTTCCGGAGTCCCACAGGCTAAAAAGGCCCGATAGGACTCCTTCTTTAGCTTGACAGCATCCCTCACCGCTGGTGTCCACCATCGGGTTCGAGGGTTGCCGCCGCGACAGGCACCGACTACCTTACGGCCACAACTACGGTCAGCCGCTTCGACAATGGAGGCACGGAACATGGCCCATTCAGACTCAATGTCCCCCGCCTCCCCCGGGACGTGTTTGAAGTTCTGCCGGAGGTGAGAGTTGAAACCCCTTCTGACAGGAGACTCCGCCAGACGTTCCCAGCAGACCCTCACAACACGTTTGGGCCTGCCAGGTCTGTCCGGCGTCCTCCCCCACCACCGGAGCCGACTCACCACCAGGTAGTGGTCGGTGGATAGCTCCGCCCCTCTCTTCACCCGAGTGTCCAAAACATGCGGCCGCAGGTCCGATGAAACGACAACCAGGTCGATCATCGAGCTGCGGCCTAGGGTGTCCTGGTGCCAAGTGCACACATGAACACCCTTATGCTTGTACATGGTGTTTGTTATGGACAATCCATGACGAGCACAGAAGTCCAACAACAAAACACCGCTCGGGTTCAGATCGGGGGGGCCATACCGCCCAACCACGCCTCTCCAGGTCTCACTGTCACTGCCCACGTGAGCGTTGAAATCCCCCAGCAGAATGAGGGAGTCCCCAGAAGGAGCACTCTCCAGCACCCCCTCCAAGGACTCCAAGAAGGGTGGGTAATCTGCACTACCGTTTGGTGCATAAGCACAAACAATAGTCAGAACCCGTCCCCGCACCCGCAGGCGGAGGGAGGCTACCCTCTCATTCACCGGGGTAAACCCCAACGTATAGGCGCCGAGATGGGGGGCAACAAGTATGCCCACCCCAGCTCGGCGCCTCTCACCGGGGGAAACGCCAGAGTGGAAGAGAGTCCAACCCCTCTCGAGGAGACGGGTTCCAGAGCCAGAGCCATGCGTCGAGGCAAGGCCGACGATGTCCAGTCGGAACCTTTCAACCTCGCACAGCTGGGTCATCACTACTCTTAAGTACTCTGGCAAGAAGTGGTTGATTATCGACCTGTCGGCACCCCACGGCTTCTCCGTACCCAGCATTAACAGCCTCATCCCCTTCCCCGACTGCTCTATGCAGTATGCCGCCATTGATCATGTCATCGGTATTATCCGTCTGGCGGGCCAGAATGCTTGGCTAATCACCAGTGCTTTTAAGGTTCTCCCCTTCATATCTCCCCTTCTGTCCTCCACTGCCGGTGTACCATTGCTCCATGATCAGCTCATTATCGAAAAGCCCTGTTGGAAAGAAATGCATCTTTGGCACGATTTTCTGTCTTCTTGGAACAGTATTTCTTTCGTTTACAATGATTTCATCTCCCTTCCACATGATATCCAGCTCTGCACCCATGCTGCACCTTCCATTTGCTTCAGTGGCTATTACGGTGAGAGGTGGTTTGCATCAAACTGCCCCCCGAGTTCGACTCCATGCGGCTCCAGTCCGCCTCGCCTTCCTCAGCTCACCATGAGCTCTACACAATAGTTATCACAAATGGTCTCAAAAGTCTATTCTCTTCCACTCTGATAATGTCGCTGTAGTAGATATTATAAATAATGGTCGGACCCATTCCCCTGTTATTGTGCAGTTCATCTGTACGCTCACTTTTGTATCAGCCCAGCAACAGTTTCTGCTTTGTGCAGCTCACATTCCTGTTCACGTTTTTCTTTTCAGAGATTCAGATCCTTGGCTCCTGCAGCAGATTGCAATCCATTTCCGGCCCCACCGTTTTCAGCTATCATCCACAACTGACTCCTCAACTTCAACACCTCTCCATCGCATGTCAGAATTCCATTCTCGACAGTTTCGCCCCCAGTACTCTCTCAGCTTACCTGACAGGCTGGAATGTCTTCAAGGCCTTTCATGTAATGTATGGTTTATCTTTGGCCTCACTCAATCCCGTGTCTATCTGCCAGTTCGTCACCCACTCTCACTCCATTCAAAAAATCAACGCAGCCACCATCAAAATCTATCTTTGCGGTATCAGTTTCTTTACCAAGTTAGCAACATATAGTCCCTTTCCAGCCCTAGATCACAGCCATGTCACTATGCTACTGAAAGACCTGAAAAAGCAAGAAAAATCCACAGCCATTCAACGTTTACCACTTAGATCCAACCTCGTTAGTCGTATTTCCACGCTTCACTCTGGATATATATCACACTTTATCGATGTAATGCTAGAGTCTTATTTTTCTGCCGGCATACTCTGGTTTTCTGCGCTGCTCTGAGTTCGCCCCTTCATCTAGATATGATCATTGTATTCATCCCTGTCTCTCTGATATCTCCATCCATAGCCAGGACACCCTTATCTACACCCTCCGCAGAAGCGAAACTGACCAAATCAAATCAAAAATACTTTATTTGATCCCACGAGGGAAATTCAGTTTACAGTACAATCTGTCCAAAATCATGACAAACAAACAATACAAACAGACCCAGGTCATTGAAGGGCTTGCAGCCACAGAAAAGCGCTCCTATGGATGCAAAAAAGAAACTGATACATAAGGTCAGGGAGGGTCAACAGTTTGGGGGGGGGGGGGGGGGTTCCTTAGTCCAGAGTCAAAAGACAGGAAATACAAAAGACACAGATTAAACATTTGAGCACATATTGAGATATTGACAATACACAGGTGCACGGGACGGTGGGGCTGGTGTGTGCATCTGTTTAACGTGAGTGTGTGCGTCAGTGGATGCAGGTGGACGGGGAAGAGACTCCTTTTACATTCCTCACAGGCATTTGATTGTGGAACAGTTGAAGGTCATCATGGGAGCCAAAATAAAAAATGTTATTGTTAGCAGGAAGAGCAATTTTTCTCTGTTCTTGTTCGTCAGCAGTCCCTTTTTTTAAACTAATTCTACCAAATTAAAGTTTCAGATTCATTAATTTCCATTTGCACCAAGATGCACTGATAGTTTCTCCAAGTCTGATGACAATTCGTGTATGAGTCTCAAAGCGTCAGCCAGATCACCTTTTGCAACATCTTGCTTGCACCCCAGCTCACCAAGCAGATAGTTCTGAGTTCCACCAGCACGAATCAGGGCTTCAGACTGCTCCTTCAGGATTCCAATTGCTTCCAGATCGGTCTTTAGTTTCGGTCTTTGTTTATCCATTTTGTAGTAGATCCAGTAAATGCCCATTCCAATCAGCAGAAACCCGATCACCATGAATCCAAATAGCCAGATACCTTCCTCATCTTCCTGTGAGACTATGGACAGACATAACAGCTGAAAACTTCTACAAGCGTCCAGCACGTAGCCAGCCGGATACTTCCCTGCAAGACACCCTGGTTGCCCTTTACCGGTGGTTCATAAACCATTTCCATCTTTCAGCTTTTTCGGTTTGGAGAAAAATGCAAAAAGATGCTCCAGACAGAGACACAGGAGAAAGAGAGAGCTGTGGGATTAGACACAGGAGGAGGGTGAGAAAAACGTGTCCATCCTCACCAAAAGCTGATGTCAATGTTGTGGATCGAGTGGCCCATGGTGGTGGTGGGGTTATGGTATGGGCAGGCATCTGTTATGGATGAAGAACACAGGTGAATTTTATTAATGGCATTTTGAATGCACAGAGATACCGTGATGAGATCCTGAGGCCCATTGTTGTACCATACATCTATGAAGATCACCTCATGTTTCAGCAAGATAATGCACGGCCCCATGTTGCAAGGATCTGTACACAATTCATGGAAGCTGAAAATGTCCCAGTTCTTGCATGGCCAGCATACTCACCGGACATGTCACCCATTGAGCATGTTTGGGATGTGCTTGACCAGCGTATATGACAGCATGTACCAGTTCCCACTAATATCCAACAACTTCTCACAGCCATTGAAGAGGAGTGGACCAACATTCCACAGGCCACAATTGACAAGCTGATAAACTCTATGCGAAGAAGATGTGTTGCACTGCATGAGGCAAATGGTGGTCACACCAGATACTGACTGGTTCTGAGTCCCCAGACCCCCAATAAAACAAAAAACTGCACATTCCAGGTTGGCCTTTTATTGTGGGCAGTATAAGGTACACCTGTGCACTAATCATGATGTCAGATCAGCATCTCAATGTGGCACACCTGTGAGGTTGGATGGATTATCTCAGCAAAGCAGAAGTGCTCAATATCACACATTTAGACTGATTTGTGAACAAGGTTTGAGAGAATTTTAGATCTTTAAGTCCATCTCATGAAAAATGGGAGCAGAAACAAAGGTGTTGCGTTTATATTTTTGTTGAGTGTACATTTGGAATGGGAGTTTACATGCACCGTGAACGAACTAACTATCGGAATAAATAACCTCTCGATCGGAATGAAATTTGATCCGAATTAATTTGTTCGGGTCGGAGAAATGCGAATGGCATGTTTACATTAAGCATTCAGGCTTTTAATGCGATTTCTTGAGTCCAAGGAATGATGGGTTTACCATCCCACCAGATTCCCCGGTGCAGGGCAACATGACGGCTCACTCCCGGCAGGGGGCGCCATGGGTGCTGGGCCAAAGCCATGGACGGAACAGGGGTTGCACTGGGCAGAGGAAACAAAAAGAGAAGCTTGAAAAGATAGCATTGTAAGCGGAGCAGGTGAGGGGGATCCCCCTGAGCGACAAAGTACACAGAGATTTGCGCCACTGTCCAGCCGGACATGTCGGAGCGGCAACAGCAACATGCGCAAAAGTCGGGACTGATCCGCGAGAGAGGTAGGCAGGGTTTATGTGTGTATCGTAGCGTGATTAGAAGCGTAAGGGAGGCCGGTGATGCCAGGTGCGACAACTTTAGGGCTGATTAGGACGAATGAAGCAAGTTTGAAGCGTGGCCCTGCTCCTGAACGTAACTTTGTTAACTACATTTTTGGACTGGAAAGTATGTTTTTTGACTACCCAACATTTTTGTGACCTTATCCTAACTGCTGTCATCTGCTTTCTGTCATGGTTTGTGAAGAATGAGGACTCAAATGCAGCAGGAAATAAGAAGAGTGGATTTAATTAAAGAGAAAAGACAAAAACTTACAAAGTGGAACAGAGGGCAAACTCACATGAACCAGAAAACAGGGAGCAAGAACGACGAACTGGCAGAGAAAAGGGAGAACTGGTGATCTTAAATACTCTGAGGAGAGTTGAAGAAATGGCTGAGAAACCCTGAGAACCTTATTACTGATGATCAGATGCAGGTAAGGGGAAGAAACATATGGAGGCAATCAGCTGGGCTGGGGAGCATAATGGCATGAGGAAACAGGAAATACTAAACCAAATATCATCCTAAAGAAGAAACAACAAACCTAACTGAGGATCAAATATCTAAGAGAAAACTATAAAGAATTAACACAGATTAATAAACTAAGGAAATATAAAAAAAAGGTAAAACCAAAGTGAAAACATCTAAAAGCAGGCAGGCAAAAATATGGAAACAAAGAAGAGGAAAAATAAAAATATAAAAGTCCTAAGGTAAAACATAGAAATAAACTAAAGTGATCATTTAAACAGAATAAGAAAAAGAACAAACTCAAACACAAAAACCTCAACTCCTAACACCTCCTTAATATAGGGAAGTGTAGAGCCAGACGCTCTATTGCCCCGACAATATAACATTGAATAACACAGTGCAAATACTATTCCAAACTATTCCAAAACTTTTCATTAATTATTTTGTTTAATGGTGTGCACATCAATCTATTCCAAAACTTTTTATCAAGAACTGTTTTGTTTAATCAACTTTTTGTCATGTTTCCAGAACCAGGACTCTAGTGCAGACACACAAACGGACAGCAACTCAGGGGGTTGAAATGAAAAAACAATTTATTGTTTAGTTGCCAAGGAAGACAGCCGGGAGACCATTCATGAAACTCAGGAGGAGCCTACACGAACTTGGAAGAGGGCAGCGATTGGGGAATCCGTAGGGCTTGCTCTCCGCTTGGGAAGGACAGGGCGTGCTTGCCGGTCTTCCAGGTAACTGGATAAACACTACCCAGAACGCAGCGATCTCCGGGGAGGATGGAGGGTGGTCAGGCAGAACCAGCTCAGTGTTGCGCAGCAGCAGCGACCAGGGGAACGAGGAGAGACATTACGATCAGTCTTCAGCTATCAGACACTAGAAACCTGGGAGATGAGACAGCAAACCCAAGCCAACAGCGTGAACGATCTGGCGTCTGCTCCAGGTAGGCGCTCCGCTTAAGACTGCTGCACCCTGATTAGGCTGAGTGCGATCAGCTGGACCCGGACAACAGGCTGCAGCTTCTGTAGAGAAGAGGTAAAAACACACACACACACACACACACACACACACACACACACACACCCTGACAGTATCCCCCCCTTCAACGGACGCCTCCAGGCGGCCGAACACGGCTGGAAGAGGCAGAAGCCCTTTCAAAGTCAGTGATAAGGGAAGGATCTAAAATGAAGGAACCGGGAACCCAACGGCGCTCTTCTCGGCCATAACCCTTCGGGTCCACCAGGTATTGGAGGCCGCGACCCCGGGGGCGTACATCTAAAATGCGCCGGACAGTGTAGGCGGGATGCAAGTCAATGATCCGGGCGGGAGGAGGGGGTTCGGAAGGAGGGCACAAGGGACTGGCAGAGACAGGCTTGACTTGGGAGACATGAAAAATCGGGTGCACACGGAGATGGGCAGGGAGTTTCAGATGGAGGGCTGAAGGACTGATGACTGCTTCAATGGGATAGGGGCCCAGAAAGCGGGGATCCAGTTTCCTTGGAACCCCTTTAAAGGGAAGTCACGGGCGGACAACCACACTAACTGGCCAGGTGCATATTGCGGAGCTGGGCGGCGTCGTAGGTCCGCGTAGTGTTTATTCATGGCTGATGAGCGTTGGAGGGCGGCCCGAGTCTGTTCCCACACTCTTCTGCAGGCTCTGATGTGCGTTCTGACAGATGCTAAGGTTGAATTGGGAATGGAGCTGGGAAGGCGTGATGGCTGAAACCCTAGGGAGGCCTTAAAGGACGAAACACCAGTAGCTGCGGAGACGTGACAGTTGTGTGCATATTCGATCCAAGGGAGATGGGAGCTCCAGGTGGACGGATTTGCTGTGCAAAGGCAGCAAAGGGCGTTTTCAAGCTCCTGGTTGAGTCTCTCGCATAGACCGTTTGATTGGGGATGGAAACCAGATGTCAGTTGGACTAGGGCGCCGAGAGCTGCGCAGAAATCTTTCCACACCCTGAAGATGAACTGGGGTCCTCTGTCCGAGAGGATCTCGGTGGGGATGCCATGTAACCTGAAGACGTGGAGACAGAGGAGCTTGGCGGTCCGAGCAGCGGTAGGCAATTTAGTGAGGGGAATGAGGTGGCAGGCCTTGGAGAAATGGTCGATTATGGACAAGATGACTGTTTTTCCTTGAGACGTAGTGAGTCCGGTGACAAAGTCTAAGGCGATGTGAGACCACGGCAGTGTTGGGATGGAGAGAGGTTGTAAAAGACCGGTGGCAGGTTGATGGAGACTTTTGCTCTGGTTGCATGTTGGACAAGCAGCTACATACCCCTTAACATCCTTGTTGAGACCAGGCCACCAGAAATAGCGTACGGCTGGTACCGGGATGACACGAGAACCTGGATGTGTGTCCCCACCTGATGACTCTGGAGCGAACAGAGGAAGGGACGTAGATGCGATGTGGAGGACCACCACCTGCATCCGGCTCATCGACTTGAGCGCGTTGGATTAGGGACTCAACATCCCAAGTGAGTGACCCCACAGTGCAGGACGGAGGAAGGATGGACGCAGGGGCCTCAGGTTGGACGTCCGGGGAGTGTTGCCGAGACAGGGCATCGGGCTTGGTGTTTTTGGAACCTGGTTTGTATGTTATGTTTAAATTAAAACGGGAGAAGAAAAGAGACCAGCGATATTGGCGAGGGTTTAATCTCTTAGCTGTTTGAATGTAGAGCAGGTTCTTGTGGTCTGTCCAGACATCAACCGGGAGCTCCGACCCCTCCAACCAATGGCGCCATTCCTGCAAGGCTAGCTTAATGGCGAGAAGCTCTCGGTCACCGATGCTGTAATTAGTTTCTGCTGGAGTAAAACGCTTGGAGAAGAAAGCACAGGGGTGAAGTTTCTTGTCCTGGGAGGAACGTTGGGAGAGAATGGCCCCTACTCCGGTATCTGAGGCATCAACCTCCAGGATGAACTGAGACTTGACATTTGGGTAGATGAGTATGGGTGCCTCGGTGAACCTCCCCTTGAGTTCTTAGAAGGCCCGATCTGCCGGCGGGTCCCAGGCGACGGGTTGCTTAGTGGAGGTAAGTGAGGTCAGGGGGGCTGCAAGGATGCTGAAGCCTCGATTGAAGCGTCTGTAGAAATTTGCGAACCCCAGCAACCGCTGCAACTGCTTCCTGGACATCGGGGTTGGCCATTCTTGGACAGCTTTGATTTTCCCGGGATCAGCCTTCACTTGTCCGCCCTCGAAAACATATCCCAGAAAAGAGACAGATGTTAAATGGAACTCACATTTCTCAACTTTAACAAAAAGGGAATTCTCCAGGAGGCGTTGGAGAACCTGAGGGACATGCTGGCGATTCTGCTGGAGGTCCTTTGAAAAAATAAGAATATCATCTAGATAAACGAAAACAAAGAGATTCAGGAAGTCGTTTACCAGATACTGGAAAACCGCTGGGGCGTTACAGAGACCAAAAGGCATCACCAGGTATTCCTAATGGCCGATGTGGGTCTTAAAGGCAGTTTTCCATTCATCAGCTTCACGGATGCGGATAAGATGGTAGGCATTACGTAGGTCGAGTTTGGTGAAGACTGTGGCCCCCTGCACGGCTTCGAATGCTGAGGTGATTAGTGGAAGGGAGTATTTGTTCTTTATGGTGATGGCGTTGAGACCTCTGTAATCGATGCAGGGACGGAGGGTTTTATCTCTCTTTTCTACAAAGAAAAACCCCGCACATAGGGGAGAAGTAGAAGGGCGAATTATGCCTGCAGCCAGGGAATCGTTTATGAACATCTCCATGGCGACTCTCTCCTTGCCCGAGAGGTTAAAGAGGCGACCGGAAGGGAGAGGGGCCCCAGGAAGGAGATCGATGGCGCAGTCATAGGGCCTGTGAGGATGGAGTGAGAGAGCCTTGGATTTACTGAAGGCAAGGTGTAAATCGTGATACTCGGAAGGGACTTTAGTTAAATCTTTCTGGTCAGTGATCGAGGAAGACGGGGTGGATTTAGTTTTTGGCACTGCCGAACGTAGGCAGTTTTGGTGGCAGTAGCTGCTCCAGGACTCAATGCGGGCCTTTGCCCAATCTATCTTCGGGTTGTGAGCTGCTAACCAGGGATACCCCAAAACTAGGGGGGCATCACGTGTTGGGTAGACAAAGAAAGAGACCTGCTCATGATGGTTTCCTGGAAGGACCAAATTAAGGGGTGTTGTTTGGTGAGTGATAGCAGTAAGGGTCCTACCATCTAGGGCAGGTACTTTAAAGGAAAAGAAAGCGCTTCCACTGGAAGGTTAAATTGTTGCACAATCTTGGGACAAATTAAATTCTGTTCAGACCCAGAGTCAATCAGTGCACGGAGGGAAATATGCATCTGGTGGTCTAAAATTAAAGCGGGTAGAATAGACCGGGGGTTAGTTAGAAGAGAACCGCCCGACAGGACCCCCAGATTCACTGTCGGACTGGGTCTTTTGGACGGGCTGGACAGGTTGAAATGAAATGACCGGGGGCTCCACAATATAGGCAGTAACGGGCTTCCATACGTCGCTGCCGCTCGGCCGGAGAGAGCCGAGCCCTGCCGATCTGCATCGGCTAAGGAGAAGGTTGGCGCGGAGGCTGAGCAGTAGGCGTGGGGAGCGCTGAGGAAGCGGCCGACGGGGGGGCGTAAACAGACTGTGGTTTAGACCTTGTCCTTGCTCTTTCGCGGAGTCTGTTGTCGATCTTAATGGCGAGATCAATTAAATCGTCCTCAGACTCGGGTTCATCTCGATAAGCGAGTTCGTCCTTAATCCTTTCATTAAGGGACTGTAGAAAGGCGGCTTTAAGTGCTGGTCTGTTCCAGCCAGATTCAGCGGCTAACGTGCGGAACTCGACAGCCACATCCGCCACCGAGTGATTCCCCTGTTTAAGCTCCCACAGAAGTTTGGCGTCTGCTCCTCACTTCTCGTCAAGCAGAAGGTCTGTTTGAACTGATCAATAAATTGCTCATAAGAACAGCTGCCGAGAGAGTCTAGGTCATAACAAGCCTGAGCCCATTGAAGAGCTCTGTCTCTGAATAAGGCAACCATATAGGAGATCTTACTGACCTCATCTTGAAAGGATCGAGGGGAACGCTCGAACGCCAGCGAGCACTGTAACAGAAAGCCCTGGTTCTTTGACAGCTCCCCAGAGAAGGGCTCTGAAGGGGGAGAGACGACCTTGCGGAAGGCGGATGTGGGAGGCGGTTCAGCAGCGGCTGGTGAGGCAGACCCCGGGATAGTGAGCTTGGAACTTAGGTCGTGGATAACCCTGGTAAGTTTGTGGAAACTCTGGAGAAGCGCGGTCTAATGCTGCTGCATGCTTTGTAAGGCTGCCTCATGACGGCCCAGAAGCACCCCCTGCTCGGAGACCGCTGAACGTAGGTGTGTCGCAGAGTCCGTTTTGCCAGATCGTTCTGTCATGTATCCAGAACCAGGACTCTAGTGCAGACACACGAACGAACAGTAAACTCAGGGGTTGAAATGAAAACAATTTATTGTTTGGTTGCCATGAAAGACAGCAGGGAAACCATTCATAAAACTCAGGTGGAGCCTAACGAAGTTGGATGAGGGCAGCCGATTGGGGAATCCGTAGGGCTTGCTCTCCGCTTGGGGAAGGACAGGGCGTGCGTGCAGGTTTTCCGGGTAACTGGAAAATCTCTACCCAGAACGTGTTGATCTCCGGGGAGGATGGAGGGTGGTCAGGCAGATCCAGCTCAGCGTTGGCAGCACAGTCAGCGAACCAGGGGACGAGGGAGAAGCAGACTACGTCTCAGTCTTTCACGCTATCAGCAGATGAGAGAAACATGGAGAGATGAGGACAGCAAACCCAGCCAACAGCTGTGTGAACGATCTGGCCGTATGCTTCCCAGGTTGCTCCAGGTAGGCGCTCCGCTTAAGACTGCTGCACCCTGATTAGGCTGAGTGCGATCAGCTGGACCCGGACAACAGGCTGCAGCTTCTGTAGAGAAGAGGTAAAAACACACACACACACACACACACACACACACACACCCTGACACTTTTGAGGTTATCATATTGTAATGAAATACATTTTCTTTTATATTGTATTGAAGGAAAAGTCCCTTTAAATTGTATTTCATTTGGAATATATAGCCATATTTGTGTTAATATAAAAAATCTTGAACCCTCTTTTTAATAAGGTTTGTAATAAGACAAACCATTTGTAAATCCATTAATATTTAATTGAGTAAAGAGTTTCTTATTTAAGCTGATCACTCAACTTCCATTTGGTAGCTGTCTTAAGTAAGATGGCTGCCGTGGAGCTACACTGTCAAATCCCGCTTTCATCATCTAGTGTTTATATATGTCTATGGCTCCAATGACGTGCCATTGGCGGTGGTAACTCGCACAGGCTCTGCCTCAACATCAAGCCTCAGTTTGGTCAGCTCGACAGAGGTGCACTGTCCTTGGACCTTGGGTATCATCCAGTGCTCCTCCGACTTCGGAAGAAGAAAGTGTCCAACGTTTTTTGACCTTTCTCCATGACATGTGACGTAGCCTAAAACATTTTTAGAGCAGCGTAGACAGGTAGAGGTTTGGCGCGTTCAGATACTGAAAAATACACCTGACCTCTTACCCTGTGACCTCTCACTATTTGAAATAAATAAATAAGTGATGCTTAGCTTGGCGAGGCCAAGAAATGCCTGGTGGTCCGCCGGGCCCATAAAGCACTGGGTGAAACCCTGGATAAATTATAGTTTAGAACCGAACTATCATTTGAAAAATTTAGGAAACTTTGGTGTATAAATAAATTCTCCAGACTTCATCTTTAAGTTATATGACAAACGTTAAGACAGTGTGATTTCTCATTGTCTTTATAATGATTTTCCATTGCTCATATACTGATAAAGCATCCAGAAAGGTTCACAAAAAAAACAGCTAATTTATGGACACATTTTTTGCTTTATTCAGTCACCAACAAGCTCCCAGAATGGCTGCTGCCGCAGCACGCAATCTTGACACCATAAATAGGAAAAAAAAAAGAAGGAATACACAGACACATTCCTGAGTTGCTCTGTGTTGATTTACAACAGCCACTCGGAAACAGTTTCAGACACTGTGAGCAGTCCGGTTTTCCCATTTTCGGTAAGAGGTCTGGTCAGTGTGTGTGTGTGTATTTGTGTGTGTGTGGGCAAGGGAGAGAGGGGGGATGGAAGTCCTGTGAGTATGGGAATGCTATTGCAGATGTTCATGTTTGTAAATATTTAAGCTATCTGTTCTGTGTATTTGTTTTCCACTGTATGTATCTATGAATTTGTATTATGTAATCCATTTATGCTGTGCCTGCAGAGTAAGGGACATCAAGTGTAAGCTGAGGCAATGCAGTGCTGTGCCTCACCTCTGGCGGAGCTGTGTCACAGAGTGAATGAAGCAGGCTTTTCATTTCTGCCACTCTTTATATCACCAATATACATGCTTGAGTTTGGGGGTGGCTACTCGGACGTAAGCCCCACGTTTTCTGCATTGCATAGAATCTGAATTCTACTTTTTAAATAAGGGTAAAGTTGCTTGGAAATCAGTTGGAGTGGTGGAGTGCACCAGAGAGGCAGCAGTAGTGAAAATAGCCAGGATACAGCCTCACTGAGACGGCTGAAAAAGAAGTGCTTCAGCAACTTGCTAGCCTGCTTTCTGGGAATACAATGCACATTTAACAAATACAGTTGCTGATATCATCATCATTTATTTATTTATAAAGCACATTTAAAAACTGTAATGATGCAGACCAAAGTGATGCACACAAATAATAACAAATACACGGATAAAACTAAACATACAATAAAACAAGCAAACAAACCAATAGAATAAAGTCAACTAGTGATTAGACTGCCCCAGCAGAGCTAAAAGTCTGAGAGTAAAAGTAACAGATTTTTAAAAATACTAAGACATGGGGTGAGTCTGACCGTCAGGGGGAGCTGGTTCCATAAGCTGTGGGCGCAAACCGAAACGCGCGCTCACCATGCGCCTTATAGCAGGCAAGACAAACCTGCAGCAGGTGCTGCCCAGAGGAGCTCAAGGAACGCCTCGGGACATAAGGACAGAGAAGTTGCGCCAAGTAGTGTGGCCCTAATACATGCAGATATTTGAAAGCAAATAAGAGGATCTTAAATTTTGCGGTTTGGCAGCCAGTGCAAGTTGGCCAGTACAGGGTTAATATGTTGCTTCAAAGCAGTCCCAGTTAAAAATCATGCTGCAGTATTTTGCACTAACTGAAGGCGAACTATTGCGGATGAAAGAGCACCATATAAAAGAGAGTTAGCGTAATCAAGGCGTGATGTCACAAACACATGGATGACTGAGTGAAGATCTTTTATCCTCAGAATGGATTTTAGCTTGGCCATCCTACGGAGGTGGAAAATACAGTATCTAACATCCTGATTAATCTGGATATCAAATCTGATCTCAGACCGGAGGGCAGAGTCAGGACTACAAGGGGAAAACAGTATTGCTTCCAGTTTTGACTCCTTTAAGTGGAGAAATTTAGCTGAGAGCCTCATACAGTCAGTAAGGGGTTGCACTGGGTCAGTTGATTTTGGGGTCACGTATAGCTGACAGTCATCAGCATATAGGCGATAATTCACCTGAAATTTCTTAAAAATGCCTGCCAATGGTAAAAGATAGAAGTTATAAAGAAGTGGACCCAAAATCACAACAGAGGTACAATTTCCTAATGCAACCTTAAAACTTCTGGCCTGGAAGTATGAGCGAAATCTGTCAAGAGCTGTTCCTCGGATACCAACTAAAGACTCCACACGTTGCAACAAAATTCCATGGTCAACGGTGTCAAAAGCGGCAGATAGATCCAGAAGTACCAACAGGACATCAGAGTCAGAGGCGAGTAAAATATAATTAAAAACTCTAAGTAGTGCAGACTCCGTACTGTGGAGGGAACGAAAACCAGACTGAAACAGGTCCAAGACATAAAAATTATCAAGATAGTCAGAGATCTGGCTAAAAACCACCTTCTCTAACAGTTTGGACAGGAATGGGAGCTTGGAGATGTGACGGAAATTGCTTACGTCACTGGCATCCAGACCCTGCTTTTTCAGGACCGGCATGTTTAAAAATATGCGGAATGCTACCCATCATCATGCTCGCATTTATGATCTCGAGGATCGATTGAGCCACCACAGGAAAAACTTCCTTTAGGAGCCAAGGGGGGATAAAATCATTTGGTGAGCCCAAAGGCCTCATTGCAGCCACTATAGTAAAAAAAAAGGGAATGGAAATGGGAGAAAATAGCTCAAAAGAATGCGACGGGAGAAAAAGTGCTCAAATCTTGGCCAGACAGCTGGCCAAGATTTGAGCACTTATACTGGAGACTTTGGAGCACAAATAATGTAAAAATTGGTTACAAAGCTCGTCAGAGGAGTTAGCCAGAGTGACATTAGGTGACCGGATAGAATTGATATTGGAAAAAAGAACCCACTGGTTACTGGAATGTTGGTTAACGATGGCAGAATAAAATTCAGAGCGGGCCATCCTAACTGACTGCTGATAGCACCTCCAGGAATCTTTAAGGAGCAGAGAGGAAGTCTGAATTTTTTATTTCATCGTGGCTCATATTTTCTACTTTTGCCTCTAATAGCACGAGTGTGAGGATTTAGCTAAGAGTCAGGCCGACGGCGAGGAGACCGGGACCTGAGTGGTGCTATCGAATCTATGACTGACAGACATGAAGACTGAAAATTAGATAAATGAATTGACAAGCCGTTTCAGGATCAGTGGAGCTGCCAAAGGATGATGAACGGTCTGTCAGACATAATGAAATGGATATTGGGATTTTTTATTTTTTTTTTGTACAGATTGGCAGCAACGGCACTGATGACACAGACCAATTCAATTCAGTTTATTTATGTAACGCTGTTTCACAACAGATGTCATCTCAACGCACGTCACAAGAAGAGTTATTACAAAGCAATGTTTAATTTAGGAATTAGAGAACCACAGAAGATTGCGTCGTGACTTCTCAGCAATTCCTCACACTGAGCAAGCATGAAGCGACAGTGACCATAAATCAAGTTTATGAATCTTATTTTTAAAGTGTTGGTTTGCTAAATGTCAGGTTGATGTAAGTAAAGTAATGGTACAAAGAAATTAATGGTAACTATATAATGTTATGTATGTGGTTACACGGGAAGAATAGAGAAATGCTTGGATTATAATGATATAAATAACGTAAATAACAGAAAGGCAGATCTCATCTGTATGGCTCTGAACCAACTAAGCATAATGTTCCAGCCAGGGGCTGAATTACAAGCTGGCTACTTAGGCTTAGGCCCCTTGTGTTTTCAGAGTAGTCCCAAATTTTAATTTTACTTTTGAAGTGGAGTGAAAGCCTCGCAGAAATAAGTTGCAGTTCACCAGAGAGGAAATAAAAATTTGTATTGAAAAATATAATTATTACTGAAAATCTTGATTTTGAATCTGAAATAAACGTGAAAATGTCTGTATTGAAATTGAAAGAAAATTTAAAGTGAAAACAAAATTCAATGAAACTCAAAATATATGCATTAAGACAATTTACTCACTTACAATCAAGTTTTCACATATTCATCTTTTTTTTTAATGCCAATCTTTTTTTCAATGCCAATCTTCTTTCAGTGCTGCTGCTTTTCAGCTGATACTCTTTTCACGTCGTGCACGTGCATGATGGACAAGGCTTCAGAGCCACATTGTACTAGCTTTGAGCTGTTAGTCAATCGGGCCATTTTACTAACTTTTCTCTGACCCAGCAAATAAAGGTCACTTATTGCTCTTTTATATCTGATTTTAAAATGTCCATGTATTACTGCAAAATACATTGCTATAACTTTCAGTAATGTTTAATTTGAGATCACTTTTAAGTGAATTATCGTTTGCTTCCTTTGTTTCGCTTTACATACATAAAAGGGAGCCATGAAATCCACTGTTATGGTGGCCTAGTGGTTTCAGAAGTTGCTAAAAAACCTGATACCATGAGTTTGATCGTATTTTTGAAACCATGACATCAGTATTAGTCTGAAACCACTAGGCCATCATGACAGTAAGGATTTCAAAGCTCTGTTTTGTGGACTCAAACCCAAAAAAGAAAGTGAATAGTAATTAATTTAAATTATAAAAAATTAAACATTACAGAAAGTTATAGCTGTGGATTTTGCTGTAATACGTGGACATTTTAGAATTAAAGACATATAAAAGAACTAGAAGTGACATTTGTTTGTTGGGTTAAAGAACAGGTAATAAAACAGCCCGACTCACTGACAGCTGAAGCTCCGTCCCTCATGCGTGTGCACATGAAATGAGTATCAGCTGCAAAGCAGCAGCACTGAAAAAGATTGGCATTGAAAAAAAATATGAATGTCTGAAAGCTTTAATGTGAGTAATTTCCACCACATATACTAGTGTAGTTTTGTGAATAAAGGCATGTTGGATAATGAAGTGCGGAGTTGGAGTAAAACTGATGAAGAAGAGCTTCAGGATCTTCTGAAGCTTACTGATGAACTAAACCAAGAGTGGTTTAATGTACTGCTTCTTACAGCCAGCCTAAGAGCTGCTGCTCTTCCCTCCTGATATGGAATTGCTACATGCTCAAACACAGACACACACACACACAAACACACATCCAATTTATACACAGTTCCATAGAAATGACATCATTGGTTTATGAAATGTACACACAGTGATTCCCATGGGGGACATTTCCAAACCTTGTGAAGCCACAGAAACATAGTCCTGCGTGTTTTGTTTTGGAAATAACGTTACACAGTCTGAGACACTGTTATAGACAAGCAACCTGTTAACGGTATACCTCGTTACAATTTGATAACTATGGCTTAAAGTTTATGAAAACCCCAAATTCCAAATCTCAGAAATGTTTAATATTTTAAAAAGGTTTAATATTTTGTAATGTTTTACAGAAGACTAGCACAAACACACTTGACTGATATTCAAGGTAAACAACAAAGTATGGTTTTATTTTCTTAAAACAGTCCTTGATGGAGAGCGGACACCCAGTGTGGAACTGGAGGTGAATGGGAGGCTCTTGGAGGAGAAAAGGCATTGAAAGAAGGAGTACAGGTGAATGATGGGAGGCGGTGGAAGCCAGCTCTGATACTGAGAAGTGGTTGGATCTTACTTGTGTGTGAAGATGAAGCATGCCAAGGGAGGAGTAGACTCAAAACAATAAATGTTGGACTTTCGGTTGATGGCGTGCTAGAGCCGACATGCAGAGGAGAGCTCCCAAGCAAAATCTGTTATTAGTAATTCTACGCCTACAAAGTGTCTTAAACTTCTCACAGACGGTTTCCTTTACTGAACTCTCGTTTGGGATGTCGGACAAGGACAGAAAGGACAAGGTTTCAAACAAAAGTATTGAAGAGGGACGCACCACACGCTCTATGGTGGCTGAACAGCTAATGCTAGCCATGTGGTTGGCTGAACTTGAAAAGAACCGAAATAACATCACCGAAGAGCTGTCAAAACTAACCAAGTCATCGCTCTCGCCGATTCAAACTACACTAGAACCTGTTGAACAACAAGTTGAGTCGTACAAAGTTTTTTTAAGGAGGCGGAGGACGTGCTTACAGATCACAGTGACTGGATTGACACACTGGAATCATCCAGCTGAGGTGCCCATTAAAGTTCATGTCTGAATTCTTGGTTAAAGTGTTGAATAACAAAAGCTTTTCAAAAGCTCTGGAGCTGGAAAGATGCCACAGACCGCCAATGCCTAAACCAAGCCCTGATGCCAAAAAACTGCCCTTCATCATCTGCTTCCACCGCTTTCAGGAGAGAGAACGCGTCTTGCAACTGGCTATACAGAAGCGTCAGCTCTTTTACGAGGGAAAGAAAATCTTTTACTTCCCGGATCTGAGTGCTCGCTGGCGGCCAAGCGCAGCGCCTACAAGAAGGTAAAATCCCAGTTTTATGACAAAGGGGTTAAGTTCAGCCTACGATACCCTGCAACACTGGTGGTTTACATTGAAGGATCCAGGCATTCATTTAAGTCTGCCGAGGCTGCGGAGACTTTCTATAATCAACACTTCAGCTAAATCTAGGACTGAGGTAGTAATCAGGAGAAGAGGTAAACTGGTACCTCCTTATGGCAGGGATGGTGTTATCGACCAAAGGGGGTTCCTATTAGTCCAATTTTAACCCAGCGGAGTACACTCAGCTTGAATATGACGGCCAGCCGCCGGTCTCCTCCCGTTCCAACGAGGACAGAATGCTGTTAACCAGTGCTCTCAAGTCTCACGCAATGAGCGTGAGACACACGCATTTCACCGACTTCCCACGCTCACACGCCACACATGCCCTTTATCATGCTGATAAATGATTAACCCTTTTGGCGCCACGATGTTTTCTCGACAAGATGCGGGACTGAATAAAACGGCCGATTGTGTCAAATAGGTTGTCATATTTCATTCAAACTCTACTCCACTGGTCGGTAGACATGTCATACTTCATTACTGAGTCAAAAAAATAATCCTTCTAAACAAAATTTTCGCGCTTGAGCGAATTGAATCAATTCCTGCATAGCGGATTTAGTGTGCGTCTGAGCTATTTTTAGTCAGAGCGTTAGTGTAAACATCAGCGAGTATTTACATTATATTATTGGGTAATGGCATCAGCGAAGTTCACCCACAAGTTTAGCCCAAGCACAAACTCCTTTGCCCGATGTAGATGGTGGGGACAATGTTTCCAGGGGTCGGGGTATTCATCTGAAAGTCAGCAGGCTTGTTTGTGGTGTGGAAAACGAGGCTGGAAATTACGCGGGGGTCCAGTCTTTTTACCGCGCTGACCAGCTCGCTTCTTTGTCTTCTGACCGTGTGCCTCCCCGCAATCGTGGCGACAGAAACGTGGTGGAGCAGCTGTCTAAGGTCACTGGAGATGTCAGACGAGGTCGTAGTGTTTTTAGGACAGTTAGGGGATGCAGAGGCACGTCTGTGCCAAGCAGATCTGGCCGTGCCACCCGCAGCAGGAGCAGAGGTGGTGGGAGCAGAGGTGGAGGGAGCAGAGGCGGTGTTGCGCTGGGGCGGGGCAGGGGGCCCATGCACAGTTTTCTTTGTGATATACATGTATATATATCATATAAATAATATACAGGGGCCCCATTAATGGCAACAGAGTTCCTAATGTATGTAGTGAATGGAAAATCGCTAGCCTACCGCTACCTGCATTCGTTTTGTTTCTGCCATTTATTAGTAATGATTTACACAGTTTGTTTACTACTTACTATTTACCTGAGCATACAGTATTGTGCAAAATAGCATACAGAAGGTGAGGGACCTTTTGGGGAGAAAGAAGTGCTGCATTCTATAATCCAAACATGTGACTTTCATGAAAATTCTATAATCCAAGATGGCCACCACGTCACATGACGTCATAATATGCAAATTAGATGGGGGAATTTAATCCCCATATAAACATTGGCTCATCCTTAATATTTTTCTAATTTACAGAAAGTCTTTATCTCTTATCACTTTTAAGGTATAGCCTTTTGAAATTAAGATGTAATAATCAAACTTTTCAGAAAAAAAGCTCTGGCGCCTAGTAACCCCGTCTCAATCTCACTCCAAGCAATCTTGAAAACTTGAGAGACCCTGCTCTTAACCGAACTCTGTAAGTGCTTTGTTCTTTGAACTGTCTTATTTACAAGTATAGCACATTCATGCACAAGATTATTTAGATTTTGATTAGTATCGACTGTCCTTATTTCTTTATATTATTAGTAATACTAGTCTTATTTTGTTTATTATTATCTTTATTACTGAATTTTATTTTATGTAGACCTTGAAACCACCCCTATCTCAGGACTGATTTACTTACAATGTGAATAGCGTACTCTCTAAGTGGGACCCCCCCTGCCAATTAGTTGTTTTTTTTAAATCTTATTCCTCATTTCGAAGAGGTTCTCTATTACTGGCAATTTATCTTAATTTCATTGTATCTTCCTCTTCAGAGTACTCTTATATTGTATTTATTATTTCTTCTTCTTTACATTGAGCGGTTATCTCTTATGCTATAGATGATCATAAGGTAGTCTCTTAATTGGCAATAGTGGTGCTTTTGTGCCAATTTTGTTTTATCTTAGTATATTACTCTATATCCGTTCCCATCTTCTGTTTTATAGATGTATTTATATCACCTTGCCCTTCCCATATATTAATAGATTATATTGATTTTGACGTTATATGTTAAGAATCAATGCTCAGTTAGCTCTCCTAGGGAGAGCAGATAAGTCTATGATAGTACCAAGGAAGTTAAGTGTTAATCACAAGTGGATGGGGGGTTGTGAGTTCACACAAAATACTTGTATCCTTTATTTTATACCAGGATCACAGTGCATTTTGATCAGAGGTTACCAGGATGAGTAATTACATTATATTGTCCCTCCATGTTAGAGGATAATACTCACCATTTAAGCAAACAAAAGTCTTAGATTTCCTGAGAAAGAAAAATGTTGATGTGGCTCTCCTATTTGAAAAACATTTACAACCAGCTGATGTCTGCCGTGTGCAGAACCAATATTACAAAGTGGTGGTATCCTCAGGGGTTGGTTCTAAGACTAAAAGGGTTATGATCTTAAAAAATGCAAACGTAATTTTGTTATTGAGAAATTTAACTCTAACATTACTCTCGGAGATTGGCTTACTGTGGGGTCTCTATTCATGGTAAAATAGCTTTTGTAAGCATTTATGCCCCGACAATTTTCGATCCATCCCATTTTCCTTGGTTGACCAAAGAGTTGCTGAGTCTCTCTAACTACTCAATTAATATAGGTTCAGATATGAATACGTTCTTTGACTGCAATTTAGATAGGTCTAGTCCATCCATTACATGTGCATAAACTTTATCATCTGGGGCTTTAAAAAACTTTGTCAATGATGTAAACTTGGTTGGTATCTGGAGGCTTCAGAATCCTAAAGCCAGAGATAACACTTATTTTTTCCCTCATCATAAGATGTTCTCGAGAATATATTACATTTTATACACACCAGACTTGATTCCAAAATGGTTTTCTTACCTCGTATTATCTCTGACCAATGTTATTATGACTTCATTTAATTTTGTCCTTTTACAAGGTAATCAGTCCAGGTGGAGATTTAATACAACCCTGTTGAGAAACGAATAATACCTTGCACAAGTTAAATCCAGACTAGTGGAATTTATTAATATTAACAAAGATTCAGTTTCAGATAAAGCAGTTGTTGTGTTAGCAATCAAAGCCTTTCTGCACCAAAATGCAATTGATTTCTCATCCTATCTTAAATGGAGCAGAACACAAAAGATTACCCAACTGGAACGGGCTTGTTGTAAATTAGAGAGAGATCTTAAAGGAATACTTCACCCCTGGAAAGATTAATGTGTATTTAAAGTGGGTCAGATATGTAGTAGAAATGTGAAATTGTTTTTCAATTTGGAGCATTCTAGACTGAGAAAAGCTAGAAAAATTAATTTTTTACTCATGTGGCTGAAATACAACAACTCCCAAAATGCACTTGCTTTGCTGCCCTGAGGCCACTCACAAAACCATGCCTACAGGCTTGCTTTCACAGGAGAGTGGGGGTAGGCTAATGCGCTAAGTAGTTTGCAACACCGTTAAACACTAAAAGAAGAAGAAGAAGAAGAAGGCTTGCTTTCTTACATTGATCTTGACTCTATAAATCACTAGTTAGTTGATACATTTGTATCGAAATTGTGCTAAAGTTGTACATTATAGACTTGTGGAGGAAGGCTGAATGTTTACCGTAACTGATTTTGCAGTAATTACTTGCTGTACTACTGACTACCTGGCTTATTTCCGTTCTTTAGAATTTATTTTGGGATAAAAAAGTGTGCATAATATATCACACAACTTAGACTTTCTCATTAAAAAGATGATGTCAACAAGAGTAGCTTAGCAGCTCTGCATATGATTTTTTTTCCTCCAATTGAAATCACAATTTCTCTAAGCTGAAACATTCTTTAGGTTAACATATACTCTAAAAGAGCAACACTAAAGGTTTATAACAAACACAACAAATGTGATTTATAACGTTTATTTAAAAAGTAAATAAAATTAAAATTCTAACACTAAAAGCTCTTCAATAGCTTCGGCAGTTTCCTGATATCCAGAGTATTGACCGTCAGGAGCGGGGTATCTTCATCTGATGTCCCAAATAACACAGGTAGGAAAAACTAGTCGACAGCCTTTGCCAAGTCTCTCGCCTTGCAGGACCCACTCCATTAAGTGACGGTAGACTGTTAGACGGTATTGTCTGCAAAACAGTAAGCTAAATGTTAGCAATCCAAACTATTTCCACCTACAGTATGCTAGAGTAGATATAAATATAACAACAATAGCTCAGCTGACTTGTGGGAAGAACGCTATGATAATGTCGGGTGTTCAAACTCAGTACATGACGTCTTAGTAACAAAAAGAAAAACAAACAAAATACTAACTTTACACTAAGCCGTCCGTTTGTCCCTGCGGGCTTTGGCTGGCGTTTCCAGTTGATCTTCGGGATCCTGAAGTAGGTTTCTAGGACCCCCCCTATCCATGTGTGGTTCATCAGCAACTGTTCATCGGTATACTGCGGCTCGTATAGGCAGCAGCGAGCATCCGATTCTCGCAACACATCTTCAAAATCCCCTTCTGCCATTTCAACTTCAAAACTATGTTCCATTGTGATTAGCCAACTATTCAAACTTTCTCCAGCAAGAGCCTGTTAGCTGAGCTTCTACAGGAAGACGGCGGACACGACACCTTTACTTTCTGTGAGTGAGATCCCTCCCCATATGGGCATGGTGAAAACATGAGGAACTAGCACTCAATACTGGCTGTAGTCTTATGCCTCTGTTCAAAAAATCCTCAGAAGACACAAAAATCGTCATTTTGCGTCATCGGAGGAATTTTTTCAAGCCTAAAAATGCACAAATCTCTCCTCTCAGGGGAATGGGGGGGGCACGGTCATTCGAAAATACTGCTGGTTTTCTACTGATACAAAGCTTAATGCTAAATGCTGAAGTATCCCTTTAAGGACAACTATAATGACCAGGTAGCAGTGGCAGCAAAACTCAGGTCTGTGAGGGCAGAATTTGATAATATACTGAGGCAACGGGCTGAATTTATGATGCATATCACCAAACAGATATTACACTGACAGTAGTAAACCAAGTCGTCTCCTTGCATTAACATTGAAACGTCAGGAAAACCAAATTAGCATTCCTTCTATAAATTGTCCAGTGAACAGAGTGGTCACCAAAACAGCTGACATTAATAATTCATCTAAATATTTTGTTTAAAGCCTCTACTCCTCGGAAGACCATTTTTCACAGAACTTATTTGATTCATTCTTTGACAACTTGAATTGACGTGTACTATCAGATGATGAATCTAAGGACCTGGATACTCCCACAACAGTAGAGGTTTATTCGACAAGGATCTCAACACAGTACTTGTCTTGGTACTCCATAATCCAGGGAAAGACCCCCCAAATTGCTCAAGCTATCGCCTAGTTTCTCTAATTAATTCAGATATAAAAATGTATTCAAAAAATATTACCATAGAGTTAGTAGGAAGTTAAATCATCCAGATCAAACTGGTTTTCTTAAATGCGGTTGGCATCAGATAATGTCTTCCGGCTCCTGCATATTGTCTCTGAAACCAAAAAGACAGAACTACCCTGTAGACTTTTATTTCTTCATGCAGAAAAAGCGTTTGATCGCTTGGAATGGAGACATTTGTGAAATGTCCTAAGAAAATTCCAATTAGGCCCAAACTTAATTAAAATGATACAGGTATTATTTTCTAATCCCTCTGCAATCCTTGCTACAGCTGGGTGCCTTTCTGATCTTTTCAGTATATGTCATGGTTCTAGACAGGGGTGCCCAGCATCTCCTGCCATTTTTAACTTGTCGCTCAAACCATTAGCCCAGTACATACGTCAAAGCACTTTAGTAGCTCCAATAAAAAAAAGCTCCACATCACGCTCCATTTCTCTGTATGCTGACAATATGCTTATATACCTCTTAGATTTGCAACGATCCCTCCCAAATGTTCTAAAAATCATTTATCACTTTGATACATTTTCTGTCTACAAGCTCAACAAAAAATCGGACCTTAAGCGCATGAAGCTCCTTTTACCGACAACATTGAATGCAGCACGACGTAACCGGACCATAGACTGTATACTCCAGACGCTTCTGAGAGGCGGGAAGTGAGAGAGAAGCCGACCTGTACACAGAAGGCAGGAGCACACCAGGGAAGAGGAAACTATGCCATCTTACAAAATAAAATATAATTTCTAGCTCAATGTTGATTGTTTTGAAACTATTTGAGGCGATAACATTTGAAAATCATAATTTTTGCAACACGTAAACTAAGTCAGAGAAGGTGAAATCTTTACGTTTGTCAAGAAAAAAAAAGGTAAAATTAATTTAAATTCTACAGAAATGAAGCGACAAAGAAGCATCTCTAGTTTTTTCTCACAAAAACAAAGGTGAGAAAAACTGAGAGTAACCTGGTGAGTAAAGTGGACGTAGGAGACGATGTGAAAGAAGAGAGAGAGGAGCGACAGAAAAGTGATGGAGGGGAAGGACGAGATCAAGGACAGGAGAGAATGCTAGAACGGCACATCGGAGAGGAGGCGAAGTAGGGAGAGAATCACCGAGATGAGGAGGGAGAATGAGAAAGACAGGGCAACATGGAGGGCTCAGCCAGTGACAACATGACAGAGTCTGAGACAGCACCAAGCACATCCAGTCGAGTTAGTCCACATGGTTAGGAAACACAGCATACTGACTTACATCTTAATTTAACTTTTCTTTTTTAGGAACACGCCTCCTGTGAGACAATAAATTATATTTCTGTGCTGTTCCAGACTGAACATTTTAGGAAGTTTTGCTCAAATGTCTGCAAAAAAATATTTAAATTCATTTATCCTAATTACCAAGTTTACTTTATATTAGAAAATACAGATTTTTGAGTATTATGAAAAAAGTTAAAAGGAATTAAAAAAAAACATAATTTCTGGACTTTATTCATCATTACACTGAATTTTCTCCAGGGGGGCTATGATGATGGCTAGATATTAGGGTTGTCAAATAATAATTTTTTTAACCTAATAAATTACAGGGTAGCAGCTGTGAATTAATCCGGACTCATTAACATTCCTGAATATGACTAAAAAACCTAAAATTTTTAGTGTAAAGGGAATTGTTGAAGCGCTTTTTTCATGAAATAAAGGAGAGATTAATATAATTTTGTTTTTAACTTCACAATCAATACCACTGCGACCTGTTGCTGCTTTTCTTTTTCATCATATGGTACATTTCCCGACTGCTGGTTTTTCCATCCCGTCTGAGGGCTCAACAACAACTATGCATATATGTAGAGATTTTCACATATATATATATATATATATATATATATATATATATATATATATATATATATATTGTTCTGTCTTTTGTTTCATTAAGAGTTTCATTGAGTTTTTTGTAACCTGCTCCACACCTCCCTCTGGTGGCTACTTTGGTATATTGTTTTTTAGTTACTCAAAGGAAAATAGAGGCCGCAGAGGAATTCAATATGGTGGAACGTAATGCCGTAGCATTGTTGTTTTAAGCTGATAAAGACTCTTAAAGGTTGTTGCCTTGGACGAGATTTGTCCGTGAGCATAGTTCATTGTAAATTTATTAACCACTTCTTTATTTTATGTAAATGTAGTGTAATAATCTGTTCATTTAAGCGAACTATGGGGATTTTACTTTTTAGCTTGCAGTAAGCATTTCAGAAGCTAGCATGTGATTGAGTAGCTAATACAATGCTCTGTATGTTTTCAGTTTTACGATGGTCATAAGGAAGGTAATGGTCAGAGGCCATTCTTCAATAAATCAGCACATAAAAGTAAACAAAGTCTGTTTATTGGAGCATCGTTATCTTGCTGTCTAGCTGGTGAAAATCAGAAACTCAGAGCGAGGACAGCACAGTAAAAGGACATTAGCGCAGCGGGCACAACTGCAAGCATATTCAGCACACCAACAATGAACATAGGGTCAGGAAAGCTGTACCGGGATCTTCCAGAAGAGGAAGAAATGCCGGAGCAGAAAGAAAAAGAGGAAGTGTGCAACACAGATAATATGGAGAACAAGGATAAAGCAAGCAACAGAGACGCAAAGTCCAAGTCTACACGCTCGCGTGCATCCAAGCGTTCATCCACAAGTTCTGCAGCATTAAAAGCACGAGCAAAAGCAGAGGCTGCACGTGCACAACTGGCATATTCGGAAAGAGAAGCAGCTATATTGAAACAAAAAACTGAACTTGAGGCTAATTTGCATGTTTTGAGTTGTCAAAAAGCTGTTGCAGTTGCAGAAGCAGAGGTTGCAGTCTATGAAGAGGAGGAGGGACTCTCAAGAAGAGAATTGGATCATCCATTCGTGGGACCACCAGCCAGTCCAGAACAGCGCACAGCAGAGTATGTACAGAAACACTCAGATTTGTATTATGAAGGATTCACAATACAAGTAGATCCCCTAGCTTGTCACAAAGCTGCACGGGAACTGTGTGAAAAAGCTATGCATGAAGAGGCTGAGAATAAAATTGACAATAAAAATACTCATGGTGAAAAGGATGATGTTAAAGTGGAGCAACAAACACCACAGAGAGAAAGAATGACTCCTCCCAAACTGTATCCCTTCGAGACTCTTCAAGTATCAGGCGAGGCACAGGGTGTACAGGATATTACAAGGTACTTGACACGAAGAGAAATGTTAAGTACAGGACTTTTGCAGTTTGATGACCATCCCAAGAACTACTGGGCGTGGAAGGCTTCATTTCAAGCTGTTATAAAAGACTTGCATGTTACAGCTCAAGAAGAGTTGGATTTAATGATTAAATGGCTTGGAGCTAAATCTGGTCAGCAGGCAAAAAGAATCCGATCTGTCCATGTCTTTAATCCAACTGCAGCTCTCATCCTTGTGTGGCAAAGACTTGAAGAATGTTATGGGTCTCCTGAAGTGGTGGAAAATGCACTCTTAAAAAAGATTGAACAGTTTCCAAAACTCAACAACAGAGACAACACAAAGTTAAGAGAGTTGGGTGACATTCTGCAAGAAATTGAATGCGCAAAGGATGGAGGATACCTGCCAGGTCTCTCATATTTGGACACAGCTCGTGGAGTCAACCCCATTGTAGAGAAGCTACCATATGGATTACAGGATAAATGGATTGCAACAGGAGCAAAGTACAAAGAGGAACTCAAAGTTGCCTTTCCCCCTTTCAGCGTCTTTTCATAATTTGTAAGACAACAAGCCAAAATAAGAAACGACCCAAGCTTTGTCATTGCACCTCCTGCCAACACAAGCTTCAAGAAATAGAAAAACTTTAAAGGTAATAACAGGCAGATCATTAATGTACATAAAACAGACATTACCTCAGATGCTAGTTTAGCTCAAAATAGTCAATGTAAGCTTATGGAAAGCCCTGAAAAGCTATGTCCAATACATAGGAAGCCCCATCCACTTAAAAAGTGCAAAAGTTTTCGAGCAAAACCAATTGATGAGCGCAAATCATTCTTAAAAGAGAGCAGAATCTGTTTTAAATACTTTAGTTCTACTCAGCATTTAGCAAGGGACTGCAAAGTGCAAATAAAGTGCATGGAGTGTGGTATTGACAGACATTTAGCAGTGTTGCATCCAGATCCACCACCTGCCCCAGCTGAAAGTTTTGAAACTGATAAAATTGATGGCCGGGAGAGACAGAACAGTGAAAATGTCTCAGTTGTTTCCAAGTGCACAGAAGTCTCTGGTGATACAGACATCCCACATTCATGTTCGAAAATAATCCCTGTGTTAGTTTATCCAGAAGGTACAAGAGAACAGGCCAGGAAGATATATGCAGTGCTTGATGAACAAAGTAACAAGTCACTAGCTAAGTCTCAATTTTTTGAGCTGTTTAATATTAAAACACGCTCAGACACTAACAAGCTCAGGACATGCTCAGGACTGTCAGATAACGTTGGCAGAACAGCATTAAACTTTATGATCGAGTCGGTGGATGGTAGAGTAAAGCTCCCACTTCCAAACTTTATTGAATGTGACATGATTCCAGATGACAAGAGATCTTTTCCAGATGACAAGAGATCTTTCCAACTCCGGAAATTGCGATGAAGTTCCCACATTTACAGAAGATAGCTAAAAAGGTACCTCCTGTAGAAGAAAAGGTACCCATTCTCTTGCTCTTAGGAAGAGACATACAGGTACATAAAGTATCAGAGAGAGAATAAATGGACCACATAATATGCCTTATGCACAACGTTTAGACTTGGGCTGGTTCATAGTCGGGGAAGTATGTACGGGGAAGACACATAAGCCTCCTAATGTGAACGTCCTGAACACATGTGCTTCAAAATGGCCGTGCTTCATACCTCTGCCCATGCCCTAATATGTTTCAAGTTGAAGAGCTAAACGGTTATAACTACCAGTTTGACATCAAAACCACCCCCCATAAAGACAGGAAACGTAAATATGTCAATCAGCTGGGAGAAACAGTTTTTGACAGAACAAAGGATGAAGACAAACAAGCAATGTCGGTGGAGGACAAAAACTTTATTGACATCATGGAAACGGAAGTTTATCAGAACGAAGGTAACAGCTGGGTGGCATCCTTTGCCATTCCGCTCTCCCAGATCAGAGCTTCCAAGTAACAGAGAGCAAGCACTCAAACGTCTCCAGTCCCTCAGGAAAACACTGAACCGGAACCCTAAAATGAAAAAACAATACACAGAGTTCATTCAAAACATGCTGGACAATGACCATGCGGAGATCGCTCCACCTTTAGACTCAAACAAAGAACACTGGTACTTGCCCTCCTTTCAGAACAGCTGAGAGTGGTTTTTGACTCAAGTGCAGCGTTTGAAGGTCAGTCTCTTAACAAAGTTTTATTAAGTGGACCCGACTTAAACAACACACTATTAGGTGTCCTCATGCGTTTTAGGAAAGAGCCTGTAGCATTTTCAGCTGATGTGCAACAAATGTTTTATTGTTTTGAAGTGAGAGAGGATCATAGAGATTATCTAAGATTCCTTTGGTACGAAGATAATCCTAGCAAAGCTGTTTGTGACTACAGGATGAAGGTTCATGTTTTTGGAAATAGTCCTTCTCCAGCTGTAGCTATTTACTGTATGAGGCTTGCTGCGGTTGAGGGAGAAGAAGAGCATGGACATGATGCAAAGCAGTTCATATTGAACTGCTTTGCATCACTGTTGTGAAAAAAGAACTATGCATATTTTCTGATGCATCCACCATGGCCATAGGAGCAGTTGCCTACCTCAGAGCTCTGGACGGTGAAGGTAAGTGGCACACAGGTTTCATTGTGGGCAAGTCCAAAGTAGCCCCGCGACCAGCTCACACTATCCCTAGATTGGAGTTAGGTGGAGCAGTTTTAGCTATAGAGATGTATGAACTCATTAGAGATGAGATGGACATTGAAGTGGACATTGTCAGATTCTACACAGATAGTAAAATTGTCCTTGGTTACATAAACAACAACACAAGGAGGTTTTACACCTATGTGGCTAACCGAGTGGTTAGAATCAGAAAAACAACACATCCAGCACAGTGGTTTTACATATCCACTGGTGACAATCCAGCAGACACAGCCACTAGACCGATTGCAGCTTCTGCGCTAGCTTCCACAAACTGGTTTAGTGGTCCTTCCTTCTTGACAGCTCAAGATTTAGATACATCTTACTGTGATAGTTTTACACTTATCGACCCTGACACAGATGCAGAGATCAGACCTGATGTTAAAGCTTTTGTTACAAAAACCTCAGTAACACACCTAGAGCCATGTCGTTTTGAAAGATTCTCTCATTGGATGAGGTTGTGTTGCACTATTGCATCACTAAAACGTGTGGCAGCATCATTCAAGAAAGCAGACACAGAAAGTAAAGGGTGGAAGTGTTTCAGTAATACTAATACTGCAGATGAAGTGTGTGATCGAAAAATGTATTATTATGATTAATCTTTTAGTATTATTAACACTGAGAGTAGAGGAGCCAGACAACAGGTGTTGAGTTCGAGGTTAGAGAAGAAATCACTGCTTGAGAAAATATTGATTCTTCTTACATACTTAGTTTTGAGAGTTTCTCTTATTGTGTTACATATAACCCAAGCTATTGCCATTGTTTTGTATATGTCAAAAGTCACTTATTCACAGCTAAAGAGCCAGATGTCTTCATCCGGAGATATCCCCACCCTGAGGTTAATAGTTTTGTCTTCAAAGTGATAGAGGCAAGGTTGCTGAACTTTATAAATACTTATTTTCATATGAGCTTGTTAGGTAGTTGGGACGTAGGGGGGATGTAGGAGTGGGAGTTAGGAGGGGGGCAGCATTCAGCATTCACTGTGATCTGTGGTGTTCTCCTGTATGATCAATTCAACTTTTATTAAAACCTCCAAACGCTTAAAGGAATCTCTCTCATCTTTATTAAGAGTCTTAAATGCCATTACAAAGTGTCTAGAGCAGCTTAGTTTATCATTCACACAGTACAAAGTGAAACATTCAAAGAGGAGTACAAGTGCATCAAAGAAAATCAGCAACTTCCAAAACAAAGTCGTCTTCTAAAGTTGAATCCTATCATTGATGAGGATGGGCTTCTCAGGATAGGAGGACGCTTGGCATCTGCTAACCTAACAAAAGATGAGAAACACCCTGTCATTATCCCAAACGCTCATCATATAGCTGTCGTCCTTATTAGATACCATCATGAGAAGGTAGCACATCAAGGGCGTCATATAACAGAAGGAGCGCTCAGAGGAGTTGGATTATGGATCATTGGTAGCAAACGGCTTGTCTCTTCTGTTATCCACAAGTGTGTTCTCTGTCGAAAACTGAGAGGACAATTTCAGACTCAAAAGATGGTAGACTTACCTGTTGACCGGCTTGCACCTCTGCCACCATTTACAAGTGTAGGATTGGACGTCTTCGGTCCTTGGACGGTCACCACACGTCGCACCAGAGGAGGAAGTGCAGAAAGTAAGCGCTGGGCTGTGCTTTTTACCTGCATGTCTACGAGAGCTGTGCACATTGAGCTCATTGAATCAATGTCAACATCCAGTTTCATTAGCGCATTAAGAAGATTTTTCTGCATCCGGGGACCAGCTCAAATAATCCGCTCTGATAGAGGAACCAATTTTATTGGAGCATGCAATGAGCTGCAAATTGATTACAAGGACACAGAACTAAACACTTACCTGCTGGAGAAAGGATGCACATGGATATTCAACCCCCCACACTCCTCCCACATGGGTGGATCATGGGAGAGACTCATTGGAGTTGCAAGGCGGATCCCTTGATGGTATTCTGTTGAAAGCTCCTCATCTCCAACTAACTCATGAAGTTCTGAGTACATTCATGGCAGAAGTAATGGCAATAATGAATGCAAGACCACTTGTACCAATCTCAACAGATCCAGACAAACCGAACATTCTCACTCCAGCAATGCTCCTTACCCAAAAGACCATCATGCTATCTGCACCAACAGGAAGTTTTGGACCTCCAGACCTCTACTTAAAGCAATGGAAGCATGTACAGCGTTTGGCAGACTCTTTTTGGAAACAATGGAGACACGAATATCTTTCAACTCTCCAGCAAAGAAGAAAATGGACTGATAAAAAACCAAACATAAAAGCAGGTGACATTATGTTATTGAAAGATGCTCTCGCCCACAGAAATGACTGGTAAAGGTTGTAAAAACATTCGAAAGTAAAGACAATCATGTTCGAAAAGCCGAAGTGAAAACTGTAAAGGATGGAAATGAAAAAGTGTTTTTGAGACCTATTGCTGATATGGTTTTGCTTTTGTCAGATGATAAGTAAGAGTGTTATAACTTCGCCTGGTGGGGCTGTCCGGCATTGGCTGGGCCCCTGATCTTGGCGCCCCACGTGGGGCGGGATCTGGACCCTGGAGCTGGAAGATCTGGATGTCCAGGTGCCGGCTGGGCGCGGCCTGGGGAGGGCGTACATCCGCTGTGGCTCCCTGGCGTGTGGAGGCGGGCCGGGTTGTTGGCGGTGGGTACTGGTCCGGGGTGGCGGCGGCGTGTGTTGTCCGTCGGTTGGCTGCGGGTCCTCCTTGCCTGCGGCGGCGGCGGGGGACCCTTGTCGGCTGGTCACTGGTTGGGGCCCCGCTGGGGGGTGGGGTGCCCCTGGTCCCCGTGGCCTCCGGTTCCTGGTCCGGGCCCGCCCTGGCGTAGCCGGTTACCGGCGGAGCCCGTGGGCTCGTCACTGCGATCTCTCGGGCCCCAGCATCGCGGCTGGTGGGTGCTCCCCTGGGGCTTCCATCTGTTCCCCTCTTGGCGGGTGATCGACCCTGCGCTGATCCGCCTGTGGACTCTGTACTCTGTGGGACGCTGGATGCATACATCTCTTGCCTCCTCCATGTCTGTGCCGATTCCTGTAGGACGGATTGACGGTTCCTTACACCAGCTATCAATCACTTGCATGGGGAAACCTTATTCCGACCTGCATGCTCGCACACACATAGGTGTGGGGACATAGGTGAGGACGGACATATCTTAGGCTGAGGTTATCATCATTAGTTAGTTGTTCACAGGAGCTTACCAGAAACATTTGTATTATGTTCATTAATCAATGCTTGTGTGTAGTGAATGTGTAATTCTTTGTTTATTCTACCAGATCCGAACTATTGGTTTGGTTCTGTACACTTTGTTGTTTTTGTATTACTGTTTCTCTGCCGTCCGGCAGAGGTGGAGGACTGGGATGTTTTGTGTTCTTTATTTACCTCCCTGTCGTGTGTCATCGGTTCGCCCCTCTGTTGGTCCGGTTTCTTTTCTTCACCTTCTTCCTTTCTCCCTTCTTGTCTCAGTTTAATGTCCATGACGTCAGGAAGGAAAATGTTTCTTAGAAAAAGTTAGTCTAGTGGCACAATTGTATTGTACCAGGTGGAGAGTGTTCTGTCTTTTCTTTCATTAAGTAAGAGTTTTATTGAGTTTTTGTAACCTGCTCCACACCTCCATTTGGTATATTGTTCTTTGGTTACTCAGAGGAAAATAGAGGCCGCAGAGCAATTCAATATGGTGGAACGTAATGCCGTAGCATTGTTGTTTTAAGCTGATAAAGACTCTTAAACGTTGTTACCTTGGACGAGATTTGTCCGTGAGTATGGTTCATTGTAAATTTATTAACCGCTTCTTTATTTTATGTAAATGTAGTGTAAAAATCTGTTCATTTAAGCGAACTATTGGGATTTTACTTTTTAGCTTGCAGTAAGCATTTCAGAAGCTAGCATGTGATTGAGTAGCTAATACAATGCTCTGTATGTTTTCAGTTTTACGATGGTCATAAGGAAGGCAATGGTCAGAGGCCATTCTTCAATAAATCAGCACATAAAAGTAAACAAAGTCTGTTTATTGGAGCATCGCTTCCTCGCTGTCTAGCTGGTGAAAATCAGAAACTAAGAGCGAGGACAGCACATATATATATATATATATATATATATATATATATATATACCAGCCTCTTGCCACCCCAGAAATATTTTTCTAGATCCATCCCTGGATCCAATCCCCGGTACCGAGGAAATAATTATTCATCCATACTGAAAAAAGTCGAGGATGACCTAGTGAGGTGGGCAAAACTTCCATCGTCCATGCCTGCCCGCGTGGCTACAATCAAAATGAATATTCTCCCACGTATAAACTTTATTAGCTCTATTCTCCCAATATCACCCCCAACAGGGTCTTGGCTGAAACGTGAAAAAAATGCTTAAAAAGTTTACTTGGAATGGGAAGAAACCACGCATCAAGTGGTCCACATTGCAATGGGACAAATCTCAGGGTAGATGGGCGTGCCCGAATTTCAAATTGTAATTTTGGGCGTTTACATTACACTCTTTAAAATACTGGTTTGATGCAGAACTAGCATCATCTTGGAAAACGCTAGAACAGGAGCTGGTTCGTCACCTAAGGCTTCAGGATGTGCATTTTTCTGATTTCAAGCATAAAAAGTGTTATGCAGAATTTGGACAAATAATTTTGTATACAATACAAACTATGATGAATTTAGAAAACTATTAAGACTTCAAACTGGATTGGCATAAACACTCTCCTATTTGGCACAATACCAATTTATTGACAGGTGGTAAGCCATTAATTTCTCAATTGCGCGCTCAAAATGGGATCTGGACGTTGGGGGATAACTCAATTTTAGATTTTCCTTATCTAATGTCCCACTTTGGCGTCCCAAGAAATTCACACTTCCTTTACCTTAGGGTAAGGTCAGCTCTTAATTCTCTCAAGGTTTCCTGGGGTTCTGAATTAAAGACTCACCCTAGTGTCTCTCATGGAAAGAGCACCCCGAAAGAAAACGGCCTTCTTCATTCATAACAATCTCATGTCATACACTTCTACAGAATTGTCTGGGTATAGATCATGGGAGGTAGATATACCTCTTGGAACAGACACCATTAATTGGTAGGAGGTATTGAATAATATATTTGGGTCTTCTAAGAACCCAAATCATCAATTAATACACCACTAAATCTGCCACAGGACTTATTTGACACCATGCAAAAGACATTTATTAGGTCTAGTGCCCAACCCCTATTGTACATTTTGTAATTAGGGCACCATGGGTACATTAATGCATGTCTTATAGGAGTGTACAGATGTACAGAGAGATGACAGAGAGAGAGCAAAGCTGTGGAGAAAATGTCTGTTCTAATGGGGAGGAAGCTCCCATTGGAGCCGGCGCTGCTGCTTCTAAATGAGGACTCCAGGCTCAACATCACTGAGATAGAGCGTAAACTCTGGTTGGCTGGCATGACTGTCGCGAAGAAAATTGCTGCTTTGAGGTGTCTTCCACTGCATCAGTTATCAATAAAACACTGGCTACAAGCTCTTTGAGGTAACCTACCTGGAATGGTCATCAGCCTGTATTAATGGTGCCGAGCTAAAAACTTTGGTGATGTGGGAAAAGGTTGCAGAGGATGTTATTGCTATGACTTTTGTGTCTCTCATCAGGGCCAAAGTGGGACTCATTTTCAGCCCTGGAGTTTGGTCACTCAGACTGGCCCACTTTATATCAAAACCTATTTTTATTAAAATTAGGGATGCACCAATACCGGTACATGTATCAGGGCTGATACCATTCTATCGTTACCATGAACACATACTTAAAATGTGGAAACTCTATAACAATTTCACAGAAAGTGTTTATTTTTCACTTGAAATTTTTGTTTTGTGGTCAATTTTTAGTATTCAAATTTTTATTGAATTTCCCATCACTTGTTGTAACAAGCAGTAAAGAAAATAAAACCTGCCTTTCAGTTTATTGCATTTTTTTGTGTGGTAGAAGTATCGGCTCAGATCCAAGTGCATCGTTTGCAGAAAAGTGGTATCACTGCATCCTTAATTAAAGTCACGTAATTATAATCTTACATTGTGAAGCTAAAGCAGCACACTGTTCTTTAAAGCCTTGTAATTTAGTACTATTTTCTATTAAATGTCCAACTCAGTATAAATAAGGGTTAACTGCTTCACTAGGTGGAGTTATTTCCGCATGTGTTCACATCTATATTTTTCTTTTCAACAGATACATTAACAATATCAGAATATATATTTTGAGCTGCTACCACTGTCATCAGTTCCCAAGCAGACTGTTTTCATGTTCACACTTCCTCTACTTGCCCTAATCTCATTTGCTGCACCTGCCACAATTAAAGCTAATATTCTGTAAAGCTTTAGTGCATTTAATATGGAAAAAAAATATAATTCTGAGCACAAGTTCCAACTTTTACAAAGCCTTTGATTAGTTCACTTCAGTTTTATTATTGTAGTGCTGAATCATCTAGCATTGCAGGGTGCTTTTTTATAGCAGTCTACACCATGCTCTTCACTATATTAGTACTCATTTATAACATTCACCCAGTAAATAAGCCTGCCCACTTTGGACTTGTGAGCTCATTTTGCTTCACGCTGGGTTTTCCTTCTAACACTTAGGAGCTACGAGACCAATATTCCCTGTTATGTGATGTTGCGTCATAAGTTTTATTAAAATTATATGTTTGCTGCCACAACATCACACCATTAACTGGATGAATTAACTCGAATGGTGGGTTGCAGGGAAAGTTCAACATGTTGTCTTACCATTGTTCCATTGTCCTCGTTAGCTGTTTTGGCCCTCTTTTTTGCCCAATTGCAAAAATTGTGTCAGAGATGTACTTTGGTGCCAAACCACGAAAAGACTTGTACACAAGCAGAGCTGTTTTAAATTCTACTCTCTGAGCGACAGGAAGCCAGTGCAGAGACCGGAGCACTGGACTAATATGGTCGTATTTCCTGGTTCTTGTCAGGACTCGAGCAGCAGCGTTCTGGATGTACTGCAGCTGTCTAACAGCTCGTTTAGAGAGGCCAGTGAGCAGGCCGTTACAGTAGTCTAACCTGCTGGAGACAAATGCATGGATAAGTCTCTCTAAGTCTGGTTTCGACACTATTATCTAATCTTAGCAATGTTTTTAAGATGGTAAAAAGCTGTTGATGTTATTGCTTTGATGTGGCTGTTTAAGTTCAGGTCCGAGTCCATGATTACTCCTAGATTTCTAAACTGATTTTTTGGTTGAAACAAAGAGACTCAAAATGACTGATAGGTAAGTAAGTAAGTAAGTAAGTAGGTAAGTAAGTAAGTAAGTAAGTAAGTAAGTAATATTTATTTATATAGCACCTTTCACAGACAGAGGTCACAAAGTGCTTCACAAAAATACAAATAGAAACAAAAATACATTTACATTTACAATCACAAAACATGGTGGTCATAAAACAACCCCTTTCCCAATGGAATTAAAATTATTTTTCAAACAAGTAGGTTTTCAGTTTACATTTAAAAACATCAACACAATCAAGTAAGTGCAAGGAAAGCGGAAGATCGTTCCAGAGCGTCGGCGCGACCACCTGGAAGGAGCGATCTCCTATCGTCTTGTAACGAGTACGAGGGACCATGAGAAGGTTCTGATCCTGAGACCTCAGCCTCCGAGAGGGAGTATAAGGACACAACAAGTCTCTTATGTAAGAGGGAGCCTGACCATGCAAGGCTCTCAAGGTCAACACCAGGATTTTAAAATTGAAACGAAAAGTGACTGGGAGCCAATGGAGGGCTTTTAGAATGGGAGTAATATGAGCCCTTCTGTTTGTGCAAGTCAGTAACCTCGCTGCAGAGTTTTGTACCTGCTGAAGGCGGGACAACTCCTTTTTGTTTAGACAAGAGAATAAACTATTACAATAGTCTAAACGGGAAGACACAAAGGCGTGGATAATAATTTCAAGATCATCTCATGGTACTAAGTTTGGAGATTTTTCTCAGTTGGTAAAAACAGTTCCTTGTCAGCAGTTTTTAGTGATGCTCTAAGGACATTGCTTTGTCAAAGGTAACGCCTAGATTTCTGAGGCTTGTTTTAGTAGACAAACTCAGGTCGCCCAAATACTGGTGAATCCCTGGAATAGCGTCATTGGGGCAAACACCAGCATCTCTGTTTTGTCTGAATATAGTTGCAGGGAATTTGTACCGAGCCAGACACTTTCTCTTTGTGTCTGTGGACCAAAAACAATGATATCAGTTTTGTCTGAGTTTAACTGGAGAAAATTGTTTTGCATCCACAAACTGATCTGTTCAATACAGTGACAGAGTCTGTCTATAGACCCATGTTCACCTCCCGTCGGTGATACGTAGATCTGAGTGTCATCTGCGTAGTTATGGGAAGACACATTATTGCTGTTAATTAGCTGACCCAATGGAAGCATGTGAAAGTTGAATAAAAGTGGTCCCAAGATTGACCCCTGGGGGACTCCACAGGTCATGGGAAATTTGTCTGAGACACAGTTGCCAATTTCGACAAAGTACGTCCTGTCCTCGAGATAGGACTTGAACCAGTTTAGAGCAGTACCAGAGATTCCCACCCAGTTTTCTAACCTGTAAAGTAAGATCCCATGGTTCACTGTGTCAAAGGCAGCGCTCAGGGCCAGCAGGACTAAAACAGAGACTTTGCCTGTGTTGGTGTTCATGCGGATATCATTTGTCACCTTGATCAGAGCTGTCTCAGTGCTGTGGTGGGGCCTAAAGCCTGACTGGAACGTATCAAAAACATTGTTAGACAGGAGAAAGTAAGTGAGCTGTTGATATGCTACTTTTTCTAAGACTTTTCCTAAAGATTGTAGGTTTGATATAGTAGTTGCTCAGCACTGTGGTATCAAGGCTGCTCTTCTTTAGAAGAGGCTTAATGACCCCAGTTTTTAAGGCATGGAATGTTCCAGTCTCAAGTGAGATGTTAAGTAACTGACCAAGTTGTGGTAACAAGCTATTCAGCACAGATTTTAGAAATCGAGTGGGTAATTGATCAAGGCAGCATGTACATGAACTCAGACCAGAGATAACCTCTTCGATTGTTTTGTCACTGACAGGTGTAAAATGTGTAAGCTCAAGGTGTTTATCTGGAAACAGTTTTGCTTTTTGTTTTGTGGTAAGGATGGCATTTTTAATGCCTTGGACTTTGTCATTTAAAAATATTGCAAACTCATTGCACTTAGATGCAGAAATTATTCATAAGGGCAGTGAAACTTGAGGATTAGTTAATCACTTCACTGTGGCAAACAGAACACGAGAATTGTTTCTGCAGTTTGCGATTATTTCAGAGAAATACTTCTCCCTTGCGCCACATAAAATTTGGTTAAACACACAAAGCACTTCTTTGTAAACCTCATAATGAACCTGGAGCTTTGACTTGCGCCATTTCCTTTCGGCTTTCCAGCACTCCCTTTTTTGTGCCCTGACCGAAACTACATTTCTCCAAGGTGCCTTTTGCTTAGTCTCAACCATTTTAACCTTAACGGGAGCAATAGTATCCAAAACATTTACAACCCTTGAAGTGTAAGAGTCCAATAGATTATCAACATTTGAACATGGGGGATTTTCAAATCTGATCAATTCCAAAATCTGTGTCCTTGTTGTATCATTTATGTGTTTTCTTTGAATAACTCCAGGCCCAACTACTGGTTTGGGTACAACAGATAGGTCAAAGAAGACACAAAAATGATCAGATAAACTTGTTTTTTAATGATCTGACATTGAGAACAGCATTTTTGAGATTTATCTGTGTTTGAGTAGATGGAATCTTTTTTCAAGGGATATGGATTAAATGTCTTTGATTACTCAGTCTGACTGTCCCTTTGTTGTCTAATCTATGTGGTTTGACAGTACTGATTGTTTTAGAAGAGCACACTCCCTCTCCGGACGTAGAAACATAATAAAAAAAAGAAAAAGAAAAAAAGTCAAAGCTCCAGGGAGGCCGGGGAGGCAGGTAGGCTGGTCCAAATCCAGGGCTCTGGCATGGATGACCAGCCAGCACCAGTGGCCTTGGATGAATCAGAACCACCAGCATCTCTGTTTATGGGCTTAATGGGCCTCCATAGTCCCCTGGAGGACCAACCAGGACCTCCAGGGACACCCAACCCACCTTAAGGCACCATTATCTGGGTTAAAGGACCAACCAGGGCCTCCTGGGACCTTCAAACTACCTTAAGGCACCATTATCTGGGTGAAAGGGCCACCATGGTCCCCTGGAGGACAGACCAGGACCTCCTGGGACCTTCAACCCACCTTAAGGCACCATTATCTGGCTTAAAGGGCCGCCATCCTCCCCTAGAGAACCGATCAGGACCTCCTGGGACCTTCAACCCACCTTAAGGCACCATTATCTGGGTTAAAGGACGAACCGGGGCCTCCTCGGACCTTCAACCCACCTTAAGGCACCGTTATCTGGCTTAAAGGGCCACATCCTCCCCTGGAGGACAGCCTTAAGGCACCCTCCAGAACCATCACCACCAGCCGTGCCAGGGTACCCACTCTTAAGCACACCCCGCGGACTAAACCAACAGGTATGCACCGCCAACAATCTCGTGCCTCTGGTAAGGCAGCAACTTTTCCGTGCCTCTGGTAAGGCAGCAACTTTTTCGTGCCTCTGGTAAGACAGGGTCCGGGAAACGGGCCCTCTGGCCAGCCATGGCTCGGCCACCAATACCCTCCCTCGCCCTGGAGCTCGACACAAAATTTCAAAGTCTCATGCCTCTGGACGGCTTAATAAGCACCAGGCACTCCTAGGACCTTTAACCCACCTTAAAGCACGATTATCTGGGTTAAAAGGACCACCATCATCCCCTGGAGGTTCAACCAGGCTCTCCTAGGACATTTAACCCACCTTATAGCACCATTATCTGGGTTAAAAGGACCACCATAATCCCCTGGAGGTTCAACCAGGCCCTACTGGGACCTTTAACCCACCTTATAGTACCATTATCTGGGTTAAAAGGACCACCATCATCCCCTGGACAATCAACCAGGCCCTCCTAGGACCTTTAACCCACCTTAAAGCACCATTATCTGGGTTAAAAGGACCACCATCATCCCCTGGATGTTCAACCAGGCCCTCCTAGGACATTTAACCCACCTTAAAGCACCATTAGCTCGGTTAAAAGGACCCCCATCATTCCCTGGAGGTTCAACCAGGCCCTCCTGGGAACTTCGACCCCGCTTATAGCATCATTATCTAGGTTAAAGGCCCACTAAAGTCCCCTGAAGGACCGACCAGGACCTCCTGGCACCTGGTGGTACCCTCAACCCAGGCTAAAGCACCCATACCTGGGCATTAAAGGGACCTCCATGGTGCCCTGGAGGGTAGCTTAAACCCAACCTCCAGAACCACCACCACCAGCCGTGCCAGGGCAACCACACTTAAGCACCTCCCCCGCGGACTAATCCAACCAGTATGCACCGCCAACAATATCGTGCCTATGGTAAGGGAGCAACTTTTTCGTGCCTCTGGTAAGGCAGGGCCCGGTAAAGGGGCCCTCTGGCTGGCCAAGGCTTGACCACCAATACTCCTACTCGCCCTGGAGCTCGACACTTAGGAAAAAATTTCAAAGTGTGGAGCTCCAGGGGGACGGGGGGTTGTTGGTGGCCGAGCCATGGCCGGGACAGAGCGCCTCTGGCTGGACACTGTCTGCCAGTGTCTCTCTGTGGATTCAGGATGCCATGACTTTGTGCCCTGCATATGAGAAGCTCAAACATCACCCTCTGGTACGTGTAACAGAACCGTCAGGCACTCCATCCCGCCGAGGGCATCCAGCCCGGGAGGAGGAAGTTGCATCAGCGGGGAAACTAAGAATGGACTAAGAATTTTTCACATTTGTCGTACCTCTGGTATGGCAGATTTTGGACTTAGAATTAATTCACTTTTGTCATGCCTCTGGTATGGCAGATTTTGGACTAAGAATTTTTTCAGTTTTGTCATGCCTATGGTAAGGCAGATTTTTGACTTAGAACTTTTTCATTTTTGTCGTGCCTCTGGTAAGTCAGATTTTGGACTAAGAATTTTTTGACTTGTGTCGTGCCTCTGGTAAGGCAGATTTTAGACTTAGAATTTTTTCACTTGTATCGTGCCTCTGGTAAGGCAGCACGTGCCTCTGGTAAGGCAGATTTTGGACTAAGAATTTTTTTTACATGTCGTGCCTCTGGTATGGCAGATTTTGGACTTAGAATCGTTTCACTTGTGTCGTGCCTCTGGTAAGCAGATTTTAGACTCAGAATTGTTTCACTTGTGTCGTGCCTCTGCTAAGGCAGATTTTGGACTAAGAATTTTTTGACTTGTGTCGCGCCTCTGGTAAGGCAGATTTTAGACTTAGAATTTTTTCACTTGTATCGTGCCTCTGGTAAGGCAGCACGTGCCTCTGGTAAGGCAGATTTTGGACTAAGAATTTTTTTTTCATATTTGTCGTGCCTCTGGTATGGCAGATTTTGGACTTAGAATTTTTTCACTTGTGTCGTCCCTCTGGTAAGGCAGATTTTAGACTTAGAATTTTTTCACTTTTGTCATGCCTATGGTAAGGCAGCTCGTGCCTCTGGTAAGGCAGATTTTGGACTAAGATTTTTTTCACATTTGTCGTGCCTCAGGTATGGCAGATTTTGGACTTAGAATTTTTTCACTTTTGTCGTGCCTCTGATATGGCAGATTTTGGATTTAGAATTGTTTCACTTGTGTCGTGCTTCTGGTAAGGCAGATTTTAGACTTAGAATTTTTTCACTTTTGCCATGCCTCTGGTAAGGCAGATTATAGACTTAGAATTAATTCACTTTTGTCATACCTCTGGTATGGCAGATTTTAGACTTAGAATTTTTTCACTTTTGTCATGCCTATGGTAGGGCAGATTTTGGACTAAGAATTTTTTGACTTGTGTCGTGCCTCTGGTAGGGCAGATTTTAGACTTAGAATTTTTTCACTTGTATCGTGCCTCTGGTAAGGCAGCACGTGCCTCTGGTAAGGCAGATTTTGGACTAAGAATTTTTTTTTCATATTTGTCGTGCCTCTGGTATGGCAGATTTTGGACTTAGAATTTTTTCACTTGTGTCGTCCCTCTGGTAAGGCAGATTTTAGACTTAGAATTTTTTCACTTTTGTCGTGCCTATGGTAAGGCAGATTTTAGACTTAGAATTTTTTCACTTGTATCGTGCCTCTGGTAAGGCAGCACGTGCCTCTGGTAAGGCAGATTTTGGACTAAGAATTTTTTTTTCATATTTGTCGTGCCTCTGGTATGGCAGATTTTGGACTTAGAATTTTTTCACTTGTGTCGTCCCTCTGGTAAGGCAGATTTTAGACTTAGAATTTTTTCACTTTTGTCATGCCTATGGTAAGGCAGCTCGTGCCTCTGGTAAGGCAGATTTTGGACTAAGATTTTTTTCACATTTGTCGTGCCTCAGGTATGGCAGATTTTGGACTTAGAATTTTTTCACTTTTGTCGTGCCTCTGATATGGCAGATTTTGGATTTAGAATTGTTTCACTTGTGTCGTGCTTCTGGTAAGGCAGATTTTAGACTTAGAATTTTTTCACTTTTGCCATGCCTCTGGTAAGGCAGATTATAGACTTAGAATTAATTCACTTTTGTCATACCTCTGGTATGGCAGATTTTAGACTTAGAATTTTTTCACTTTTGTCATGCCTATGGTAAGGCAGATTTTGGACTTAGAATTAATTCATTTTTGTCATACCTCTGGTATGGCAGATTTTATACTTAGAATTTTTTCACTTTTGTCATGCCCCTGGTAAGTCAGAAATGTGAAACACTGCTGCTGCTGGTGGTTCTTAGTTTACCCAGGATCAATGCCCCATGTCTAGGCTAAAAACACCTATGGTCTTCCCTGGTACTGATAAGAACAACACACATGTTTCACAATTTTTTTATTTTATTTATAACATCTCATTGCCTTTCCACTACCCATCCTCGACCATGGTCCAGTCAAAGTGTCCTCTGATGTCCCGCGCTTAAAGCAAGTCTAAGGGGAAAACATAGAACTGGTCAGCTGTAGCAGTGCTGTGACTAATGAAGTATGACATCCGGGCGCGTTGCTCTTTGGAGTTTGAATTCTTCACGTGTGGCCACCGAGGTCCGGATGTCCGTGAAAGTTTGTCTCCCTGGCAGAACAATTTCTACCCACGCATTCCTCAGGTGATTATCAATTACTCTGTTGACAGACCCTGAACCGGTGCAAGGTAGCAGGTCCATTTTGGGATGGAGACCGGCATGGATTTTCAGCCACCGTTCCAACCAGTTGAACTCTTCCTTCTTCAAAAATATCTGTGCCGTCCCGTACGATGATCTCGTCTTGTGGTGATGAACATTGTATCCTTCCCCGGGGGACATGGACTTTTTCTTGGCTTCCAACCCATCTGCCATGGTCATGTTTACAAGGACCCCCCTTCTGTGGCCAAAAACACACGAGATGAAGGCAGCAAGGTAACCAAAATTTTTCTTAACCGACGTGATGGATCTACAGCCATGGCTTCCAGAAGATCCGGTATCTTCCTGCTGGCAAGGTCCCGGCATCTGGTCAGGGTCTGCAGCGAAATACTCCGCTCCATTTTCCTGACTTTGAGCTCAATCTGGTAGGTGGAAAAGTGTGTAAGGACCCCTGTTAAGCAACGCTGTATGGTACGTAGGATCTCAAAGAACTGCACCTTGGAGATCCTGCAGTGCTCCGGTGGTGTGTCGCTCATATATTTGACAAACTGTTGAATTTGCTTTGAATAGTAGAGTACGGTGGACACCTTATTCCCTTTCCCCATAAGGTGTGAGGCCCACCTACAGTGAAAATAAGCTGAGATCAATAAAAGTTCACATCAGATCGACACATAAACTGATAAATTATCTGTAAATTTGGTTTACATCCAGGAAGAGCCAGTCATGCGTTACCCGGGCTGCCTGTGCCATGAAGGCGAGGAATTCCTTCACAACCCAGACCCTGCTGCGTGCACTTTTTTGCCTGATTTCTGATGGGTTGAAACCGTCCAGGAACACCTGGTATTTCTCTGTTAAAAAAAAAAAAAAAAAAAAAAAAAACAGAAAATAATTAGTCACCTGAAGCAACATGAGTTATAAAGGAGCAGTTGCAAAAATTCCGTACCGATGGTTCTGGGTAAATGGTAGCGCCTCGTCCCTGGTTCTGGGGGTCTGCCTTGAGAGATGTCCATGCAGGCAGCAGCTCGCCTCGGAACCACCGCCGCCGCCAGGTTCAATCTCTGCAGAACAACGACTGGGGAGGGGTTCACTCTGGCCGCTGTCTGCCCTGGAGCTGGCAGTGGTGCTGGAGGACGTTCCTGTCCAGGACAGGGATCGACCCTGATATCTAGTTTTGAGACAAAGGCAGGGTGAGGGTTGCTTTCCCTGAGGTTACGGAGGAGGGAGATGGTTCTGTCCTTCTTAGCAACATTAATTTTGTCCTCTTTTCCTCCAATGAGAGCTCAGGATGGCTGGATCTCATGTGGAAGTAAAACCGGGACTCGTTATAGAAGCAACCGGTAACATTGAACGGGAAATCTCTGACATTCGCCCGGCTCATCAAGGTTCATGACTGAGTGGTATCTCTTCAGATGGCTTGGCAGGGCGTTATATTTGTTGTTACAGAGCGGGCAGCAACGAGCCTTGATCCCTGGGTTCATGATTGCCCTGGAGAAGGTGGGGGCGGGGGGGACAATTTGTTCCATTTTATCAACCATATCTAACCTAGGTAAGCTCCAGCAGAGACCCCCTAGCCTTTGAAACAGCAGCACCGCACAGAGAGCTCCCTTACCTGTCACTGACATTCAGCCGCAACAACTGACAAAGGCAGAGAACTGCTGCGGTGCCTTTGTTTGCGGCTGATGAGGCACACCTGCTGCCACTGTCAGGAGGAGTGGTTTCCTCTGTCCTTTCTGCGGCACCCTATTTTACCTTTCAAACACTGATGACTGATTGCTCTGACGTTTAATCTTGAGGTGCGCTGAGAGAAAAAAATGAAAGCAGCCAGCTGGCAGCTGTGAACCGGCCCTTTGTGGCAAGCTGTTTCAGTTAAAACTCTATATCCTTATATCCATTGTTTTCTATGCTAAATAGTATGCAACTACATGGGACTAGTTAAGCATTTTCCCCTACAAGTTGAAACTTTTGCCTAACTAGTGCATGAATAGTGTTAATAGCAACTCCTTTTTGACTAGTTGCACTTTTAGCACACCAGTAAAACTCTGCTTGCCATAGATCGGACCTAGCGGCCCAGATATCAGACCGGCACACCAGGAAATGTCCAGGGGTCTCATTTATAAACATTGCGTGACAAAATGGGGCCTGAAACTGGCGTACGCCACTTTCAAAGCAAAAGTTGTGATTTATAAAAAACAGACTTGACGGGAAAATGTTCCTACCCATGCATACGGACATTTTGGAGACAGGGAGGAATCAACGACGCAGTTGGTGAAGTGGTGAACTGCAGCCAGACTGCATATTACTCCTCTCACACATATCATTTCACACCAAACATTAATCATGGATTCATGTTATTATAAACATCCAAACCAGCAATGATATCTATATTGTGGCTCTGCAGTGAGCAATAGCTCTTCTAAAAACATTTTTCAATATTAAAATAAATACATAAAATTTATCTCAAAACCTTAAACTCAGATAAAAGGGCCGGGACTGTATACCAATTAATAAATTGAATCATCTGTACCATATATCCTTGATTGGCACGTTCATTGTGCCAAGGAAGGAAGCAATCAGTCTCATTGCTGCAAATATAAATACCCTGATGACTTTCAATTGTAATATTTGAGATGGATGCACTGGCGTTGCTAGAAGATCTTGCAAATAGAAGGATTAGGAGAGAACACGTGTTCAGGGATCATGCGGACCTCTTTGCTCATGATGATGACTGGCTAATAAGCAAAAACATGTACACAGTATTAATGTGCAAATCATATGTGATTCACAAATGATTATCACTAATGTGGTGGCACGATGGCCTGGGTCAACACATGACTCCTTTATCTTGACACACAGCAGTGTAGGGAACAGACTGCAGGCAGGCGCTGTGCGTGATGGCTGGCTGCTCGGTAGGTCCTCACATTCATTAGAAATGCTGGTTGTTGACGCCTGAATTAAACGTGTTATCACTTACAGGTGATAGTGGCTACCCTCTCAGGAGCTGGCTTCTGACTCCGTTCCCCGACCCACAGACAGCAGAGGAAATACGCTACAACTCCTGCCACACGCGTGCGCGCTCAGTCGTGGAGCGTTCTATAGGCCTGTTAAAATGTAGGTGGCGGTCATTGGATGCCTCGGGTGGCAGATTATTATACCACCCTACAAAGGTCTTCAAGATCGTGAGGGCATGTGGAATTCTTCATAACATGGCACTGAGAATTGGAATTCCCCTCCCTCCTGACCTACCCCCTCCCCAGCATGAGAACCTCAACCCACAGCCGCCTCCTCCTCGACAGGAAGCTTTCACACAGGGAGCAAGGATCCGCCAGGATGTAATGTGCCATTTGAGATAACAACGACAAGGTTCATTTATGAACATTTTTTATTGTTTCATTTAAGGTACCAATGGCTGTCACTTTGTCGCACAGCACATTTTTTATTTCCTTTAACGCTTTTGTCACCGAATTGATGGCGCTGATTGTGTCTCTCTGTGTCTGCATCACAGCTTCAGTCAGAACCCGACCACTGCTGGATGCGCCACGGGCACCGGCAGCACTGGTGCTGAGGGCAGCCGGACGCTGGGCAACCTCATCTTCCTCAGCCTCCTCATCCTCGCCACGTACTGACTGTGGAAGAGCTGAAAAGACATGGCATATTAGTCTGTCTCCTTAAAATATGCTCAAATTTGTTAATGTAGCCACATAATAAAATATATACAAAAGGTGCTTTACGGGGTTCATCTGTCGATTCTGCCAAGTCGGTGTCACCCTCCTTCTCTGACACAATACCGTACACGCTTGATGTTCCCAAGATACTTGCCATCTTCCTGTCCATTGGTGTCAGCTCGGGTGTACAGGTACCCCCTCCAGTAGCAGACCCACTCTGCCTGTGGGATGAAAGTTTTCTTTTTGCCTTGACTTTGAGATCCGACCACTTTTTTTTATTTTGGCTACCGTCCTGTCAGTTGCGCTGACAGTCTGCACTGCAGACGCCACATGCTGCCACTCACAGTTTTTTCTTTTATTTGTGACACAACTGCTGTGTCCACCAAATAAAATCTCTATTCTTGCCTCCACTTCACCCACTAGCACTTCAATCTCCATCTCCGTAAAGTTTCTCTTCTTTGTTTTTTTTGTTGTTGCCATATTTCCCCGTTTCTTCATATGCATCAATATTCATGTCCTGCTTTGCATTGACCTTTTATAGCCAGATTTGGGCGTGTTCAGGGCGGGATATGAGCCAAATTCACGTGCGCAAACTTCCAAGAAGACCGTGATTTATAAAGGGAAATCGCTTACACCTGTGCGTAGGCATGGTTTTATAAATCAGAAATGGTTTTGGCGTACGCAAACTTTTTGTTTTGGTCGTACGTACACTTTTAGTAGGGATTCTACGCAATGTTTTATAAATGAGACCCCATGTGTTTCATTTATAAAACTTTGCATAGAATCCTTATTAAAACCGTATTTAAGCTCAGCAACTTTTTTTTACTTACGCCTACTAAGTTTCGGATCTATCAAACTCGGAGTACGCACAGCTGCACGCAATTTCCTCTTTACAAATCAGACTCTTCATACAAATGTGCTCAGCTGCTTCTGGGTCATATCATGCCTCCTACAAACTCACTTTCTGCCATAAACGGTCAATGCAAGGTGTCTAGTGAATATTCTGCATCCACTTAAGACAGCAAATATGGGGCGTTTCACCGGTAACCATGGCAACCAAGAGCCAGAGAAAGACATAGCTACAGGCATGCGGAGGCAGAAAAAACTGTTTTATTTCAATCAATCAATCAATCTTGATCTATATAGAGCTTTACTGAGCCAAATGTTTCACATAAACAGACAAAACTATAGTTACAAAAAATGTGTTAGAAGACAAGAGTAAAAAATAAATACATATAAATAAATAAAAAATAAAAGCAGCAGCACAAGAGATGAAACAAATCACAACATTAAATATTAAGTTCCAATTATGGGCTATGAATATCTCTTGTAGTGACAGTAAGACTGTAATCAAAGCAAATTAAAACAAATAATGCTAAATCACAATAGAACCTAATAAATTTAACCACTCCGAGATATTTAAAGGCTGCCAAAAAGGTACGCTTCAAAACTACTTTTAAAAAGTATAATCCATGAAAAATATTAATTTGGGGTCATAAAAATAAATGGAAGAGCTGCAGGTGACACTGCATTGAAGCAGCAGTGTGCCTGACTTAAAAAAATAAATCTTCAATGAGTGCCAGCGCAGCGCATCCATTGTGCAGCATTATGCTGGGATTCTACAGCAAAAATAAAGGACACTTGGCTAATTCCTGAAACACTTCAACAATTCAAAAATACTCTATTGATCCCAGAGGGAAATTAAGTGGTGTTGTAGCTCATTACTAATTATCTTTCAAGGAGTTGTTGTAGACCATGTTGGCTGTGGGGAGAAAGGATTTTCTGTAGCAGTCTCTTTTGCAGCGAAAATGAAGAAGCCTCCGACTGAAGATACTCTGTTGTTGTAGGATAGTCTCATGAACAGGATGCTCAGGGTTGTCCATAATCTTTTTAATTTTATGAAGAATCCTTCTTTGCATCATTATATCCAGTTGTTCCTCAGGTGACCCCAGAACAAAACCAGTCTTCTTTATCAGGTTGTTGAGCCGTTTTAAGTCCCTGGCTCTGATGCTGCTACCCCAACAAATGATGGACGAAGAGATGACACTCTCCACCACAGACTTGTAGAAGATTTGCAGCATCTTGCTGGAAATCTTGAACCTCAGTTTCCTCAAAAAGTACAGTCTGTTCTGTCCCTTTTTGTAGACGGCTTTACTGTTGATTCTCCAGTCCAGTCTGTTGTCCAGGTGAAATCCAACGTATCTGTACTCTTCAACCACTTCCACTTCTTCTCCCTTGATAGAGACAGTCTTTGACTTGTCCCTGTTTCTTCTGAAATCTACAACCATCTCCTTTGATTGTTTCCACACTATGCCACAAAGCGGTCCAAGCTCTCTGTATTCAGCTTCTTCTCCATCTCTGATACACCCGACAATTGCAGAGTCGTCTGACTTTTCTGCAGATAATAGATGTCTGTCTTATACTGGAAGTCTGAGGTGTAAAGAGTGAAAAGGAATGGTGAGAGTACAGTCCCTTGTGGTTCTCCTGTGCTGCCGACCAGCTGGTTTGACACACAATCCTTCAGTCTCACAAACTGTGGTCTGTTTGACAGGCAGTCATTGATACAGCTGATTGTTGAGGCCTCCAGCTGTGTCTTCAGGACAGTGCTGCCTGCTTTGTTCAGATGACAGTGAGTTGGTTGAAGCAGGTTTATGATGGCATCTTCAACGCCAACTCCATGGCGATAAGCAAACTGCAGGGAGTCCTGATAGGTTTTAGTTTGCTTAGTCAGGTGGGGCAACTGGAGTATCTCCAGGACCTTCATGATGTGGGATGAAAGGGCAACAGGTCTATAGTCATTGATGACTGATGGGTGAGTTTTCTTTGGAACTGGTACATGGCAGGATGTCTTACACAAAACTGTAACCTTCTCCTGGGTCAGGCTAAGGTTGAAGACGTACTGCAGAATCCCACAGAGCTGCTCTGCACAGGTCTTCAGGACTCTGGGGCTGACACCATCTGGTACTGCAGCTTTGTGCTTTTTCAGTTTCTCCAACTGCCTCTTCACCTGACTTCTAGAGACAAACAGGTGAGAGAGTGAGATAAAGGGGGTTGCTTCATCTCCTGACTTGGTTGAAGACAAAATTTTGGAAGTCGAAGAGTTCATGACTGAGGTGTGACAGGACACTGTGTTGGTCTGAGGAGTGTGGGATGTCTCTTTTGCTCGAAGCAGGAGAGGAGGGTGCTGAGCTTGTTCCTGAACTGAACCTATTGAATAATACGTTCAGTTCATTGGCTCTATCAAGTCTCATATCTATCCAGTCCTTCCTGTGCTTAAAGCCTGTGATCTTTTTCATTCTAAACCAGACATCTCGGATGTTGTTCCTTTGTAGTTTGTTCTCGGGCTTCTTCCTGTAAGCCTCTTTGCTGTCTCTGATCTTGACTTTTAGTTGCTTCTGTATAATCCTTAATAACTCCCTATGTCCCTTCTTGAAGACTCCTTTTTTCTTGTTCAGCAGTTCCTTCAGCTGGCAGAGAGACGTTAGAGTGGGGGATATAATCCTGTAACCACGTCTCAGTGAAGCAGATAATGCTGCATTCCTGACACTCAGGCTGAGTCCTTTTCAGGGCTTCAAGTTCATCCATTTTGTTAGCTAGTGATCTCACATTTCCCATTACGATTGATGGAAGAGATGGTTTGAATGTCCTCTTTCTCTCTCTCCTTTGCGCTCCTGCTCTGCATCCTCGCCTTCTCACCTCATCAGGGATGTGTGGCTTCAGTTGAGGTATTATTCCAGCTTTTGCAATATTAATCAGCTGCTCCTGGCTGTAAACCACCTTGTTGCCATGGTTATGCATCATAACAAATGAGCAAAAAGTGAAAAATCAACAGCAAAAATCCCTCCAACTTCACAGGATAAAAACCCACAATGCACACAGGTTCAAAAATGCATTTCTTCCCTAAGAAAAAGGGGGAAGCAATGTCCAAAAAACCAAAAGTCAATATGTTGTTAAAAGAGCCACTCGAGCATGAAGCCAGCCAAAACAGCCAAATTCAAAACCCAGATTTGCCTACTGATAATTGTATCTGTGTATGAATGTGTGTGCGTTTGTGAGTGCGAATGGCTGAATGTGGCTCCAGTGTAAAGCGCTTTGAGTGGTCACAATGACTAGAAAAGTGCTATATAAATTCAGTCCATTTACCATTCAGTCTATTTATCGTCCTTAGTTGCATAATTAAGGCAGTTGGTAGAGAGACTCAACACTGAACACTCACTGAAAAGTTTGGCACTAAGGGGGTCTGGAGAGGCATCTGGTAAGGCAATTTTAATATCATTCTCTTCTGTGTTAAAATCTTCATGGCAAAGTTTGTTTGATATATTGGTACCTGTCTCTCTTTGCTTTGTTTGTGTTAGTGGTGTGTTTAAAATGTTTGTTTGCCATGTGCCATATATTCAGAGTGAAAGAGTGGTCGGATGAATTCTCAATTTTAATGGTGCACTTTAAGTTTGATTCCAGCTGCTTGAATATTTTGCAGTGGCTTTAAGGAGGTTAGGTGAAACTCTATAAGCAGTTTGAAAGGGAAATTGTCAGTGAATTGTAGCATGAGTTGCTCATTATCTGTCTTGGTATTTATGTATTTCTATTTCTGGGATTTATTCTTAGCTTTTTGTAGAATGAATGTTACTGTAGAGTGAAAGACATTGTTGCATTTAAATTTAAAATATTTATTGAGCATGTAAAAATCTATGAAATTACTATTTCTTGTTTATTTTTTCTATTTACCTTTAAGGATTTTCACTTGTTTGGCTGTTTGAAAAGAAATTATGCTGAATTGAATAACAATAAGAGAAAAGAAACAAGAATCAAAACAACTGCCTCTGAGTGAATTCCTCTAATTCCTTTCAAGTTGGGGTTTGTGGTAGTACAAAAGTACAAAAATTGCCAAAGAAACTTGACAACGTAGCCTATATAAAAATAAAATACAAATCACCCAACTACAGTCAGTGTGTTCTGGCGACAGGATATAACAGGACCGCAAATTGTTTGTGTTTGCGACTCGCGAGGGTTGCACGCTTAGGATTGATCAGGTAGACATACACAACACACTGGCGCTTCCCACACAACACCTTTAAAAATATCCCTAAAACCCTTATAGAGATATAGATGAGTGAGAAGAAGCCCATCCTTGGCTGGACAGGGTCAGCAAACGGGAACACAAGGCAAATCGTAACCCATGTCAGTGAGTGTTCAGTGAGGTTCAGAGGAGCCTGTCTGATCAGTCAAAGGTTTTGTCAACATTTGATGTGTAAAATCTTTCTCAAACACTCTAACTGTCAGACCTCTGACACTATGAACGATACAACAACCACACACTGCAAAAATGGCTAAGGCTGTTACCAAAGTTCCAAAAACAGAAATAGTCAAAGATCTCCATTTACCAAAAACAGAATCTAACCCACCACCCAAACCACCTAGATCAGTGTTCACTCCAGCATTTTTGGCCATGTTCTCCTTCATGACCCTTAGGCCTTGCAAGGCTCTGGTAATTCTACCATCAGAGTCTGTGTTCCCTGAGATGTAAGTACAACATTTTCCCCCCCAACATAGCACAAACTCCTCCTCTTTCTGCCTCCATCATGTCGATGGCCATCCGATTCTCCCATGCTTTGAGGGAAGTGGCGTATAGCTGCTCAGCCACGCCTTGGATAGTGTTGTGCGTGTAGTTGATGAACCTCTGCTGATTGTAAAACAGATAGTTAATCCAATCCACATTTTTATTGATAGTAGGCCACAAAAAATGATTCAAGTCCTGCTGCAATCTGATTTTTAGCCTTAAACTCATCTAGACCTCCACATGGCACTCCAATCGCATCAAAGTAAACCTGCTCATCAAAGCTCCCTGGAACTGTTACTGTTCTCCTGGACATGTGATGCTGGAAAACCTTATCCTTTCTGAAAGGATCAACTGCTGTCAAGAAATCATAAGCTGACATCACATGAGCACACATACCTCTCCAATTCCTGGGTAGAGTGGACCTCAGCTTGCCGTCACCACACACCCAGTAAACGTCTGGGCCCTCCTGTTCCTGATTTAGAATTCACCTACACAGGTGAATTCTAGAAGAGAAAGTCCAGTAATCAAGCTTTGTATCATCCCTAAACTTGTCAGACTTCCAACACTCAGAAAAAGAATCTTCTTTATCATTAAGATTAAATATTTTTGAACACTTTCCTGAAAACTCACCCATGTCTACCTGCTGTCCTAATCTTGTCACATTAAAATAAAGATAAGACGTATCTGGTGCTGGTTGTAAGAGGTAAAATAATTCAGGAGCCTCAACAGATTTTTCCAAACTACAATGTTTCGCCCAGTTTCTTATCCAAGCCCGCTGTTATGGCTAAAATACAATGAGAGGCACAAATACCGCACTTTCTACCTTTAAGAGTGAAATTATTTTTGGGAGCTTGTACTTTGTCCAACTGGTCAGGAAAACTACTTGGGGTCTCACTGTAACTCGTACATTGATCTGGCTGCTCCTTGAATGGTATAGGAAAATAATACTTGGGGAATGCTGTACCCATGCAAACAACACAAGACTTATTAGTAACTGATCTGGCAGAATAATTAGCAAACTGGTACCACAAATTTCCTCGAAACCAGCTCTCTTGTAAGACATTACGTGTGACCGATCTGAAATGAAGTCCAGCCCAGAAGGTCTCTCGCCCCTGATGCAAAGTCCAAACGATGCCCCCTAACAAGAAATAAAACACAAACAATATAAATTTCTCAGTCTTTTTTGCTCTGGAGCCCCAGAGCTTTGAAGAATATGTCATCTTCTCCATTTCTTCACATGTGATGATTAGATGAATGATAAAAAGAACCTCTATAAAAGTCAAGTGTTTGTTTCAGAGTCTACTTCCGTCAGTTTTTCTGCTTCAGCAGTAGTAGGCTTGTCAAGAATCGGTCCTGTCACTATGGCAGTGACTGGCGTGCACCCAAGTTGCCCTCTCAGCAATTTTCACAGCAGTGTATGTTACAAGCAACACCTGAAACGGCCTTTGCCAGCGCCTTTTTTCCAGTGTCGTCTCCTCAGCTCCTTAAGCAGAACCCAGTCTCCAGGTCAGATTGGATGAAGTGGTCCCACAGCTACTTTTGGCAGGGCGTCCTTCACCTGCTGTTGCACCTGTGCAAGAGTCTTAGAGAGATTTTGACAGTAAGAAATCATGGCATCCTCACAGAGGTCTGTAGAGAGATGCGGCTTTGCAGGTGGATTTAGCCCCATTGCAGGAGGTCTACCAAAAAGAACCTCAAAAGAACTCAGGTTATTTGTGGCTCTTTTTCTCATCCTCATGTAAAACAAAGCCAAAGGAAAAGCTTTGACCCAAGACAGTCCTGTTTCTTCACAACTTAGGAAGCTTGGCTTTTAGCGTGCCATTTTCTCATTCTACAGCCCCGCCCCACTGCGGGTGGTACGCATAATGTGTGGATAATTTCACCCCCAGAACTCACCAATGTCTCCAAGAGCCTTGCCCACAAATTGTCTGCCATTGTCACTTGAAATCCTGTCCGGGATTCCCCATCTTGGAAAAACATGTCAACTTTCAACACTGCAGCAGTATCACCATGTTTTGAGGGGAACGCTTCATCCATTTGGAAAACATGTCAACAATCACCAAACAATATTTTTTACCTTCAGCAGGTTCAAGTTCGATGAAGTCCATCATCAGATGTTCAAAATGTCTCCATGGAGCTGGAAGACAAACAGGTTGCGTGGACACCGCTCGACCTGCATTGTGCAAACCATGCAAAAATGACAAAAGGTCTCAGCAAATGATGTGAAACCTTTTGTGAACCAATGTGTAGCAACAAAATCAAACATTCCAGTTTTGGAACAATGATCCAGCCCATGACTGATTTTGCAAAAACTGGGGAAAATTTTTTAGACAGACATGGCTTCTTTTCTACAGAAACACAAACACCTTCATCTTTGATACAACCTGCCTTTCAGAATCAGAATCAGAATCAGAATCGGTTTTATTGCCATTGTTTGAGAACAACTTCACAAACTAGGAATTTTTTCCGGTATAGTTGTAGACATAAAACATTTAACATAAGTAAAAATAAAATAAAAAAATTAAATAAAAAATAAAATAAAAAGAATGAGCCATAAGGCTAAAGTCTTTATAAATATTATAATCTGTTGTCCATGCTTTTATCTCAGAAGAAGTGGCAAAACTCTGCATAGCTGTTAGATCAGACATGTGAAGTGGCTCCTCTGCCTGCTCAATAGCAGCACAGGCAGTTGTCATTGGCTCAACCGCGGCAGCTTTGGCGGCAACATCCGCTCTGGCAGCACATTTCACCACTGCAATTTTGGATGGCATGTGCCAGGGCGTGCCAGTCAAATCTGGACGGGATGTACACAGTACCTCTAGTTCTGTTTGGCAGTCATGGGGTACCCTGTCGTCCTCAGCGGGCAGCAAGCTGGCAAGATTAAAAACATTGCACCTCTTAACAGTTATGTTAGGCAAATCCAGTAAAACAGAAGTGTACCTGAGCCATCTAGCCTCTGACAAGTTTAAAGTCCTCTGCTCCAACAAAATATGGCAACATTGTGGGGTACAAACACAGTTAGTGGGCAGAACATCACAATGTCTCTCAAAGCCAAAAACAGCTTTTTTTGCTGCTGCTACAGCTCTCAGGCAGCCAGGAAGGCTGGCCGCAGCTGGATAAATTTTTGCAGAGTAATAAGCCACAGGTTGTTTCAAACCAAAATGATTCTGAAAAAGAACAGACGTCATGCAACCGTTCTTTTCATCAGCAATCTGAAAAAAATGTTTTTTCTGCATCTGGCAAAGCCAGAACTGGAGGGCACTGCAGAGCTTTTTTCAGCTCCTCAAATGATTGCAATGCCTCAGGAGTCCTCTGGATGGCGTCAAAGGCCATCATATCTCTGCCATGAATTCACTCAGAAAGTGGCTTCTCCAAAATCGCATAGTTGATTATGAAATTCCAACAATACGACGTCAAACCTAAGAAGACATCATCTGTTTCTTAGTGACTGGTCTCGGGATCTGTTGAATGGCAGAAACTCTCTTGGAAGAGAGGGACTTTGAACCTTTGGAAATGACATGACCTAGGAAGGTAACCTCCGGTTTTGCAAACTGCAGCTTTGAAAAGCTAGCTTTGTGTCCATAAGCATTCAAATGCTTCAGCAATTTAACAGTGTCCTCCTCACACTGTTATTTTGACGGAGAACAAATCAGAAGGTCGTCGACGTAATCGATTAAGGTGGAGCCAGGAGACAGCTCCAGCCCATCCAAGCTCTCATGTTAAAAATGGTGGGTGATTCCACAAAGCTCTGTGGAAGTCTTCTGAAAGAATACAAATTTCCGCTCAAACTCAAAAGCAAACCAAAACTGACTCTTTGGTACTACTGGTACACTGAAGAACGCATTACTCAGATCAAAAACTGAAAAATAACGTGAGACAAAATGTTGCATGGATTTGGGAAAACAGATTCCCCAGGCATCACAGCAGCATTTACACGCTTCAAATCCTGCACAAAACGCTACTTTTCCCCTTTGTCTCTGATCTTTTTCACTGGAAAAATAGGACTGCGGACAGGGGAATATGTAAGTTAATATGTTAACTTAGGTTCGTGAGCTGGACCACGCCTCATATTCAGTATTCTCTCACTAATCTACTCGGATCCGACTCACCTGGCATCTCACACCTGAATTCCATTCCTAATTACTCTGTGATCTATTTAAACCCGAGCACCTAGTCATCAGCGTCGCTCAGACTGCGGTCTCGTAAACCCGCCTTGGTTAGCGAAGACAAGCTCTATTTTCACGGATGTGCTTACCCTTGATCCTTCCGAATCCGACGAGGAGCTCTTCTCCAGCGAGACTTCCATCATTGGACCATCACCTCCATCCGTGGTCCGTCAAGTCTCTCGCTGTGCCAGGCTTCCATCGGCTCATCGGGATTCCAGCCAGTCCTCTCAGTCAACCAGAGCTCTTCCATCTCGCTCCGCTCAGTCGGATCCCTCTCCAGCGACTTCCGCGCCTCGAGATCGGCGCCCTTCTCCATCTCCTCCCCGCACATCTAACTCCCTTCGTTCTCGTCTCGAGGCTTCGCCTCCCCGTTTTTATTCTCTGGCTTCGGGCCGCTCGGTCCAAGTTTCCTCCCATTCCCGCAGTGCGTCCTCGTTGAGCCCCGGGACTTCTTCTGGAGTTCAGCGGTCCTCAGTAGGCGCTGCAGGCCGATCGGCTCCAAGCTTCTCTACTTCCCGATCACTTCAGGCTCCCTGTTTGCCACAAGCTCAGCACTTTCCTCCCGATCTATCTGGCAGTCCAGCTCGGAGGGCTTCTCCTCCCCATTCCCGTCCGGCTTCATTCCGGATGAGGAAGTCACCCAGAGTTCGTCGTTCTTCCGCCTCCGTCTCCAACCGTCCGGACATGTCTGGGTGGACAGTAGCCCGCTTGCAATCTTCACTCAGGGAAAGAGGCCTCCCCTTTAGCCGTTCTGCTAATAAATCTTGCCTCTTCAAGCTCCTTTTTCCCTCTACTTCACTGTTAACCCAAACTTCCTCCTCTCATAATCCACTTCCTATTTCAGCCTCAGTCCCCACTTCCTCTCAGGGCATATCCCAGCCCTCAGCTGCCGGGCCAACACCCACAGCTCCCCCTGCTGGCGGGGAAGCATCTTCCGTCTCATTTCCCTCAAATTTTGCCTCATTCATAACTAATTTTTTCTCTTTCTTAGCCTCTCAGGCCGCATCTTCATTAAATCAATCAATTCCACTCCCTCACATTCCCCCTTGTATGTTTCCTAAAGCTTCAATTCAGGCTTCCATCCATGCTCCAGGAACTTCTTCTAACCCTTCTGTGTTACCAGCAGGCTCAAAGGTTCAACAACCTATCGCCGCATTACCTCAAAGTGTAATGCGTAAGTGTAAACTGTCTCAGTTGCCATCTTCGTCTATTTACACTTCAGCCTCTAACCATTACACTCTTTCTACAGCAGTACCCCCCATTCGGCCACCCTCTTCCATCAATCGCCCTTCCCCAGTTTCACCCGCTCTCCAGCAACAAATTCTGAATGGTAATTACATCGATTTAGGTCTCCTTCTCCAACCCTCTCTAGGTCTCTCAGGTCAGCCCCGGAAGTTGCAGACCGGAATGGGGCTGATGCAGCTACGTTCAGCTCTTAGCTCTAGTTCCAAAGATCTGACCCCCACAGAGTTTGCTTTTGCATTCTCTCTTTACAGGGACATCATTTGCTCAGTGTTTCCTGACCGGCAGACCGAGTTAGACGTTTATTTGTCTATTGTCCTTGACATGGCCCTTAGATTTGGAGGAACGGGGTTTTATCAATATCACGTCCTTTTCTCATCCCAGGCAGCGGGCCGTCTCGCCCAATACAATCAAGGTACATACTGGGGTTGTCTAGACTCCGAGTTATATTGCCGCATCTTTGCGACCCGGGCATCCCTATCTTGCAGCCTCTGCAGTGCTTCCTCCCACCCTGCTACTGCATGCACTCTTGTCACTCCTCTCTGACCTCGGCCATCATCATCATGCTGCTCATCAGTCCCCAACTGTTCCTCCTCACCTGCCCCTCCCCCTTCAGTTATTCCTTAATCTCTTCTATCTCAGTCTAAACCTAATGCCCCTTTCTCCGGGGGCATGGATAAGCGCAGCCGTCCAATCCTTTTCCAAGGTGGCAGGATGGTGTGTAACAATTTTAATGACCTTGGCTGCTCAGCCTCCAGCTGTAGCTCTTGCATACTTGCTCTTCCTGCGGAGGGGAACATGCTTGGAACACCTGCCCTCATAACCCCACTTCCAAAACAGATTGACTATCACAGCACCTCGCCACTCCCATTAAGGGGACATCATTTATTTCTCACCTGTCCACGGCCGCCCAACATCCCTTTGCTTCATGGTCTCGCCATTGAGAACCTCGCCGGATGGAAATGCGCCTTTCGGCAAGAATTTCTTTCATCTAGGAACGGCATTTCATTCTTCTACAATGACTTTATGAATTTCTCATCCAGATGACATCTGGCTATTTACCGATGCAGCACCCTCCGCAGGCTTTTGGTGGTTTCTACAATGGAAGGCGGTTTGCTTCAACATGGCCCCCGAGTTCGAACGGTTGCAGCTCCAGTCGGCCTCTCTCTCATCCGCTCATTATGAAATCGATCCCATTGTGATTACAGCCCTTTTTTGGGGGGGTATGCATGGTCTCAGCACTGTATCCTTATTCATTCAGACAACTCTGCCGTTGTCGACATCATAAACAAAGGCCGTTCACTTTCATCCTGCATCACGCAGTTCATTCGTAGACTCACTCTGGCGCCAGCCAAACTTCAGTTCATTCTCCGTGCTGCTCATGTATCTAACGATCGGAATTCCATCGCTGATTCACTCTCTCGCCTCTCTTTCCAGAAATTCAGGTCCTTGGCTCCAGACGCAGATCATCCAACTCCGATCCCACTGTTTTCAGCAACAATCTACAACAAACTACACAGCTTCAAGACCTCTCCATCAGTTCTCAGAACGCTATCCTCAACAGCATTGCTCCTAGAACTCTCTCATCTTATCGTTCAAGATGGAACAGTTTTTTAAAAGTTTCTACGTAACGTATAACCTTCCATTCCCTTCACTCATCCCGCCTTCTATTCACCTCTTCATTACCTGTTCACATACAATCGTATAAATCCGCGTTTCCACTATTCAATCATACCTTTCTGGCATTCATTTCTTCATTAAACTGGCTACCAGCAACTCCCGTCCAGCTCTCTCCCATAGCCACATATCCATGCTGCTCAAAGGTCTTAAGAATCAAGAAACACCTTAACCTTATCACCGATTCCCTATAACCTCTGACCTCCTTACCCGCTGCATCCACACAATCTGTTACGGTTACTCTCTTCCTCTAATCAATCCCGTTTAGATCTGGCATCAACCCTGATAATTATTCAATCCACTCCATCCGCATGGGCGCAGGCACTTCAGCTTCTCAGTTAGGCATTTCCGACAAGACTATTCAAATCCTAGGTCGTTTGTCATCCTCAGCATACCGTTCTCACATTCAAAATAATCTCGACGATCTGCACCATGCTCATTCCTTGCTTTGTTAAATAATGACCAACTTTGGGGGTCCTGAGCAGGCTCGAGAAGAAGACCGACTTCGAGAAGAAGACCGACTTCCGAAGACTGCACCCCCACACAGAGTCTACAAGCCTACATCAGTGCATCCTTCCAGACACATCATCTATCTAACCTTTGTCAATAAATGAACTAATCAAAACTAATCTAATCTCCGTAGGCGTGGTCCATGCTAATGAAATGTAAGTTAATATGTTAACTTAGGTTCGTGAGCTGGACCACGCCTCATATTCAGTATTCTCTCACTAATCTACTCGGATCCGACTCACCTGGCATCTCACACCTGAATTCCATTCCTAATTACTCTGTGATCTATTTAAACCCCCTAGCAATTAGCCACAGCGTCGCTCAGACTGTGGTCTCTAAACCCCACCCTCCCTCCCGCTGATCCTTTATCTCGTCTCAGTATTACATCCCCATTTTACTATTCCCTCATCCCTTCATCCGCTCCCTCATCCCTTCATCCCTCACCCTCACTCATCTTCATCCCCTCCCTCATCCCTTCATCCTTTCATCTCGTCCCTCCTCTCTTCCTTCATCCCCTCCCTCATCCCTTCATCCTTTTCATCCCATCGTCCCTTCATCTCCTCCGTCATTCCCTCTCTCAACCCCTCCCTCATCCCCTCCCTCATCCCTTTCATCCCACCATCCCTTCATCTCCTCTGTCATTCCCTCCCTCATCCCCTCATCCCTTCATCCCCTCATCCCTTCATCTCCTCCGTCATAACCTCTCTCAACACCTCCCTCATCCCTTCATCCTTTCATCCCCTCCCTCATCCCCCCTTCATCCCCATCATCCTTCCATCCCCTCATCCTTTCATCCCCTCCCTCATCCCTTCATCCCTTCATCCCCTCATCCCTTTCATCCCATCATCCCTTCATCTCCTCCGTCATTCCCTCTCTCAACCCCTCCCTCTTCCCTTCATCCCTTTCATCCCCATCATCCTTCCATACCCTCATCCTTTCAACCCCTCCCTCATCCCTTCATCCCCTCATCCCTTCATCTGCTTATCTGCTCTTTCAAACTCCAGCTCTAATATCTGTTTCTTTCAGGTTCTTTGTCTGGGGGGGTCCTGAGCAGGCTCGAGAAGAAGACCGACTTCCGAAGACTGCACCCCCACACAGAGTCTACAAGCCTACATCAGTGCATCCTTCCAGACACATCATCTATCTAACCTTTGTCAATAAATGAACTAATCAAAACTAATCTAATCTCCGTAGGCGTGGCCCATGCTAATGAAAGTTGCATTCGACAATGACGCCAGCTTTTAGCAGAGATTCAAACACTGGTTTGACCCCATGCACGGCTTCTGGTTTCAACGGGTCGAAAAAACGATTTTGGTGTGATTTTAACAAAGGGTACAACCCCTAATTAATCCCACATCATGTGAATTTTTCGCCCACAAATCAGTCGAAACCTCTCTGAGCAAAAGGGGCATTTTTGAGATGTCTGTCTCAACTTCATCATGTAGAAAAACATGAAAAAGCACCTCCACATGGTCCTCAGTTAAATGAATCACCCTGGTGACATGCACGGTGGAAATCAGCGAAAGCTTGTAAAGTTTAGCAGATCTGTAGAAGAGGATGGAATGGTCATTCTCAGTTCACTCCCAATCAAAAGCTGACTGAGGGCGATGAACGAGGTTTGACATCATTTCCCACTCTTCACCCGCAGGTTTAGAGAGAAAAATGTATGGATCAGATTTTTGGAATTGGTGGAGCAGTTTTTGTTCAGGTGTTAGACAGACGGTCACTGTTGAAGTATGTGTATCCCACAAAATAGAAGTTGTGTTTAAAGTGTCTGTGTCAGAGGTGAACCATGCCTGCTCATATTTTATGTCTGGTCTTGCAAAAATGTGTGATGTGCAATGTAGTTCCTCCTTTGGCATGAAAGCAGAAGCCGGACTTACCAGATTCTGTGCATTCTGGAGCAGGTTTTGGTTGTGGGGACCTGTTAAAAGCTTTCACTGGTATTCAAGTGTAAGATCATGAGGCGTGTTATTCACTGCTGTCAGGATTGGTGTCTCCTGGGCAGGAACACTTCAATGCCTTGGGGTGACGAGAAAAGAGATATGTTAAGTTTGCACATCAGGGATCTGCCTAACAAATTCACAGGACATTGCTCAGAGATTAATGATCCATGTTTAAATGCTGGCCCATCTCCCAGTTGACAACGGAGAGGGTAACTGAATTGATCTTTCACAATATGACCAGATGTTGAAATTGGGGCCCGGGGACCCACTCATAAATTAGGCGGGCCCCCTCCCCACCTTCATGATTTTTCCCGGCCCCCTGGGTCCGACGGTTGCCGCACTGCGATTTTTGAAAGTCCAATGCATTTCTATGATGAAAGCACGTCGGCGCGAAACGGCCACCAGTTGGAGCAAATTTGGTGATACGGGCTCAAATATGTCCCAAATGGATGCGTCCTTTTGGGAAATGTTTGGGCCATGGCCGAAAACTGTCCCAAACGGACACGGTGGGCCTTCTCGAGCCCCCAACCCTACTTTTCGTCCCCTCCTCATAGGATTGCATTACGGAAAGCTGGGGGCAAAGGGACGAGGCCTTACCCAGGCCACGGGCCCCGGTTCTGGGAGAGTCTGCGGGCCCCGACCCTGGGCTAAAAATCCACCGTCAGGGTCCCTGGATGTCTGTCCCGGGGCCAAAGAACAACAGCCTCCCCATGGACGTTTGACACCCTACTTTTCGTCCCCTCCTCATAGGATTGCATTATAGAAAGCTGGGGGCAAATGGACGAGGTCTAACCAGGGCTGCAGGCCCCCATACTGGGCTAAAAATCCACCGTCAGGGTCCCTGGATGCCTGTCCCGGTGCCCAAGAACCACAGCGTCCCCATGGACCTTTGACACCCTACTTTTCGTCCCCTCCACATAGGATTGGATTATGGAAATCTGGGGGCAAAGGGATGAGCCCTTACCAGGGCTACAGTCACCCATCCTGGGCTAAGAAACTACCGTCAGGGTCCCTGGATGTCAAATAACCAAAGTTATCTGGGGACCCTGACGGTGGATTTGGGGGAGGGAGGGTAAAACTATGGGAGGGGCAGGGGTTAAAAGGTCAGCGCTGGGGGGGGGGTTAAAGTGGGGGAAGGGGAGGGGACTTCCGGAGAAGGAAGGGGGGGTTAAAGTGGGGGAGGGGCAGGGGTTAAAAGGTCAGCGCCAGGGGGGGTTAAAGTGGGGGAAGGGGAGGGGGACTTCCGGAGAAGGAAGGGGGGTTAGGGTTCACCCACAGGGCAAAAACTTTATGTCACACGCTCGTCAAACTGGTATTAAGGCGTGGTTTTGGTAGGCAAGGAGGAGTCGGGGGTTTCTTGCTTTTAAACAGAGAAAAAGGCATAGGTTATCATGAGGAGAGCAGTGTCTAAACATAAAAAACCAGCGCAGAGATGGATGCCTCTCAACCAACAACACCGGTTTCTTCTAAAAGCGAACCAATGGTTTTAAACAACAAAAAACAGACGGATGAATTTACTGGTTTACTTTTAAACCCTCCTGTTGAAATCATGCAGAACGAATGGGATTTAAAGCAGTACGACACGGATGGAAAATTGGGTTGGATTTTTAAATATGATGCCGTAGTATCATATGAAGTATGATCTCTATCAAACGCATGGTAACGAAAACCCGGACTTCTACACACTTAAACCGTTTGCGCATGAAGATTGGACAAATCTGACCAGTAGACCTTGTTCGGGTCGATATGATGATGCAGATGAAGAGAAAGAAAACTGGCCAGTATCCCCTGATGAGCTCGGTTGGAATGCATTGCAGGCTCAACGCCAGGGTGTTACCGGTTACACCGTTTTTCGATCCATAGTGAATCCTTCTAACAAGATCTTCTTCATAAAAAGCCTGCGTAGGGGTGAAGACGACATAATGATGGTGGTCGAGTCGTTTTCTTTAAAAAATCACCATCTTCTCAGCGCCCCTGCAGGCCGTTAAAGATTTCGTTCTGGCGTTTGACCATACAATCACCTACCTATTTGCATGCCATTTCCGCTTGAAGAGGCTCCAGAAAGTGAAAAAAACGCTTTCTTTTTAAGCGGCACCTTCTTCTCCGCCTAACCAAACCTTCTTTGAGCTCCGCCCAACTCCAACATGCATATAACTGGTTCACGACAAAGCCTCAGCTCACAGCCAATTACAGGAACCGAATGAAGAACGCCGGTTTCCAAATGTCCCTAAAAGCATACTGGGGTTCTTTTTACCCTTCTCTCTACTGTGTGCTAGAGAATTTTGATTTAGAAACAAAAAAATATGTATCCCTGCTTTTGTAGAATTAAAACATGTATCAGTACTTTTGTGGAATTAAAACATGTATCAGTACTTTTGTAGAATTAAAACATGTATCATTACTTTTGTAGAATTTAAAACATGTATCATTAATTTTGTAGAGTTAAAACATGTATCATTACTTTTGTGGAATTAAAACATGTATCAGTACTTTTGTAGAATTTAAAACCGTGTATCAGTACTTTTGTGGAATAAAAACATGTATCATTACTTTTGTGGAATCACAACATGTATCCCTGCTTTTGTGGAATTAAAACATGTATCCCTGCTTTTGTAGAATTAAAACACGTATCATTACTTTTGTAGAATTAAAACACATATCATTATTTTCTTTTATTGAAAAAAAGAATAAAGCCTTTGACACAGAACAAATTGTCTCATTTCATTCATGGGTTAAGAAGAACTAGAAAGATTGAGCACAGGATGATGGAGAAAGCTTGTTATACACCATCACATCCAGGGAGTTTTGGTGGTGTGGACAGACACCGCCGATCATTACCAGGCAACAATGGTCAGAGATTTGAAGTTGAAAAGGTTAAAGACTTTCTCTCCGGTACACACTCTACAAACCAGCAAGACTTCATTTTCCGCGTAATAGAGTGTTTGTCGCTAGAACTTTGAAACAGTTTCAGGCTGATCTATGTGATATGCAGGCCTTGGCGGTGCACAACGATGGTCATAATTATTTATTAACCGTCATCGATGTGTTTTCAAAGCGGGCTTATGCCCGGGCAATAAAGAGGAAAACGGCACAAGAGGTGGTAGATGCATTTGAATCCGTTTTGAAAGAAAGTCAAATACCGCAGAAGCTTCAGACCGATAAGGGGAAAGAATTCTTTAATAAAAAGTTCAATGCATTGATGAAAAAATATGGTATTGTGCATTTCCGCACGGCGAGCGATTTGAAGGCGTCGGTCATAGAAAGATTCAACAGAACTCTGAAAACTAGAATGTGGCGTTTTACTGCGAATAACACACTGAGGTACGTAGATATTCTTCAAGACCTGCTTTCAAGCTAAAACCACAGTTACCATTCAAGCATAAAAATGGCACCTAATGAATTAACCCCTGAAAACACAGATCAACTTTTTGACAATCTTTATGGATCTACACCTCGAACAAGATTTAAAATGAAATTCAAGAAAGGTGATCTGGTCAGGTTATCGAAACTAAGGGGTGTTTTTAATAAAAAGTATGAACAAAGTTATACGGATGAAGTTTTCACAGTGGTAAAGGCAATTCCCCCGCAATCCACCAGTCTACAAACTGACGGATATGGATGGCGAACCTATAGAAGGATCCTTTTATGAGCCTGAATTACAGATAGTGAAACTGGAAAATCGTTTTTACAAGGTGGCTGAGATATTATGTGTATTGTTGTTAAGGGTGAAAAACAGGCATTAGTCAGATGGAAGAACTGGCCCAAAAAATTCAACAGTTGGATAAAGGTTAGCGATCTTAAAAATGTATAAAAGACCGGTTTGTTGTGATAAGATACCTCACAACCGTTTCGACACAAAAGGCGAAAAGATGGATAATGGTTTTTACATAACTCTGCCATCAAACGCCAGTCTGGATGTTTTCGGAGATAACCAATCCTCTGATTTCAAAGTGAACTTGGCACAGCATATAACACTAGAACTCCCAGAGAGCAGCCATTTGGCTTTTCTACCTATAAAACCCACAGGTCAGCCGATCGGCTGGAAGGCCACCTGTGAACCCTCCTTTTGTTATGTGAACGAGGCAATCACTGGGGCACCACAGGACGTGACATGAGCCACTTCACTCAAAACACCTTGACATAAAATGGGGGAGGGGGAGAATCAGATAGCAGCAGGATTGCTCTGTCAGAGCTGCTAAGTGACTGTCTGTCTTTCACCAGTTTCCCACGGTGGCAGCCTGGGCAGAATATGAGCTGAATCAAAATGTAATATATGTTGAAGGATGTAGAAGTTATCAGGACCCTACAACACTGGGCTTCCAACATCCCCACCAAGACACATAGGAAAAGGAAAAGAACAGAACCACATCAACAAAATCACTCAAAATCTGTGGTTATCCCAACTGGGCCTTCATGATATTTACAAATAATAATAAAAAAAAATTATTATCAGGATACAGTGTTAGAGAGTGGAAGTGAGTGAGACTTAGAACTTAGACTTAAAACTTTATTAATCCCTTTGGGGTGACTCCCTCAGGGAAATTTGAGTTTTCAAGCACACAGAGAAAACTAAACAGTAAGTAACAGTGATTGAGGTGAGTACATTTCAATAATCACTCACAATCCTGGCACTTCCAAGCCGTCTCCTTTCTGTATTTGCCACATGTGTATTTGTAGCAGTCAATACATCACACAGTGGCAAGAAGCAATTGTTACTTTTGTGCCTGCTTTGCACCCACATGAGAGTGAGTCAACTCTTTTGCAAGCTCCACCAGGAAGTCCACCCGTCTCTCCTGCCTCCCGGTGCATGCTTGATAGAGCACATATGCATTCAGTGCTGCCATATCAATCATGTTATAGAACACAGCGACTGGCCAGCGCAGTATTCCTGTGCAGGCAGTGTACCCCCGCACCATCTGGTCCATCACATCAAAGCCACACTTTGTGGTGTTGTAAAAGTTGACAGTGTTTGGCTTCCTTTTGGTGGTATTTTCAGTCTAAAACACACTGTGCATGCTGCTGAGAATGTAGACTGGTTCTTCTTCCGTTTGGGCGCATACACCGTCAGATGGCACCAGTGGTTGAAAATACCATGAGTGGTGAATTCATCGTGGTCCCTCTGTCTTGTTGATTGTGGAATTTCTCGCTGAATCCTGTTGACTGTGCTAAGGATGGTTGTTTTCCGGCTAAGCAGTCGTTGTGCAAGTGACAGCGATGTAAAGAGATTGTCCATGGTAACATTTATGCCATTGTCCAGGAATGGTTCCATCAGCCTCATAACTACATTCTCGGATAGCCTCTCCCCACTGGGACGACTGGGGTCCTTGCCAAGATATGGGAGGACATTGCAGATGTATTTGGATTTCAAGTCGCAAGCCACCCAAAACTCGATCCCAAACTTGTCAGGTTTCGTTGCAATGTATTGCAGTGAAAAGCAGTAATTCTTTGACGGGAAAAGCTGTTCATCAATGGTGATGGGTCGACCAGGGTTGTAGGATGTGATGCAGTTGGTGAGAAACGATCCCCATACACCAGAAATTGCAGCATAAAGGCGACCTGAGGAGTTGAGCAGAACCTGGCACAGCTCAAATCCTTAACTAGTATTTTGAAATCAGACATATGTCATATCTTTGACATAACATCACATTACAGTGTGGGCAAACAGAAACAGTCAGTGTGGTTTTCTATAAGTTGAGACAGGGAGAGACTGGAAAAGAGAAAATAGAGGGACAGAGCAAAACAGACAAAAACAATATACAAATTCTAAAATAAAACATATAAATACATTTCTGGTGTATCTCAGTTAGAAAAAAATGTTACATAAAATAAATCATTATCTTGTACAGATATCAACTTGATGAGCAATTCTGTAAATGACTGGTGGGGCTACCACAGACTTTGAGTGCTTTTTTAGGTGGTTCTGTTCTTTTACTTTTCCTATGTGTCTGGTGGGGATGTTGGAAGCCCAGTGTTGTAGGGTCCTGATAACTTCTACATCCTTCTACATATATTACATTTTGATTCAGTTCATATGTTCTGCCCAGTCAGTTAGCAGCTCTAACAGAGCAATCCTGCTGCTATCTGATTCTCCCCCTCCCCCATTCTATGTTAAGGTGTTTTGAGTGAAGTGGCTCATGTCACGGCCTGTTGTGCCCCAGTGATTGCCTCGTTCACATAACAAAAGGAGGGTTCACAGGTGGCCTTCCAGCCGATCGGCTGCCCTCTGGGTTTTATAGGTAGAGCAAAAAAATCCTGGGTCTTGTAGTGATAAACCTATCCGGTGACTGGGAAGTGGCTTTGACGGAAATCTTTTACTCCCATACCTGGCATAATGTGCCTGAAGATGCTGCATTTTTTGATTGGAAAAAAGAAGACGATGAAAGGAAAGTCCACCAAAAAATTAGAGGCGGATATTACAACGGAATCATTACTTTGAAGGCGGAGATTAATAAGACATTGAAAAAAATAGGAGCTGATGTGCAATTAGACCTTCACCCATTCAAAAAAATGTTTGAATTTCAAGCAGGTGGTCAGTGGCACCTCCGATTTTTTGTACCGCTGGCATACATGATCGGTGTGTTACCGGGGGAATGGATTATATTTAACAAGAGAGTGGCACCATTCCCAGCAGATATTAAAGTGGGCTTCTACCATCTGTATTGTTACAGCAATATAGTGAGCCATCAGATTGTAGGGGATGCATATGCACCGCTGTTACGCACACTACCAGTACAGGGGACTTTTGGTGACATCATCACTCAGACTTTTAACCCCCTCAACTACGTACCAGTTTCAAAAAAACAAATAGAAAACATTCAAATACAGATCAAAACGGATCAGAACGTTCCTCTGAATTTGAGCTACGGAAAAACTATTCTGAGACTACATTTTCGCCCCATAAAACGACATATAAGCCGAGAGTAGGGCTCTTCAAACCTCACTCTTAACCAGACAATCATCATTTCTGAGGAACTTTACCATGGCATCAGCCACACATTGACAATACCCCCACCGTTTCGTCCATTATTATGTGAATCAGGCTGGTGGAAACCTACCTGGGTTTTATGGGGCACCAACCCTCTATTGAAAAGGCATTTAGGGTTTATTTTCCCACCTTTTTAGGTTCGTTTAAACGTTTTTACAGAAAAGGTATAGCCATAGCAAAACCGCACTTGAAAACAGCGGCTTCAAACATAGCCTCCGACGTCATCGGTCGAGCTGTGACAAAAATGACCTCTCGTCCTGATCAGAATGAGGAGGGGGGTCAAGGTGGATCTGGAATTGTTGTTCTATCCAGTAGGGGGAGAAAGAGACCCCCGGGTGACCGTCTGTGGACCGGTAGAAAAGTGAGAGTAGTGAAAAGAAAACAATCAGTTAAACAACGACCACGTCGGGGGAAGAAGCCTGCAACGAAGAACCACGATATATTTAAATAACATGGCGTTTTTACATAACAAATCGACAGAATGCACATTGGCGGAGTTGGATTTATTTTCAGCCCCCATGACCAAACTCTCTGTTGAAGATAAGCTGTATACAGAAGTACAACCCGTCGCCGCAATTACAGATGGGGGTCCAATCGAATTCTTTATCCCAGGAGACAGTGAAAAATATTTAGACTTATCCGACACGTTGCTGCACCTGAGGGTGAAAATTACAAACGCGGATGGTTCAAATCTGGCTCGAGATGCCGCGGTCGGATTAATAAACTACCCTTTGAATACCATTTTTAGTCACTGTGATGTGACCTTGGGCGACCGTCTGATCTCACAGTCTTCCGCCACCCACCCCAATCTCTTCAAACCCAATTAGGGGCAGGGTTGTTCTATAAAGACACAGCCAGTGCACTAAATTCTATCGTAACAGCCAACGGACCAAACCATGGATTGAATAAAAGAGCCCAATTTACAGGAGAATCAAAAGAGGTGCACCTGCTCTGGACTCTGCATGGGGAAATCTTTTTCAGCGAAAGACTACTATTGAACGCTCTGGATCTCAGAGTAAAGCAAACGAGAGCCAGTGACGCGTTCTGTCTGGTTGGGGATGGGGATTCGACCTTCAAACTCAAAATTTTAGGCGCTACTCTCTTCATTAAAAAAGTCACGGTGCTCCAGCTGTCAGACTGGGACATGAAACAGCTTTATTAAAGGCAAACGCTCTGTACCCGCTTTCAAGAGTGAATATAAAAACATATTCAATACCTGGGAATTCACGAGTTTCTACACATGAAAATTTATTCTTTGGGATGTTACCTAAATATGTAGTGATAGGTCTGGTTAACCACCACGCATTCACAGGAACCCGTGAACTGAACCCATTCGATTTTCATCATTATCACACTGAATATTTGGCGTTGTGTAAAGATGGTCGACAGATACCGGTGAAGTAGTAAGAACATATACTTATGTAAGGGTCATATATACAATTACAATTATGTGAATCTGTGATCGTGGAAAAACTCAGTGTTTATGGCAGGTGGTTATTTGGGAGGACAAAGGAGTCTAAGCAGAAACAAGGAGTGAAAAGGACTTACGAGTGCTCTGCTGGGATAACGAGAAAGATAACTCATACATGAACTATTCAAGGTCTCGGGGAAGCGAAAGGTATGGGAAAACTATGATTCGTCTGCTGACCATTCATGTGTATGTGGAACGACAGGTCACTGAGTTGTTAAACTGTTAGTGGAAGAGTACTGAACTTTGAAACTGTAGAACTCTTTGTTTGTACGTAAGTAGGAGGGTCGTATTGCTGTGTGTTTTTCAATAAAACAAGCCTGTTGCGGAGAGAGCAACCGAACACATACTGACAGCTGCTTAAGACAGACGCGGGTCTGTGAGAGCTGTGGTGTTCTCCGCTTTACAAAGGTGAATTGAAGCTGAGTCTCTGAGTGTCTTCTGTGAACAACTCTTTTTTCTCTACGAGCCATATTTCCAATAATCCTGAATCTGGGGTGGTTGATTTATACCACAACACCGGCTAAACCATATCAACCCAATTTTAATCAAGGAAGGTCTGTGAGAGAGTTTTACAGTTTATTCACATCTACTGGTAGACATTTAAAAGACCTGCCTCTGAGCATTAACAGAGAGGAATTCAACTCGGGTTACTCTTTATTTGTCTTTCACCTGAATGCGTGCTAAGATTCTGATGCATTATTCCCCGTCAACACAGACAACATCAGATTGGAAACCAGGTTCAGACAGGCCCTGCCCCACACAGTAACCCTACTTGCGGGAATCTAGCGGTTCGTGTGTCTGGTAACTGGACAGAAATTGGATGACGGATGGATCTGTTTTACACATTTCTTCCCACTCGTGTTCCCATATGCTCACAACTTTAACGTTGTGTTGGTTTTCCAACGTTTGCAATCTTTCCATGGTTTCCGCATAAATTTCTCCAATTAGATTTTTAAAGAATGGGTGTTCTGTGTGTGGGTAGCAATGTTCAAGACAAACATGGAAAAAACATCCCAAGAATTCGTAACAATGTTTAACCCCATGTATTTCAGAATAACCGTCTACAAAATACCTCCCTATTTTACGCTCGCCTTAATTCAGGGCATGTACTATTTTTATATTTTCTTTCGCAGCCATGTACTCCAACCACATTATTTCCGGCGACGAAAAACGTTTACACTAATCATTGTAATTTGTCGGAGATGGTAAGGCCAGTGTTTCAGGCTGTAGATAATTGGCTTGAAAGACACGCATGCATGCAGATGAAATGGTTATTTGATTGAATGGATCAATATTCCCTTCATCGAAGAACTCATTACGTAATCTTTTACAGGCCTCGTGCAGGATGCGCCTATCTGTTAGACAATAGAAAATGGCCTGTTCTTTAAAGTCAAATACATTACCCGACACAGAACTGTACCATGCATTGAACGCCTCCTGTTCACACGATAACATTTGGTTGACGTCGTAATATTCGGCAGGAGGGTATACGCCTCTGTAATTTAGGTTCGCCTCTGATGAGAATCTGTGTGGGAAATAGCCCTTGGTCATATCCGGGAACCACATAGCAGCTGTGAGCTTGGACAACTTTGCAGCAACAACAGATAAGCTGTCTATGAATTTCAAACGGTAATACTGTTCTGTGAAACACAAAATCTTGGCACCTTGCACAAGAATCTGAGGGGTTAAACCGTCCTTTGTCATTGTTTCTAACACTAAATACGAGTCGAAAGCTCGGACGTTATGGCCGATGAAAGCGTAATTGTAAAAAGCAGGTCTGCTAATGTAATATAAAAAATCAATCACTGAAGACATGCCGTAGAAAAACTTCTCCCTGCCATCATACGTTCTCATACAAACCAGATAAGGTATATGTTTTTATCAGCCGATAAAAAAGTTTCCACATCATAGTAACAGCATTTTGTTTAGCTCTGTGTCCACAGATGCAGTTTGTATGTATCATAAATGATCTCTTCTTTCACCCCTCTCTAATTGCGTCCCACATATGCGACAGGTAGGTTTTGCACACTGGTGCACAGCATCAGAACTAATGTACATGCAACCGCAATCGAGACCATTTGTTGTTTAACTGACATAAGCTAGTGTCTCCGACAGAGGCCTTGTGTTTCTGAAAACACACCTCATTAAAACATAACTGTTGACAATCTGTGCATCTTACAAATCGTCTTTGTAGCCGTTTGCAATCAGTACCCCGACAAACAGGACAGAAACCTCCACAAAAATGTCGTTCCGGTTTCTCAAATGCATGGAAGCAGTGTGAGCAAGTGTTTTTTGATCCAATGAATGCTTTTAAATTTTTGATTCCATAATAATGGTTTTGGTGTTGAAGTAAAAACAATCTTAAATGAGTTCCAGGCTTTTACAACAGTCATAAATACCAAGTTGTGTTTAGGAAATTGCCCAGTTGTGTAGAAACAGGAAGAAAGATAGTTTAGGACCCCCATAAAAGCGGGTGTCTGTAAATCATTTTGGGGGAAAAACAGACTTAGGGAAGTAGATGATAAGGGGCACACAATGAATGTTTATGTACTGGGAGTGACCATGTCATGTGATTCTTTTTGTCTTTGTTTTCAATAAAAAGAGATGAGGTCTGTGAGTCGGCGCGCACACTTGGTGAGCCGTCCTGCAGGTCAGTCTCATGACAAACAGATCTGTGTTGTTGTACTTTCTGCTTTGTTTTCTGGAACAGGAAATGAGTCTGTCGACCCTGCGGAGGAAAGCTGGATCCTCAACCGTGAATAGAGTTAATTGACAGTTTTGGAGTTAATCCACAATAGAGGAACACTTTAATATAGAATTTACAATCCAGCAACTTGGTGGAGAATGCAGGCAGTGATTTTCCAGGAGCAAAGTAGAAAAGTAAGTTGATTGTTGATTAAATATTTTGAGGAAACACTGAAGTGAATTACTGATCTGAGTTTAACAGAATGATGGGGAACTGAGGACTGACCATTGACAAAAGGACCCGGGTCCTTTTCTCAGTAATCTGGCAAGCGCTACAACAAATTAATAGGTAAATGTTGGTCTGAAAATTCTCCATTTTAATGTTAACTCTGTCTCTTTAAAGGAAAAGAGGAACGTGCGAGACAAGTTCTGAGTCTGGGCTGCTCTCGCTGGGGAGAGACGTTTCCCTAGCGACAGGTCTAGTGGGAACAAAGGATTCCTAGACCAGCCTGGGTGACTGCCCAGCCCGTGACCGAACATCACAAAGTGTGCATAGAAAAAAGGTCTGCGTTCCTAAAGAGATAAGGTCAGTGTGTATGGATGACTAAGACTTAAAAGGAAATAAATTGCCATGGTAATATAAACATAGTTGTGGTGTGAATGGGTGCGTGTTTGGAGAGTAAAGATACAGATAAATAGTTTGCAGGAAACTATTTTGCACATCTGGATTCAAATAAACTCTCATTTAGAGGATAGTAGTTGGGTTGAATCTAAAACTCGGGTTGTCCGGTGAATCTTGAACGCCTAGTGGATGTCCGCTCCCACAGAACTAGTCTGGGGTGTAGAAGATTGACATTCAGGGACAATCTGGGGTAATATCATTTTCACCTGACTCAATCCTACATACTTTAAGGAAGAGAGCAGATTGACATAGTTGCTGAGAGCATGGACTATAAACCCCGCATTCCCCTGCCAGGGAACCGCTGGTGCACCTTAGGAAGACAATTAACACTGTATTTGGATAAAGTACTACCAATGATAGAGACTAGTCTCAGCAAGGCAGATAGAGATAAAGTAGAAAGGAGGGTTAGAAGTATGTGGAAAGATGAGGGACTAGACGCACAGGAGAGGAGATGTTTGTCCCAGTTGTGTTTCAAAGAAGCAGGGAAATGTGGAGATAAAGCAGAAAAGGCCAACGTGGTTACTGGAGGAAAGGCAAAATGGAACCAGTTAGGTATATTAGGGCAAGGTACAGAACATCTTTGTCAGGAACCAGACTGTGACGAGGAAGACAGCTCGAGCCCTCCCCCTTATACAGGGATTTATCCCCCGATACCCCGGACAAACAATATGTATCCTGTAGTTAGAACTGCAGATGGGACGGAAATTCATTGGGAACTCACTAGGACAGATGCTACAGAAAGAGGTATCTATGAGGAATATGGCCCAGAACACAGATCACACCCGCACACCCTCTGCTCCTCCGGTAGCTCCCCCATCTTCTCAATACCCCGTCCAACCCAGCTCTCGGGACGGAGCCACACAGTTGTGGCAAGTAATGAGCAAGAAGAAAGTAGGTCACTCAAACACTGGTCCAAAACCCCCTCAGGTTAATACACCACCTCAAGCATCTGACAGGACACCCCCTCAGGCGTCCGGCAGTCAATCAAGAGCCATAGAGATTAAAAATGAGGACCATGAACCCACACATGAAATTGTAATTGCTGTTAAGGCTCAGGGTACACTAGGACACACAAGTGATGAGGAGGATTATGTAGAAAAAGAAGTGAGGAAGAGAGAAAGAGAGGAGTTAGAAAAAAAAACGAGAGGATGAGAACAGACGGGGGCCAATAGAGCCAGAGGAGGGCTTAAAGGGAACACCACCCCTGGGACAGACAGGAGTAAAGACTAGATTACAACTCAAACAGCAGAAAAAACATCAGGAAGAAGAGCCGGAGGGAGGTCAGTCACAAAACATAATGCCTTTAGTACAAGCACCAGGGGGAGGAGAACTTCACAAACCTCTAAAATTAGCAGACCTTAGAGGATTGATCCAATCTTTGCCATCTTTATCAGAAGGAGCTAATTTGTGGTTAAACAAGCTGTACCAGCTTACAGCTAATCAAACATTGGCCCTAGGAGATTTAAGGGGAGTAATGGGGTTAGTAATGACAGCTACAGATTTTAGAAATATGCAGGAAGAAAATAATTTAGCTAACCTCCCAGATTCTACACCTTTAGCAGGACTAATTAATGGAATAGCCACCTGGTTGAGACAGAAATATCCAGGAACCCATGCCTCAAAAGTGCCAAAATTCATGTGGAAACCTGAGGTGTCGCCCATTGATTATTTATCACAAAGCAAGGACACCTGGGTGGGACAAACAGGGGAATATCCTGATCAGCAGGGAACAAACAGAACTTGGTTCAGGGAAGCGGTATTAGCAGGGGTGCCGGAGACTGTACAACAGAAATTAAAAGAAAATCCGGATCTACTAAGTGCTGACCAGGGTAGATGGGACTTGCATTTAATTCATCATCTTCAGAAAGAGGCAGATCGGTATAAGAAAGGATCTAAGGAGACTAAGAAAATGGAGACTGCTTTGTTAAAACTACAGTTAAAAGAAGCCCAATCTAAAATAGCTGAACAGAAAGCTGGTTCAAAGAAAGGGAAGCAAATGGTGGCAGAAATTGCCCCAGCTGCAGCCCTAGAGGCTCCTCCTCCTTCATTTCCCATAATGTATGCTGGAGCCCCCCTAACCAGTCACCCGTTGCCCCCTATGGGCAGCAGTGGCAACGCCCCTGGAGAGCACGTGGGAGGGGAAGGGCCCGTGGGTTCAGAGGTGCTGGGGGAAAGCAGCCAAGCACTAACGGTTGTCATCGGTGTGGCTCGTTTGATCATTGGGTGAGAGAGTGTCCTTACCCACCAACCGGGAACCAACCACAATACCAGCCTTCTCACCACACAGCTCCAAATCAGCACATGGCTCCTCCTCCGTATGGCAGGGGAAGAGGAGGCCAGCACTATTGACAATGCCCACAGATTTTCCCAGTGGGTGGGACTAAGGGAGATCCCTTGCTCACATTGAACATTTCTGGACATTCCTTAGCTTTTTTGGTGGATACTGGGGCTACTTTCAGCACCATGAACAAATCATTACCACAAACAGTCTTGTCTGGAGAAAAAGTGTCAGTAATGGGAATTTCTGGGGCTCATATGATTCTCCCGGTAACTCAACCTATGTCTGTGTCAGTGGGAAACCAAAGAGTGAACCATCCTTTTGTGATAGCACCCACCACTCCAGTGAATCTTCTTGGCAGGGATTTACTTATTAAGCTGGGAGCTACCATACTATGCACAGCTGATGGACTTGAAGTGACTTTTCCCAATGGACAGAAACACTGTTGTGGTTCCATGAATGGACAATATCTGCTCAGAGATGACGCCTCACAAATGGCTGACATATTCTGGGGCAGGCTTACCACACCTCCTGAACATGAACACTCTGCAGCCACATTCTTGGCATGCTGGAGGCCTTGGCTGCTGGAACTACAAGCCTTTGTCCCGCCGCCTGACCCTTTACATGTTACTCTCCTGTATGAAAGGGGCGATCCTACTATGTATCAGAAACAATTTGAGAAACAGCTTGAGGGCCACATGTGGTCTGTGACTTCCGGTCCATGCTTTGTGGGGAAAGAGGGAGTAGCACTGTTTGCTAATCTTACATCTGATCAACTGAAATGGTACATGATGGAGACTGAAGCTCTCCCCCATGTGTCACTTTTACTACACCCTAAACATCAAGCCAAGGATCTGGGGGGAATGGAAAAGAGGGGGGTCACAATTACAGATTGGATTCCAACCCAGATACCTACAGTGTCCTTTTCTTCTTCTACTCAGATGTATAAAATAGACACGCAAGTAACAGATCAGACTCTGTTAGAACACCTACAGTTGTCTAGAACTCATGGTAGAGAAAAAACAGACCACCCTAAGGCCATAGAGACGTTACAAATTCTCCCCGATTACCTCTGGTCAGACGGTCCCACAGATGTAGGATTGGTTCACACCACACCCATCACTTTTGAATTAAAACATTCTGATCCAATTTGGCGTACGCAGTACCCTCATAAACCTGAAGCTGAGGAGGGAATAGCGGACACTATTGCAGGTTTATTAAAGGCTGGAGTTTTGGAACCTTCTTACTCGCCTTACAACACACCAATCTTACCTGTAGAAAAACAAGGTACTGGCAAATACAGGATGGCACATGACTTAAGAGCAATTAATGAGGTACTTAAAACAGCACCCATTGCAACCCCTTATCCCTACACGGCTCTGACATCCCTGACACCTGATTTGAAATGGTTCACCTGTATTGATTTGGCTAATGCTTTTTTCTGTTTACCGCTTCACCCATCAGTGAGGGATGTGTTCTCTTTCACTTTCAGAGGTAGAAAACTGAGATATACCAGACTTCCCCATGGCTATACTCTATCCCCTGGCATTTTCAATCAGGTTCTTAAACAATCCTTAAGCACCTTACTCCTCCCACCAGGTTGTGTTCTGATTCAATATGTGGATGATTTAATTTCAGCCACGCCCACTGCGGAAATATGCATTGAAGCCACATTGGCATTACTCTCTCATTTAGGAAAAGAGGGTTATAAAGTCTCACGTGACAAATTGCAACTAGTCAGACAAGAAGTCCAGTTTTTGGGGAGAAAAGTGACGGCACAGGGTTCTGGTTTAACAGAGGCCCACAAAAACTCCATATTGACACATCCAAAACCTCTTATTGTAAAGTCAATGCTGTCATTTCTGGGACTTACTAACTTCTCCAGACATTACATTCCAGGTTATACTAACCTCACTACACCATTAAGAGCATTGGTAAATGAAAATGGCATGAAGAATTTACAGGCACAGTTACAATGGAATTCCGCAGCAGAAGAGGCTTTCATTCAGCTCAAACAACTACTAGCTCAGGCAGCAGACTTAGCTACACCTGACTACAGCTGTACCTTTTTTCTAGATACATCAGAAACCGATGGAGTGGTTAATGGTATTCTTTTTCAGAAAAAAGGGGGCCAAAGACACATTCTTAGGTATCTTAGTGTCAAACTACAAGCAATAGAGAGGAGACAACCTCCATGCACTAGACATGCAGCAGGCATTGCACATCTAGTTGAGAAAACAGCACATGTAGTCAGAGGATACCCACTCCACATCCTCACATCCCATGGTGTTATGGCTCTGATCAATTCTGAGGCCTTCACTTTGTCCACCCTGCGCCAGCAACGTCTCAGCAAAATCCTAGAAGCATCAAATCTGACTTTCATCCATGATGGCATAAACATGGCAGATCAGTTCAGCGACACTGGGGAACCTCATGACTGTGTTGCACTAAATTTTGTGGCCCAAAAAATAAGACCAGACCTGTTGACAGAACCACTCCCCACAGGACTGACCCTGTACACAGATGGTTGTTGTTTTAGGGACAGTAAAGGTGACTTACAATTAGGTTTTGCTGTGGTGTTGCAAGATAACAATACTGAACAGACAGTGGTGTCAGGAAAACTACATGGCAAACAGAGTGCGCAGCGAGCTGAGATCAGGGCTCTGATTGAAGCCTGTAAGTGGGGAACTGGAAAAGAAGTTACCATTTGGACTGATTCTAATTAGTTTAATCCAAAACCCACTATCAAGCCAGAGATGGGAATTTTTCAGAACCTGTCTCGGCCAGGGGAGGAAGTGGTTATTGATTATACAGATATGGTAACTCCTATTAGGGGTTATAGGTATTTGTTGGTTATGATAGACCGCCTGACATCATGGGTTGAAGCAGTTCCTGCTAGGCGCGAGGATTCTAAAATGGTGGTTAAGTGTTTAATTAACCACTGGATCCCGTTCCATGGCTTTCCCACCAGAGTGAGATCTGATAATGGCACTCACTTTAAGAATGAACATCTACAATGGGTTGAAAAGCATATGGGGATCACCCATAAATTTGGCACTGTGTATCATCCCCAGTCGCAAGGGGTGATTGAGCGCTCAAACCTAAATTTAAAGTCAAAGCTAGCAAAAATATCAGCACAAACAGGGCTAAATTGGCTGGACGCCCTCCCTATTGCTCTAATGGCCATTAGATCATCAGTCTGCAGAACAAAAGGTCTTACTCCTTATGAGATCCTTACTGGCAGGATCTTCCCTGGTCCCTGGGCCAGCAGGGAGCCTCAAGTCTCTTCTCATCTTGCTCCCGACCCTCGTGGTGAACATCAACAGCTGAAATCTCTGGTGACCTCCTTCCTATCAGCTCCACACGTCACTCACGGTCCAGCTCCGGCACCCACAGAGGCTGAGTGGGTTTGGCTGAAGGTGTTCAAAAGAAAGTGGCAGGAACCTCGCTGGTCTGGTCCATTTCTGGTTTCTGCGCGCACCACCCACGCTGTCCAGCTTAAAGGCAAAGGATCCACCTGGTTTCATTGGTCACAGTGTGCCCTGGCTCCTGATCCATCCCGCACACTGCAGCAGATCTCTAATAATCTAAGGGAATCTATCTAAAGAGGGTGAGAAAGGTTTTGACCAAGCGGGAGCTTAAGCCACTGGAGGTGGGGCCTGACTCACCCAGAAGAAATTGTTTGTGGGGGGAAATGGTTAATTAATGAAGTAATTACCATTTCCAAAGAGGGAATATGTTATTTTAGCTGAAACAGCTGAAAAAAGCTGTTACATCGCTCTCGCAGCTGCCAGGTGCCATTAGAGGGCTCTACAACGAGAGTGAAGAACGAAAAAAGAAGATTAAAATTATACTGAAGGACTAAAAGACTCGCTTAACCATTTATTGCATTTTACAGTTTTTTTTTAACCATTTACTTAACCATTTCTATTCACAGGTGCAGTTTCTTAACACTGCTTAAGAGGGTTTATTAACACCCCAGTTAACTAATTTTTAATCATTTAATTTTCAGGATTTCTTAACATCCAAGTATTTTTAAGGTTTTCTTAATAAGCAAAAAGGGTCCTTTAGATAGAAAGATAGACTAGCTGAGGTAAGGTTACCTGAGGTAAGTTTTCCTGAAGGCGTGGTATGACCCAGTGTACAAGGTATTACAAGCCAGACCTAGGGAAAGGAAAGACTAGAGAGATTTCAGAAGTTAAATAGGTTTCTTAAGATTTTATCAAGGTTTCTTAACAGTTACATTATTCTTTCAGTTTTATTTAGTTATTTACAGCACAATCATGTTAACTGATGGTCAATTGTGTTTTTTTTATTACATTCTGGTCTTGTATTTGCATTGTGGTTCTTTGAGATCTGCTTATCATTGCCAGGGTTTTCAACTTTTAATAAAGTTCAAAAGTAACTTGTGCTTCTCACATTAAAACCTTAACAAAGTGAAGACTAAACTAAAATAGCACAACAAACCTTGAAAACATGCAACTCTGGGGCAACACAAAGTTGCTGTGTGGCCTAGGACTATGCAGCATAATCATAGTTAACATAATTTTCTACTGCTGTGGGGATTGGCCCTATAACAGTTCCAAAAATCCGACACTGGTCTCTTTTAGCTCACTCCCACTAAGTAATAGGCCAAGGAGACATGTGGTTGCCAAACCATCCCCTAACTCTAAGTGTAGCGACACACAAGGACCATATTACGCACCAGGATGGTTTTCCACTTTTTGTATCCCAGAAGGAGGATCGGCAGTAATTACCATCCCACTTAACACTCTAACATGGAAAGGAAAACAAGCAATTTGGTATAAGGATTATCCCTCCTGGTACATAACTAATGACCAAAAGGATACGAGTTGGTCCACTCTGATTGCTGACCCACCAGGATATGATTGGAGCAGTTACACCACATCAGCTTTTGCAAAACATATGCGCCCCCTGGTGAGATTAGCTAAAGCTGCAGATAAATTACTCATCACTGTTAACCTAACTAAAAGCCATCTTATCCCCTCACAAAATAGTATCAGTGGCCAAGGGTGTGCGCTTTTCCTGATCTGGGTACACAAAGGTGGAAAAGATGTTCGATTTCCCATTAAAGTATGCCAAGACCCCCGCAACGTATCTTCCTCAGTAAGCCAGAATCAAGCCTCAGTATCACGGGGTAGCATAGTTAAAGAACATCCTACTCCAGATGATTATTTTGAAATGATGACAGGAATTGGAGGATCCACTAATAATTGGTTGCTTATGGCTGAGAAAACAGATAATACAGTAGGCCAAGATTGTGTAGTTTGTATGGGCCCCAGGCCTCTTTTAAAAGTAGTAGCCACACCAACTGAATTAAACACATCATGTTTAGTTTCCTTGCTCTCCCAGGTGAATCCAGTCTCTGAATGTACGCAGTGGGAAGTTCCATTTCCCATAGCAGATAACCGAGCTACCCCTCCATTTTTCGACAGCAATGTAGCTCTAAACAATTTCACCTGTTTTAACAACACCTCCCCAGGTAATAAACCGGTAGGTACAATGAACTCCTCCTATTGCTCTTCGATCCAAAACTTTACTAACCCATTCCAGGCTAGAGCAGACATTTGGTGGTATTGTGGTGGAAAAACGTTGAGATCAACTTTACCTAGAAATTGGACAGGTGTGTGTACACCGGTCACCTTAATCATGTCAGTTGTAGTGTTCGTTTCCTCTCCAACGGGGGAACAACCTCTGATACAGTACACAGGAAGAAGATCCAAGCGTGAAACTACTGTTCCAGTTTCTGTTCCCACCTACATTGATTCTATAGGATTTCCCAGAGGTGTACCTGATGAATACAAATTGGTTAATCAAATTTATGCTGGATTAGAGTCCAGTATTTGCTGGTGGTGCTCCATAAATAAAAACGTTGACAGAATAAATTATATTCACTATAATGTCCAGAAATTAGCAAATAACACTAGAGATGGATTTGAAGCCATACATGAGCAACTTAGCGCAACCTCCCTTATGGCCTTCCAAAACAGGATTGCAGTAGATATGTTATTAGCTGAAAAAGGTGGTGTATGCTCAATTTTCGGTTAGCAGTGCTGTACTTTTATCCACAATGAAACAGCCTCCGAAGGAAAACTAACTAAAGTAGTGGAAGGACTTAGAACACTCTCAAATAGGCTGAAAGAACAGTCTGGCGTTGACACCTCTATGTGGGATGATTTGCTAAACAACATGTTCGGTAAGTGGAAAACTCTGGCAATGTCCATAATGGTGTCATTAGCAGTTTGTGTGGCAATTATGGTTCTTTGTGGATGCTGCTGCATCCCCTGTCTCCGTTCCTTAGTTAGCAGGTGTATTGAGAAGGCAGTGGGTGATAATTTACAGGGTGAATACCTGTTGCTACCCCTCCAGTAACCTGTAAGAGACATTTAGAGAAATGAATTCATTCGTGTTGTAACGAATGAAAAGAGGGATTTGAAGTAAAAACAATCTTAAATGAGTACCAGGCTTTTACAACAGTCATAAATACCAAGTTGTGTTTAGGAAATTGCCCAGTTGTGTAGAAACAGGAAGAAAGATAGTTTAGTTTAGGACCCCCATAAAAGCGGGTGTCTGTAAATCATTTTGGGAGAAAAACAGACTTAGGGAAGTAGATGATATGGGGCACACAATGAATGTTTATGTACTGGGAGTGACCATGTCATGTGATTCTTTTTGTCTTTGTGTTCAATAAAAAGAGATGAGGTCTGTGAGTCGGCGCGCACACTTGGTGAGCCGTCCAAAAAGGTCAGTCTCATGACAAACAGATCTGTGTTGTTGTATTTTCTGCTTTGTTTTCTGGAACAGGAAATCACTCTGTCGACCCTGTGGAGGAAAGCTGGATCCTCAACCGTGAATAGAGCTAATTGACAGTTTTGGAGTTAATCCACAATAGAGGAACACTTTGATATAGAATTTACAATCCAGCAGTGTAAAAAGGAACACTGGGTTTGTTCTATCGGAAAAGTCTGTTTCAAACTTGTGTAATATTCTTTTTGGGTTGTTTCTGTGGAATATCAAAATTTTTCTGCTGATTAATCGGTCGAATCTCCCGATATCTGAAAATGCAACAGGTGTTTGATTTGAGAGACCCGCTCTTTCCTGTAGAGAAACCCCCTGCATCAGAGCCTCCCGGTCTGTACAACCGGGATTTAATACATAAGCTAGACAAATGGCAAAACAAATCTGGTCATGACGGTTATTTACGATTTACAAATGTCTACGCTTTATCTTAATTAACTCATCATCCAGCAACGACTGTATTCTCCTTTTCCCCAACCCCCCTCCACGTGGGTTATGGGTGATCTGAATGATAAATTGTAAACGTTCATGAGCACAGATCTCCATGTTGGACTGAAAAACCTCTTCCAGAAATGTTTCAAATTGGTTTAAAATATCCTGTGTGTCAACTGCAAACGTTCTATGATGATGCTGTTGATCTGTAACCAACTCAATCTGAACAAAATCACTGATATTCATGAGATCGGTAATTGTATCTGCCAAACCAGCTGATTGGCCCATGACATTTCTATAGAATAATGCTAAATCTGGCTGCTGTAACACAGGTATGACTAAATCATGTCTAATAACAATGTTGTTTAAAGCTGGCCGTTCAATGATCTGTTCCTTATGGTCTGCATCCTGAGAGGCCTCGTGCGGGCCGTCGATTAATGGAGCGCTAGCTTCATTTTGATTTAGTAAAGCACCTATTTCATCTAAACGGTTAGAATCACAGGAAAAAGACTCATCGTGCGCCATCTCGTTTTTATTACTTTAAAACTGTGTCCGACGAATAACGTCTTTTTTTTTTTATTTAAAAGAAAACACATTTAATCAAAAATGGTCCATTATTCTTAGACACATCGCTGTCATCTGGTTCATGCTGACAAATGCTCTTTCCAAAACATTCTGAAACCATAAGATGTCTCTTCTTCTCATTCTCCGATTGTTCTGTCTCCACCCTCGCCTTCCTAATAATAATAATGAAAATAAAATAAGTGAATCTGTATAAACTCACACACACACACAGTCATGACATTTAAAAAAAACTAGCTGTACCTCTACGTGTAGGACCAGCTGTTGTTCTCGGCGGCTCATTCACAACGGCTGTCGATTAAAAAAATTTAAACATTAATAACACAGACATTTATTAAATTAATTAGACAGCGTTATTTTGTATTAACACCAACCAAAGACTGCCTCCTCCTCACCTGGCTCTTCGTCGTCTCTCACCGGCGATTATGCGTGATATGGAAAAAATATTAGCCGTTAAATAATGTTGTTATGATTAAAATAAATAAAATTAACACAGACATTCATTAAATTAAGTAGACAAGGTTATTTCTGTATTAACACTAACCAGGCTCTCCTGCGTTTGGTTCTCTGTCGCTGCCGTCTCCCGCCTGTGATTCTGTGTGATGTGAAAAAAAGATTAGGCATTAAACACCGTTCTTACTTTTTTATTTAAAAGAGGAAAACAAATAGGTAGTAGGCCTACCTGCTTGTTGCCTTGTAATTCCGTGTGGGTCATTAACGATCGCTGTTATAGCACAACAAAAAAAAACACATTAATAATATGGAGAGATTAAATTGATTAACTGTGTGTTGTTTAACACAGACCTTGTCCCCCTACCGGAGTTGAATCTATGATCGGTTCTTCTTCGTTTTTTAAAGGGTCTTTTTTTTGTATGACATATAAAAACACAGAGATTAAATTATATATATATACATATCAATATCAATTATAAATATTAAAACTCACCATGTTCGTTAATGGCTTCATCATCATCATCTTCAATCAAAATTGGCGAGTCTATGCGTGATATAGACACGCAGTTAGCATTAGTTTTTAAATATATATATTAAACATATGTAATAATAACAAATCAACCTTATTACCTGGACGGCTTTTGGGTATAAAGTGTGTCGCGATGGACAATCCCTGTGTTGTCGATATAATTTCTTGCGTGGGAATAAGATCACCCCAGTCTTAAAAGAAAAAAAAGATAGAAAATAGTTTTTTCCTCCCTGTGTAAAAAAAGGGCTAGAGGGTTAAAATCCGCTGTCTGGGGGCCTGTATCTCTTGTACAGTACAGGGCCAAATCTGGCTTCATGTACCCGGGCTGCAGGCCTCCATTTTGGGCTAAAAATCCACTGTCAGGGGCCCTGGATGTATGTCCCGGTGTAGAAAAACCTAAGTCCACCATGGACAAATGTATCGTGTAATGAAGCGCAGGCCTCCACACACCTCCTGAAGCTAACTCCTCACAGGAGCCACGTAGAAGCACGGCTCCAGCGGTTTACTATTCATCGACTTCCCCAGTTTAACATATCCAGAGTAGGGGAGGATTGGACTTTTTTAACCCTTTGATTTTTACCTCCAAAAATACCAGCCTGTGGACATTTGGCATCGGTCGCAGAATGCGATCCTATGAGCTGTGGACGCAGGACTTTTTCTCACAATGCTTTTTTTTAAAAGAAAACGCTTAACAAAGTTCGATCCTTTTCAACTCTGAGTATGTTATACTGGGCAATTTGCTGAATATTAATACGTTTGAGCCGGGGTCCTACGTGGCCAAGGTGAGGAGTTAGCTTTAGAAGGGGATTTTTGGCACTTTCTATTCTCACGGATACGTAGAGTGGACAATGTCGAACGTATATTCCAATTTTCATGGAAATACTCCCAAAAACATAGCACCTGCAACATTGAAATGGTTGGACGTTTGGAGCGACCTTACGACCCCAGGCAACGTTGGTCCGGCGCGTACTCAACGTATTTTGTGGCCCCGGACCCCAGAACCTTAAAAGTTCTGTGCCTCTACCTGGAACGTAGGCCGAGACATGAGCTTAATTAGTCGTTCATTGGCAGCGGTGTCACGTTCCTAGGGAAGGGCTTGTCCATTTGCCCCAGCACTTCCATAATGCAATCTTACTAGGAGGGGACGAAAAGTAGGGCGTCGTCCTTATTTTCGTCCCCTCCTCTTAGGATTGCATTGGGGGAACCCGATCCCAAATGTCCATGGGTTTAGGCCCCAAAAACCATGCATTTTTACTCCTTCACAACTTTGGAAACAAAGGTCAAAGGACAACCAAATTACATACGCAGTAGGCCTCCGTATAGGACTACATAAAAACAAGCTGAAAGGTCAAATGTCAAAGGTATAGGCCCCTGGATCTCCGGTTAATGCAGGACTAACTCTACCTTGTGCACCCAGGCTTTGGACCTCCGTTCTGGGCTTAAAATCCACTGTCTGTGCCCCTGGTTCTCTGGTCAGTACAGTACCACCACTGCCATCATATACCCAGGCTGCAGGCCTTCATTCTGGGCTTAAAACCCACCCTCAGGGGGCCTGTATGTTTTTCCCGGTGAAGAAAAAACCTAAGTACACTATTGACATTTGGCATCGGGTTCCCACAATGGGGGCCAAATGAGGAGGGGACAAAAACTCTTTATTTTGGTCCCCTGATCATTGGGTACCATGGGGGTGGACTATTACCCAAATGTCCATTGCGTGTGTGGCCGAAACATTAAATCATGCAGCCCATCCCCCGCGTCAACTTTGTAACTGGGACAAAGGTCAAACTCGTTACCGCTCGTATCTCGGCTTTCGCTCAACATAGGGACGTCACACATTGGACACGGGACACTTGCACTGTGACCTGTTGATGGCTCCAGACTCACATGGGTTTGACGAACTTTGGCCCCTAAATCCGACCTCCACTGTAGGTCCTATGACAAAGGGACAAAATATGACCCCTGCGGTCAGTCTTTTTTCGCCTTCCGGTCACCTCTCGTGTTTTCTGGCCAACCGAAGGTCATGTGGCCACCGTTTTTGGACAGCGAAGTAGAGACAGGCCGTCGTTTGGGCAAAATTCCAACTTTTTGTCCCAAAGTGGTCAGAACGAGTTCAAACGTTCACACGTCCACCCGGGGGCCGAGGGGCTTAGGAACCCCAGGCAATAGGAAGGGACATGTCCCAAACGGCCACAGAGCCTATGTCAAGGGTTTCGGTGGAACGACATTGCCTCCAACAGTCCAAGTGGCGTCGGCACATGCCTTATGAGCGGCGGACAAAACATGTCCCTCTAGGCTCGCTACGGTTAACACATAGACTGTAAAAAAGAATAGACAGCGCCTCCTCACTCCTCCCCATTTACCAGAATGACACACTTTCATGGGGGAATTCATGGCGGATTCACAGACTCCTCCTCCCCAGCTCTGACGAAGCATGTTCCTAAAAAGGGCATAGGGGCGGGATCTTCTGTACCAATGTATTTGTCCATTACCTCAGTACGAAGTTCTGGCAGCAAAGCACCAAGAATCTTATCACACAGCATCGATTAATAGGTAGAACCTACGAAGTCATCTTGTTCCGGTTTCTGAAGTCCACTGAACTGCTCAAAAGCTTCTTCTAATCTGTGAAGAAAATCATCTACATCTTCTCCGCTCCTTTGTTTCACGGAGTGCAATTTAGTCAAGTTCAGCCTTGTCTGAAATTCTTTTTTAATGGTTTTACGGAGCTTAGTTATAGCAGCGAAATACTAAGAGTTTACCTATGGCTCGGCTCCATCTTCACCAGGCACGAGCTTCGCACACAGGCCCGCTGCAGGCAAACTGTCTCTCAGCTTCGCAGCGTTGGCAGCTTTAAATTTGCCTTTCAGAATCAAACAGATCTATGCACCGGTGAGTTAAAAGGACAGACAAATATCTTTGAATTCCGCCACGTCCCAGTCCTTGTCGCTCCACCCGCGGTAAACAAACATTTTCCCACTCGTTCCTGCCACTTCAACCATGGGCAAAGTCTGAACCACATCGTTAACATCTTTTTCAGTGTCTTTTACCTTACAGCTGTTGAACACGGCAGCTTGTCTTGTTCAGGATACCGGTGGGGATGATGGCCGCTGGGGCGGTTTCGTCACACACTGATCCGCGTTTCGATTGGTCGGTTTGGCAGGCTCTTCTAGTAGTTGATCCATTGGTGGCGGGGGCAACTACCGTCTTTCAGACTCTGCTAGTCTGCTTATTGTTGTTTCCTAATCATCCAACAGCTGCTTCAGACAGTCAAAGTGGTGTTTGGCTCTCTGCAGAGCAAGGCTACCTAGACAGGCTGCAGTTTCTTGCTTCTTTGTCCTCTGAAGCTCTGCTTTTGCTGGTACAATTGGCTGACTTGGCTGCTCATCACTGGGGCCCGCCTCTGCTCGTTCGGGATAGGCTCCTGCTCCTGGGTTAAGCAGGGCGACTGTGGCTCAGTGGTAGAGTAGTTGGCTTGCAATCAGAGGGTCGTAGGTTCAATTCCAGCTTCCTCCAGTCACATGTCAATGTGCCCCTGGGCAAAGCACTTTACCCCACAAATTCTACATCATCCTACCAAGCCAAGTTGGCTAACAGTGTGTGAATGTGGCTTCAATTTAAAGTGCTTTGAGTGGTCAGTATGACTAGAAAAGCACTATTTAAGTTCACTCCATATAACTTTAAAGCCTGTAGATCTGACAATAACTTTTTGGCAGAATCAGAATCTACACGACTGCTTAGCATCACGAAGAGGAGATTTGACGTCTGCACGTGAAGTGTCTAATGGTGGAGCTGACGGCTGTGTGTGTAGGAAACTTAACAGAATGATTCTTATTCTTTTTGCGCTTCGGTTTCAGCGACGTATTATCGCAGCATCCAGAAATATCACCAGAAATATCTAGACCACCCCCCAACTTCCTAAAGCCGGATTTCCGCTCACAGCACACCGCTTCGTCTTTCCACACCCTCAGGACGTGTTTTTGTTTTTCAATCTGTTTATATGAAGCTTGCAAGAAAGCTTAGGATTGTAATTTCTCCCCCTCTGAGATGTATTTCTGCTCGATTTTCTCAATTTCTGCAATGTCAACACTACCCCGACCAGGAAATTCTATTTAGAAATCCAAAAGTGAACAAATTCTAAACATTGTTTCCCGTACTTATCTCGCATTGAACGATAGACAGCGCTGTCGGGAGCTGAAAGACTGGATTTTGCTGATCACATTATGCAAAGTGAATGAAACCCAGCAAAAACTCTTGTTAAGTAAATCTTTTAGAGTGAAATGATATTGAAACGCAGCACAGCATTGTGTTTCCTAAAAGCATAAGACTGCACAATTTTTACACTTTGCCAGATTAATGAAAATGTAATTATAAAAGAGGAAATCTCTCAGTGGGTCCCTCCAGACAACGTACAGAGATCCAAGGAGGACCAAACCCCTGCTTCTCCAAAGATGGGAGGTCACGGGCCGGTCAGTTGTTCCTGGGTTGTCCAGACGACTTGGTTCTCCGTTGGAAGCCGATCCACCGTTGGAAGCCACAAAAAAAAACAACGTTTGGGCGCCAAGAATGTAGTCGGATTTTAGACTCTTAATAAAATGAGAGAGATTCCTTTAAACGTTTTGGAGGTTTTAATATGATTTGAATAGATCATACAAGAGGACAGTACCCATTACAGTACAATGCAGACTGCTGACCTGTCTCAATCTTACAGAAACAAGCTTATATTATTTCTAGCAACCTTGGTCTATCTATTCTACTAGATAAAGTACAACTCTGGAAATCAGAGACTTGAAGGCGCCTACTGTATCTCTTTGATTAGAAAGCTGTGAACTTTGTAGACCTTTAAGTATGCCCAGTCGAAGAGCCATCTCCATGGTAACACAGGATGTGAACAACATTATCAAAACTCTCTGACCATGACTTGGGTAAAGGCGTCATTTAATAAGACTAAACATTTAAACTAATACTACAATATCAAGTAAACATGCGTCACAGTTGATTACAAAGTACAGATAAATCATAACACTAAATTTCTCCACCACAAAGTGCAACATCAATGGCTGTAATTATGGTAATTTCTAGGGTGTTGCTGGGCTATTATAAATGACTATAATGGTGACATGTGGCTGAGATTGTCAACTCCCAGTTAACTGATACTAACGTTTACAACATTAAATCATAATTACAATAAACAGTGATTTTTTTTTCAGAGTAAATAATGTATCTCCTTCTCTCTTAACTCTGGTTCAAACAGGTAGGGTCTTGGAATGTGGAAATCAAAGAATTCACCATCTTTGTCTGTCAATTTCCCTGCCATTGTTCTTGCAACTTACTATGCTGTAACTGCAGAGGTGTCAAAAGTATTCACTTTCACCACTCACGTGGAAGTATAGATACTAGTGTTTAAAAAGACTTCTGTATAAGTTGAAGTATCAAGTCAAGTAATTTACTAAGGTACAAATTAAAGGGCCAATATCATGCAAAATCAAGTTTTTGGTTTTCAACCATCTGGTAATGCAATTTTCTCACACAAAACCCAGCCAGAGTGTTTTTTGCCTTAATTCACACATGTCTGAGTATCCCTCATGAATCATGCTCGCTGAGCAGCTGCACCACCCCTTTCTGGAAAACGAGTGTTCACATTGTGACGTACAGTACAGACCAAAGTTTGGACACACCTTCTCATTCAGTGCTTTTTCTTTATTTTCTATTTACATTGACTATTTACATTGTAGATTCTCACTGAAGGCATCAAAACTATGAATGAACACATATGGAATTATGTAGTACATTTCCAAAAATTGTGAAATAACCTGGCCTCCAAAGTCACCGGACCTCCAAAGTCACCTGGACCTGAACCCAATCGAGATGACTTGGGGTGAGCTGAACCGCAGAGTGAAGGCAAAAGGGCCAACAAGTACTAAGCATCTCTGCGACTTAGATTTTTTCTTCACTGGGACATACATCCAGGGCCCCTGAGGCTGGATTTTAAACCCAGGATGGGGGCCTGTTGCCTGGGTACATGAAGCCAGAGGTGTCCCTGTACTGTACCAGAGAACCAGGCCCCAGACAGTGGATTTTAAGCCCAGAAAGGAGGCCCGGGGCCTGGGTAGAGTTGGTCCTGAGTTCACCGGAGGTCCAGGGGCCTATACCACTGAATTTGACCTTTGAGCCACGGTTTTATGTAGTCCTATACGGGGGCCCACTACGTGTGTAATTTGGTTGTCCTCTGACTTCTGGTTCCAAAGTTGTAAAGGAGTAAAAATGCATGGTTTTTGGGGCCTAAACACTTGGACATTTGCCATAAGGTTTCCACAATGGGAGCCTATGAGGAGGGGACGAAAAGTAGGGCGCCGTGTACTTTTGGCATTTGGTTCCCACAATGCAATCCTATGACGAGGGGACGAAAAGTAGTGCGCGTTCCTTATTTTCGTCCCCTCCTCATAGGTTTCCATTGTGGGAACCAAATGCCAAAAGTCCATGGTGACACGTTTTTTTCAGCACTGGGCTGTGTACATTTGGCATCAGGTTCCCCCCAATGCAATCCTATGAGGAGGGGACGAAAATAAGGATAACGCCCTACTTTTCGTCCCCTCCTCATAAGATTGCATTGTGGGAGGCTGGGGGCAAAGGGCCGAAACGTTACCCAAGATATTGGCCTCCATTCTAGGCTATAGAACCTCTGTCTGGGCCCCTGGTTCTCTGGGTTAATACAGGGACACCTCTGGCTCCACGTACCCAGGATATGGGCCTCCATTCTGGGCTAAAAATCCACCCACAGGGGCCCTGGATGTATGTCCCAATGAAGAAAAACCATGGACATTTGGGATCAGGTTCCCCCCCATGCAATCCAATGAGGAGGGGACGAAAATAAGGATGACGCCCTACTTTTCGTCCCCTCCTCATGAGATTGCATTATGGGAGCAATGGGCCGAAACGTTACCCCGGCTATGGGCCCCCATCCTGGGCTACAAATCCACTGTCTGGTCCCCTGGTTCTCTGGTACAGTACAGGGCCACATCTGGCTTCATGTACCCAGGCTTTGGGCTTCCATTGTGGGCTAGACACCTGCTGTCTGGAGCCCTGGGTCAGTACAGGGACACCTCTGGCTCCCCATACCCAGGATATGGGCCTCCATTCTGGGCTAAAAATCCACTGTCTGGGCCCCTTGTTCTCTGGTAGAGGACAGAGACACCTCTGGCCTCATGCACCCAGGCTACAGGCCCCCATCCTGGGCTAAAAATCCACCCTCATGGGCCCTGGATGTATGTCCCAGTGAAGAAAAACCAAAGTCCGCCATGGACATTTGCCATATGTTTCCCACAATGGAAGCCTATGAGGAGAGGACGAAAATAAGGACGACGCCCTACTTTTCATCCCCTCCTCATAGGATCGCATTGTACCATTTGGGGGCAAAGGGACGAGCTTTACCCCAGGAACGTGACACTGCTGCCAATTAACTACTTATTAAGCTCATATCTCCGCCTACGTTCCACCTACAGGCGTGAAACTTTCAGGGTAGCTCCCTGGGGCCTGGGGTCACACAATACGTCGAATATACACCCATCCAACGTTGCCTGGGGTCGTGAGGTCACTCAGAGCGTCCAACCACTTTGATGCTGCAGGGGCTATGTTTTTGGAAATTTTGACATGAAAATTGCACAGATGCGCTCGAAAACCTCTACTCTATCCATGCAGCAAAGCACATGTCTCCAAACACCTTCTAAACAGAACTCCTCACAGGAGCCACCTAGGAACCAGGGATAGCAAGGTCTCCTTTAAAACATATCCAAAGTTGAAGAGGATTGGACATTGTTAGGTATTTTATTTTATTAAAAAGCACTTGCAAAAATCTGACTGTGGACATTTGGCATAAGCCCAAATGAATGGGACCCTATAAGGTGGGGACGGCGAGGCTTTTCTGTCCCTAAAAAATATAATTTTCATTGCTTCATAATTCAAAGGTGAAAGGCCACAGGGCAACCAAATTCACAGGGTACACTCCCAGCGTGACCTAGTATTGATATGCAGTGTCAGTTTCCCCCCAGCTACCTCGGGGGAAAATAGCCTGACCCTAGCCAGCTGACCCTACGAATGGGGGTAGGGTCCATGGAACCCAAGACCACATCAAGTGGAAAATTGTGTCTGTGGGAATGAAAAATGTCTACATATGCTAGAGTTATGAAATTTTAATATGTTGTTCCCAGGAGGGGGACACACGATCCTGACTTGGTTCCGGACCCGTAGACCCCTCGGGGGCGGAGATACGGCCCTCCCTTTTCGGCCGTCGGCCAACTTCCACGCCTCGTGTTTTCGACGTTTTGAGGCCGATTTGGGGCCTAAACCCATGGACATTTGCCATAAGGTTTCCACAACGGGAGCCTATGAGGAGGGGAAGGAAAACCGGGGCCTCCTTATTTCGGTCCCCTGATCATAGGGTTCCACGGAGGCCGACCAATACCCAAAAGTCCATTGCCGAAACATTAAATCATGCAGCCCATCCCCCGCTTCAGCTGTGTAACTGGGACAAAGGTCAAACTCGTTAACACTCGTATCTTGGCTTCCGCTCAACGTGAAACTTTGGAGGCGGGACAGTTGCCCCAAGACCCGCGGATGGGTCAAGACTCACGCGGGTCGGACGACTTTTGACCCCTAAATCCGAACTCCTCTGCAGGTCCTACGACAAAGGGACGAAATATGTCCCCCGTGGACGCGGTCAGTCTTTTTTCGCCTTCCGGACACCCGTCGCATTTTCCGGCCGACCGAAGGTCACGCGGCCACCGTTTTCGCAGGGCGGGGGGCCCCGAAGTAGAAATACGTCATCGTTTGGTGAAAATTCTAACTTTTTGTCCCGAGGTGGTCAGCACGGGTTCAAACTTTCGGACGTCCACCCGGGGGTTGGGGGGCTTCGGCATGCCCATTTGCAGCTTCCTGGGACGCCGGTGGCGCAAAACGGCTTCCCAGACCTCCGCCGTCACGTCTGGGCCCGCCCCGGGGCGTTTAAAACCCATAAAAGGTCGAAGGTCGCGCTCAGACCCCGACACGGCCCGGTCAGAATCGGCTCGTCCCAAATGTCCACAGAACCCTATGGCAAAGGGCCAAAGTAAGGGACGGCTCCCAAATGTCCACAGAGCCTATGCCAAAGGTTTTGGTGGAATGACAGCGCCTACGAAGGTCCAAGCGGCGGCGGCGCACGCCTTATGCTTAACGGACACGACATGTCCCTCCGGGCCCGCTCCGTTTAACATTGGCTTATGGCAAATGGACGGCCCCATTGACACTGGGGACGAGCCCCGTCCGTTTGGCATAAGTTCAATTCATTTTCCGTGTCCTTTTGGGACACTTGCCCTTAGTCTAGGGGGGTCCTGAGCAGGCTCCAGAAGAAGACGGACTTCCGAAGACTGCACCCCCACACAGAGTCTTCAAGCCTCTATCAGTGCATCCTTCCAGACACACCATCTATCGAACCTTTTTGTCAATAAATGTTCGAATATAAACTCATCTAATCTCTGTAAGCGTGGTCCATGCTAATGAAAAGTGTTTTAAAATGAAATTGTATGCCGTGCCTTCAATTGAGAATCTACAATGTTGTCATGAAAATAAAGAAAAGGCATTGAATGAGAAGGTGTGTCCAAACTTTTGGTCTGCACTCTATTTGTTGCAAACACACCCTCCCCCTTCTCAAACCTTATAGCTGTACCAGTTTTAGCTGCTGAAACAACATTTTTTTGTTGGAATTTTACTTTCCAAAAGGTCTCTGTGAAGATTCTCATTTGACTGCATTCCCAAATAACAGCAGCTGGATCATGTCCAACAACAAAGATCCCTGATGAACAGAGAAGTAAGTAGTAACATGCTAAGGCTAATGTGTGTTAGCCATTACGCAAGCTTCTTATGTGATCTTATAACAGCATTGTGTGGTTAATTAATTGATTTTGTAGTACTTCAAAATGTTCACTAAACGGGTGCAAACAACACCCACGGCTTAAATGGGCTGGAAAGATTTACTTACTGGACTCAGCTGTGTTGGTTTGGGCTCTGTCTAAAGTCTGGGTGGGCTCCATCTATAGCCTGGTAGATTTAGCAGCTTAAATAAGATTTAATGACTCTGGTTTCTAACCAAAAATAAATCAATAATCCAAACGTCCAAGCCCTTAATAAAGCACCATTTCAGTGTTGATACTTGGTGCACTTCAAGTTCACTATCGGCTCAGCTGTTTTTCTCAGTCAGAGAAGCCTTGCAGGAGGTGGGATTATAGGGAAACCAGCCGTTTTACGTCATGGTCCAACATTAACTACACGATACAAGTTAAGTTTCAGGACAAATTAATACTATATAACACCAACGATAACATTTTATCATATTTGTGTCTATCCCAGAAGTTGAAAGCTGTAAAATAGCATGATATAGTCCCTTTAAAAAGTACTGGAGTCAAAACTACTTCAAGTATTAAACTGAATATAAAAGTAATGTATTTTTTATACCTGCATCACAGCACTACCACACCTCACCCCAAAGAATTTACTAAAGGCCATAATGACAACAATTTTATTTATAATCTTAATATTCAAAATGAGGGATACGCTAGACAGCTGAATTGATTAGCAATGACAGGTAAGAGGGTACATGATGTGTCATCTGGATGGAGGAAAGTAGATAAGGAGACTTGTTGGTGGAACAACAAACTCCAGGGCCCTCATTTAGCAACCGTACTTACGCACAGATCCGTGTGTATTTCATGGGTAGGAACAATTCTACGCATTGTGTAGTATCTATCAATTCATACTTGTGTGTAGAAATATTCCTTAATATGAGTACTGTTCTGATCGTTTGTACGCACAGCATCTACTGTTAGAATGGAGGAACTGCAACACTGAAACTGAGGCAGTTTGAGGCAGTTTGTCCTTTTTTCCTTACGGATGGCAGCTCAAGCGGTGTCTTCAGTTACGCATGGCCACACAAGTGTTAAATATGAAGATTGTAACACACTTTGTTTTAGTACAGCTGTGTACTGAGATATATTTTATTGTATTTTGTTTGATATTGAACAATTTTTTTCTTTAATTTCCAACAGGAACCTCTCCACTGTCCAGACTGTGTTCATTGCCTCTGTCACTTTCCCTCATGTCTGAGTTATTTTTTTATGGGTTCCCCTGAGCTGATGGAACCAAACAGCAATGTTCCATATTAACTTATTTAATTTGTTCAAAGAAGTTAAGGATTTCAACATAAGTTAATATCGGCAAATAAATTATTTGCCACATTTTTTATGTCTGCCCTGCAGCAGAAATATAACAACTGCATGTTATGATTCCAGGAGCAGGACTCTAGTGCAGACACACAAACGACCAGCAAACTCAGAGGTTTGTATGCAAGTAATAATTTATAGCTTCTTTACCAGGGAGGACAACTAGGAAAATACTCGCAGAACTCGAAGGGAAAAATCCACTGATCAAACACGGGGGAGAAGGCGGCCACTGGAGGTGAGAGGAGAGGAAGGTGAGCAGGTAACCAAGAATCAGAGGAGGCAGAAATGGGATTATGCTTACTTGGAGAGATATGTGTGTTTTCCGCTCTAGCGGAGCTAGGGTTGTGTCCAGCCTTACTAGGATGATTTTCCGTCCGGGGCACGTAGGTCTCTAGGGAATGATTGGGGTAAACAGGCATTTTGAGGATTGGATCCAGCGGCAGGAGGGCACACGAGGGAGCAGATGCCACTGACTGTGATGATTCGTGAAGAGGCTCTGAAGAATCTAGGGAACAACCGGCCAACTAATCTGAGAGGGCGATCGGCTGCTGGAAGAAGCAGAGCAGAGAGTATTTCCTCAAAGAGAATGTTAAGTCTCACAGCTAGAGCGCGGCTTGTTACCACTCCAATGAATCAAACGATCTGGCATCGGCTCCAGGTACGTGCTCTCCTTTTAACTGCTGTTCCCTTATTACACTGAGTGCGATCAGCTGGAGAAGGACAACAAGCCACACCCCTGAGGAGGAAAAGGTAAGACAACCACAAACATACACACACACACACGCTCAGAACAAACACAAACTAGCACACCCTGACACGGCATGCTTGGGGGAATTAAGCAGAGAAACTGCTGATGGCAAAAACTATCGGTAGTGAAATTAATTTGTATTAACGAATAATTTTTTTAAAGTCTGTTCATCATGAATTCTTTTTTTATTGTCCCTCTATGTTTCACCTCAATATCTGTGTCTATTTTTGCGGAAGAATGCTAGGACATAATGCATGCGACAAATGATGTGATGCTATCAAATATGGTTAATTGAGGACGTTTCTGTATGCAAATGACTGTGAACAGGCACGACAACCTGGGTATGCACAAGTGACATTTATCAACACATAATTGTGGAGGAGCGTGTGTACAACCAAACATTCAAAGAAACTATCCTATATTCTATCCTACAAATGAAATGTATAATGTTCGTACGACCAGTCAATAGTCTGATTTATGAAATGTGCAGTGGCCACTCGTATGCACATTCCCTCGCAATCATGTGTTGAGAAATTCCACTTGTGTGTACCTAGGTCCTCGTGCCCGTTCAACCATTTGCATACATTAACGGCCAACGTACAAATTGATAAATACCACACCACAAGTTAACTAAGAAGAAGTCGACACTGAGAGGACTGAGGAAAGCAGACAGGATTACAAGAAGATGCAGCACATGGTGAAGGTAGAGGTGGTAAAGGGCATATGATGACCTGTATGCTAGGTTGGATAGTAAGGATTTATAGGTATATAGGTATAACCTATTTGTATACTGTTGGCGGGGCAGAGAGACAGAGATGGAAGTGATTTGCAACAGGTAAGGGTGATCAAGCATAGGGATGAAAAATGTAGTGACGTGTGATGGTAAAGGCCTGAACTTATATAGTGCTTTTCTAGTCATACTGATCACTGAAAGCACTTTATATTGAAGCCACATTCCCCCATCCACACACATATGTACGGTGTACAATTTTTGGGGTTAAGTGCCTTGCCCAGGGGCACATCAACATGTGACTGAAGGAAGCTGGAATTGAACCTATGACCCTCTGTGCAAGCCAACTACTCTACCACTGAGCCAAAGTCGAAGACTGAGAAGATGCCTGACGAATGGAGGAAAAGTGTTCTAGTGCCAATTTTTAAGAACAAGAGATATGTAGATAACTGTGGCAACTACAGAGGAACAAACTTAATGAGTCATACAATGAAGCTGTGGGAAAGAGTGGTGGAAGCAAGGCTTCGGGCAGACGTGAGCAATTGCGAGCAGCAGTACTGTTCCAGGCCAAGAAAAAGTACTACAGATTATATTTTTGCTTTAACGATGCTGATGCTGATATCTTTGTAGATTGAAAGAAAGCATATGACAGTGTACCACAAGAAGAGCTGTGGTTTTGCATGAGGCAGTCTAGACTAGCAGAGAAGTATGTTAGAGTGGTGCAGGGATGCAGTAGAGGACATTAAGTACTTAGGGTCAACGGTCCAAAGCAATGGAAAGTGTGGAAAAGAGGTGAAGAAATGTGTGCAAACTGGTTGGAATGGGTGTAGAAAAGTGTCAGGTGTGATGTGTGATAAAAGGGTTTCAGCAAGAATTAAGGGAAATGTGTACAAGACAGTAGTGAGACCTGCAATGTTGTACGGTTCCAATGAGGAAAAGACAGGAATCAGAACTAGTGGTTGCAGAACTCAAGATGTTGAGATTCTCTCTGGGAGTGACATGGATGGATAGGATCAGAAATGAGTACATCAGAGGGACAGCTCATGTTAGATGTTTTGGGGATAAAGCCAGGGACACCAGACTGAGATGGTTTGGACATGTTCAGAGAAGAATGATGCTGAGGATGGAGCCAAGAGGCAGGAGGCAGACAGGAAGACTGAGGAATACTGAGCAAGCATGTTGTGACAGTGGAGAGGAATAACTCCCCTTTAACAGGGCAGAACCTGGCTCAGCACAAGCGGTCATCTGCTGCGACCGTCTGGTGGTTTAAGAAGACACAGAAGAGACACAAAAGAACAAAAAAAACTGACATAAAAGTGCTTTATATATTAAAGAAAGTAAAAAGTCGATAACAAGACATGGAGGATGCTCGGTCACTGGGAACATCATCTGAACCAATGCTCCCCATTCAGCAGGGTGCTGAGCAGGATACCAGTTGGAGCTTCTATGGAGAGAAAAACACTGAGAGAAAACAAGGTTAAAAATCACAATAAGAGCAGAAAAAAATACATCTGGAGCGTAGTAGAAGAGGAAAGTAGAAGACTGAAGAAAAGTGGTCAGTCTGTCCTCCAACAATCTAAGCCTGTAGCAGCTTAACTACAAAATTAACTCAGGATAACCTAAGCTATTCTAAATATAAGCTTTATCAAAAATGGAAGGTTTTAAGCCTGGTCTTAAAAATAAATGGACTGAACCTATATAGCGCTTTTCTAGTCGTACAGACCACTCAAAGCGCTTTACATTGAAGCCACATTCACCCATTCACACACCGACAGCCAACATGGCTCACCCACAATACAAACATTCCACTCAGTTAAAAGTTTTCCATGTAAGGAATCCCAGTAGATTGCATTGAGTCATCGATGTGAGGTTGTGCCCGGATCATGCAGACTCCAACCACAGCTTTTCCTCAGCAATCCCTCATACTGAGCAAGCAGGTAGCAACAGTGGAGAAGAAAGGCTCCCCTTTAACAGGAAGAAACCTCAGGCAGAACCCTGGCTCAGTAGAAGCGGTAATCTGTCAGAACCGTCTGGGGGTCTGAGAAGTCAGAGAAGAGACAGCATGGAGGATGCTCGGTGACTTTGAGCGTCATCTGGACCGATGTTACCCATCCAGAAGAGGACTTTATAGTTGAGCAGGGAACCAGACCGGGTTGCGCTTCTATCTTATTTTCCAGTTCTGAAGGCATCAGTTGGCAAATGCAAGCAGGTGCACCAAGCTGGCTGACCCTGGTGTCCCTCTAGCTGCTCCTCCAAATTATTAGAAAGTGTACTTCCAGTGACCATTCATGGCATTTACTGTATATTCACTTGGACCTCAAATTGAAATAAAAAGCTCATTATACAGATTGCATTAGAAAATGTATGTAGAAACAAGGAAGTTTCCTGTAATAAAGTGTAGATCTGTGTCTGGTATTTTTTTACGGGTTGAAATATGTTTGTTTTTCCATCTGTGAATCTACTGGTAGTGTGTAAAGCTTCAAGAAATGTTACTCAAGTGGGATTAGCAATACTTCATAAGGATATTACTCCAGTAATATAGTAATAAAAAAAAAATACTTATCATTTATATTTTTTGTATTTATATTTGTTCTTACAACCATTTTAAAACTTAGTCATCTTACTACTTCATTAATTCCAGGAAATGTAACAGGCGATTTATTTTATCCCAGTAAATGACTTATACTGGTATGGAGGACCAACTCTGCCATAATTCAAAATAAATGAATGAGTTAAAAAAGAAATAAAAAAATGAATGAGTTAATACATTTTGAAAAAAATAAATATATGAAAAAAATAAATGTGAATAAATCAATAGAATTGGAAATACATTTTTTAATAAATAAATACAATTTTTTTTAAAATAAATCAATAAAGCAAAAAATAGATGTGAATATTTTTACGATAACAAAAATAAAAAAATACATATGGGAATACATAATAAAATAAATCAGCTTTTTCACATTTATTTACAATTTCAGTGCATTTCCTTTTTTTACATTTATATATTTTTACAAAATTATATATTTCCATGTGCATTTCACAATTGATTAATGTTCAAGTTATTTTATATCCTTATCTATTTCCAGATTTATGTATTCACATATTTATTTATTTATTGCAGTGTTTATTTACACATTTAATTATGTATATATTTATCTATATATTTCCAAATTTAATTATTTGCAACATTTTTTCATTGCAACAATTATCTATTTATTGCTATATTGCTCATGGGAGCGCTGGTCTTGCGGCTGCATGCCCTTCAGTGACCTGGATCTTTGTCTGTTTGTAATGATCTTGGACAGGTTATACTGTAAACTATAAATTCCTTGTATGTCTCATACTTGGCCATTAAAGCTGATTCTGATTCTGATTTATTTCCACATTTATTTATTAATTACAAGATTTATTTATGCATTTCCAAATTTTATGTATTTCCACATTTACTTAATTATTGATTTCTAGATTTATTTAAGCATTTATTTCAAGATTTATTTGTTTCCACTTTAACATATTTAATCCCATATGTATTTATTTATTGTCAAGCTTATTTATTTATTCCAAAATGTATTTATTCCCCAATTTATTTATTTTTCAAATGTATTGCTTTTCCCATCGTATTTATTTCCACATTTCCAGATCACATTTATTTCCACATTTCCAGATCACATTTACTTAAACATTTCCAGATCACATTTATTTCCACATTTCAACAAGTGTATTATAATTATGGGGGTGTTTCTAACAGTGACCTAAAGCCTGATTGGTCAGCTCCAGCTCTCTGTATTTACACTGAGCTGGCTGAGGACGGAGAGATAGCAATCGGCTAGCTGCTTGGTATGTCTGTGACAGAGTTGAGCTACTCGGCTGCTGAATCTCACTGTCAGAGTAATGTTGATTTATCACCCGGTCTGTCCTTGACATGGAGAGCTACTGTGAGCAACAGACAAAAGCGGAGGTGCCTTTGAAGGTGAGGTGATGGGGTGCAAATGATAATATGATGATCCTCCATGCTGTCTTCTCAGACCCCCAGACGGTCGTGGCAGATGACCGCTTCTACTGAGCCAGGGTTCTGCCTGAGGTTTCTTCCTGTAAAAGGGGAGTTTTTCCTCTCCACTGTCGCTACATGCTTGCTCAGTATGAGGGTTTGCTGAGGAATTGCTGTGGTTGGAGTCTGCATGATCCGGGCACAACCTCACTCCGATGACCCAACGCAATCTGCTGGGATTCCTTACATAGAAAACTTAACTGATTGGAATGTTTGTATAATTGTATTGAGATGACTTTTGTTGTAAAATGCCTTGAGATGACATTTGTTGTGAACTGGCGCTATATAAATAAAAGTGAATTGAATTGAACAATTGAAGGCTAACCCGGTTTAGGCTTTCAGCTAAGCTAGCATGAAGCCCCCAAGTAGCCCCTCACAACCGAGCTCTCAGTCTGCCTTGGCATCTTGTTTTAAGTTTTTGACAACAGTTCACAGGCACCTAACCATGTCTCATGTTGAATTCCCCACTCAGGACTGCTGTCAAGGGAGCCGATACTTGGAAATAGGCAGTCGAAGCTGCACATAAAGATTTCACAAATCCCAGAGTTGGTTTAAATTGTTATGCTATTAGTGTATAATAATGTAGTCCCGGTCAGAAATGTCTAAGTACTGTAGTTTTTAAACTGGAGCAGAGTGAAGACGCTCAGAGTTGAGAACAATTTGTTGTAATCGACCTAGTCATTTCCTGAATCCGAAGCTATAAACTAAAACCAACCTCAGCCTCATGAAATGAGGTGAGAGACTTTAACATTTTTTTTTAAATGTAATGTACCTACTACTTTTTCAATGCTATTTCTATAATTAATATAATGTCAGTGTCAATCTTTGTAAAAATATGATGTCCAATACTTGCAAATAGTTTCAGGAATTTACTTCTGAGAGTTGATCACAAACTCTCTGTAGCATGTTAAAGGGCCATCTATACTGTGACCACAATAAATATTTCTTGATTTTATTGTAAAATTTTTAGTAGATAGACCTAAGTATCTTATCTTATATAATAATCATTATCATCTTTAAAACACCAGCTTTAAAATCCTGGCCTACTGGCAAGATAAAACATACATTTGTGCAGTTATTGTGAGAAGCGCAATTCCTATAAAACATGTTTATTTATTATTTAACAAAGTTTTCACGTAAAAAAGGAGGTAATTTTTACAAGGCAGAATAAATGAAAAAAAATCTTTACTTATACTCATGCAAATCTTCTTAAACAACACAAAGTGTAGTCCCAATACCACCTTAGGCACCTTCATTTTATTCTGGAATATTCCCGTTTTAAACGATAAATTGAATATAAAAACATATCTATGCCATCTCCATCTGTTGACAATTTAGTTTTACATACTGTAACACTTTCAAGAATGTCCTTCTTCAAGTAGTAATGAATCTACCACACCGTCCAACTCTCCATAACCATCGGATTCAGACTCCCCATAACTGTGTATTTTGCCTGCCAATTTTGGACCAACCTCAACACAAAATTCATTGAATTTCTCTCCACTGTCAACTGCCTAACGTAGATTTCATTACTGCCGAAATAATCTGAATGGTTTATCCCCTCACAACGCTTCTTGATAATTGTATTTAGCACATTCCATATTACTTTGATGTTACTTTGATTTCTATCAATCAAATTGCTATAATAATTCCTTCTATACATCCTCATAATATTAATCAATTTGTATTATATGCTTTATATTTCTGTTCAGCTTTTTTAGTTCTGTGTGATATGAATAACTTATATAATGTGTTCTTTTTTTGGATCCTCTTCGTCATCCATGGCTTCTGTCAATATGTTGTCATTATCGGACAATGCTTATCATAAGTTATATGCAATATTCACATCATATTCACTGTATACAGTACTCCAGTTAACACTTCGTAATTCCTCTTTTAGATTTTACAAATCCTCTTCCTTTCTCCTCCTTTTATACATTAAAGTTTTAGCTGTTTTCCTTCTTGAAGCGGCAGTTGTGGATAGCAAACACAGGGAGATGATCTGTGAGGTCTACTATCAATAGTCTACTTTCCATAGTACTTTCCGTATTATCAGTAAATATATTATCAATAAGAGTGGCACTAGCAGTAGTTATTACATGAGGTGTTAAATCAGAACAAACTTGAGGTAATTTAAAATTACTTAAATTACTTCTAAATGTCATATGATGACAGACCAAATGTCAAGGTTCTCAAAAAAGTTTACAGTGAAATACATTTTTATTGTCACAGTGTAGATGGTCCTTTAACACAATATACAGACTTTGTTATCGGCTCACAGAAAAAAATTCCTGAGTGACCCAAACATATGAAGTATTTGACTTCATATGTTTCTTAAGATTGACAATAACATTGTATTAATTCTGCAAATAGTATGGGAAAGTACGGAAGCGTTGAGCTGTCACAGCCATGAAATAAATGTTGAAGCTGAATCTCGTTATAACGACAAAACCTAAGTCGTTATAACGAGAAACGTTCTCGTTATAACGGGATATACATATTTTTCTAACCACAATATCTTCACGTTTAAACGAGAAAGGTTATCTCATTATAACGTGATAGGTTATTACAGTAAATGGTCAACCTCTCGCGGGAGATTTATTCTCGTCTTGAATGAATGGAGGGAGAACATGGAGACGAAATCGGAGCCGCTTCATGCCTTTTTAAGATGTCGAAATCTGTCTGAGGAACGCATTTAAACTCTGGGGGCTGATAAAGTAAGTCATACTTATTGAGCACTTAGCCTACATGAATTTAGCATCGATTCAACACAGTTCTGTGTTACTGAATTTGTCGGCAGTGAACTGTCCTCCATGCTAATGACACTGCTAAAGTTTTTTTGTTTTTATAAATCTGCAAGTATATAAGAGCGATCTTTCTTTATGAGCTACACATAAACATCCAGCAGTGCTGCACACCTGTGGCGCTTTCAAGGAACTCCGAAATATATGCTGAGTTCAATAACGTTAGGACTTTAAAATTTCTAACAAAGCAATAAAAATAATAAAATAAGGCATAAATTTCTGTTTAATGATTGTTGATAAGCGACATTTGGTGCATACGAAATATTTTCTACGTATTTTCTACTACGTACCAAAGAACAAACAAAATACATATCATTATTATTATTATTTTCTTCTTAAAATAGATCAGCATTTTTTTTTCAAGACTAGAAATTTTGTTTAAAAGGTCTTGGATGTCCAGTTGCAATTTCATGTCTTGTTACTTTTGAACCAGTTCCCTTCTCTAAACATAGATTGTAAAATCCATTTTGTGTTGATGCCCTATTACATTCATGGCTCACTTCATCACAGACACTTGGCAGATCAAGTTGTGTGTATTACAAACACAAATGATGAATGTAAGATTATTGATTAAGAAAAACAATTTGATTTGAAACGATAATCGTTTCTGAATCGAATCGTCACCCCAAGAATCGGAATCGAATTGACTCGTGAGATGTTGTAAGATTCCCATCCCTATAAGCTACATAAAGTCATCTTAACCCCCTGATGGATGATTTATTTAAAAAGTGCCACTTTTTTCACATTCAATATTTAGTTTTAAACACTTACTTTTCATGTTTTCTATTTGAAATAATTATAAATATATTGTTTTTCTAGATCGACATATCAGCAATTGCAAGCATGGATGACAACAGCTTGGCTACATACATTCCCATCTATGGTGACAGGATTGCCACAGGAAGATTTTGCTCTGAGTACCAAAGAAAAGGTGGGAGAGATGCACAGCAGCAGACATTGCTTCAAAAACTCAGAAGAAAGATGGGAATTGACAAAGTACCAGATGACTATGACCAAGAAGAACCTGATGCAACTCAAACACATCCAAAAGCATACATGAGGAATAACAAGCTGGCTTTGAGAAAGACCAGAAAGGTTGAATTAGGATGGATACATGAGGGAAAGCAGCAACGCAAGAAAAATGGAGGTGGAACCAGAAGAGTTGATTTGCCAAAGGAAGCAAAAAAAGGTGACATTTTAAATGTTGCAAAGGAACTATTTTTTCCAAATGGAAGATCAAAAAAGGGAAAACTGGAGGATTTCACTTTTGATATTTTAGATTATCAAGAGGAAGCAGTATTAGATGAAGACATTACAGTGGGAGAACTTTATTCCTTCCTCAAAATGGGAATGTTAAGATTTTATCTTTGCACAAGGGAACGTAAATAATCAAGAATCACAGAAATCATCAATATCACAGACGAGGACGTGGAGAACTATGAACCAGAAGACGAAAACAATTTCTCACATTTCTCCAACTCTTCCGAGGTCGTGATAGGTCTTTACACCGGTGAACCTCTGGCATGGCAACTGGATGACACTCTGCCCATTTTATCAAGTGATGAAGGGGAATCTGTGAGTTCTAATCTGCCATCAACTACCCTGAATTCAGTGAGTTCTGACAACCAGTCCTCTGCACCATTTACATCTACTTCCACTGAAGAGCCTGCATCTGCTCTTGTGCTTCTAGCTGTGTCCATTATGTCAAGTTTTGAAGGAGACTCTTTGATTGTTATTATTTCTTCATCTGCCTTTAACCTGGCAAATCCAAACAATCAGTCTCTCACAGCTAATACTGTGCCATCTACATCCGGTGTCACTTAGCAGCCCGCATCCACCTCTGTGCTTCACACATCATCTTCATATAGTGAAGAACACAGTAACACTGAGCTGTCAGGATATAACAGTGTTAATGTCAACATTAAACTTCACAGGACAAAGCTCATGGATGAACTGGTAGCACAGTTCAAAGATTGCAGCTTGCTCATCTGCCCTTTGAAATTTAGTTTCATCGATGAAATTGGGGCAGATGCAGAGTTTCTAGAGATGTCTCTTCTGCTTTCTGGACAGAGTTTTTGGACTGTGCCGCTGAAGGGAAAGATATGAGAGTTCCATTACTTTCCTCAAAGTGGCAGGAGGAAGAATGTAAATCAGTTGGTCGAATCCTTGTTAAGGGTTGTCAGGACCATGGTTATTTTCCTAGCCGCCTTGTACCAGCTTTCACAGTGGCACTAGTTTTTGGGGGGCACTTGGTGTCACCTGACTTACTATTTGAGTCACTCCTCTTTTACATCAGTCCAGAGTAGAGGGATCTTGTGAACAAGGCTTTGCTGGAGGATCTTCTAGGTGAAGAGCAAGAGGAACTGCTTGATTTATTAGATCGTATGGGTGCTAAATCTATCCCAACAAGAGAAAACTTGAAAGCTATTCTTTTAAATCTTCGCCATAAACTGATCATTCAACAGCCAAAGTATGCTCTCTATAAAATGTCAGAAGTTGCGAGAACAACATTTGCACAAGCCTTCAAGAGCCAACTAAATATTCAAGAACTGTATGAGAACATGAAGCCTACAGCAAGAAAGGTTCTGAAATTATTAGAAGCGAGTCCTGTTAGACAAGCTTAAAGCCAGAGTCCGTAAAAGTGCAGATGAAGTCACTGCTGAAACCTTTTTCAGAAATGGAATGAATGTGCAATGATAAGTCTAAAATGTTTTGGTGCACATGTATTATTACTATGTAACATATTCCAGAAGAAAACTTTCCATTTGACTTGTAAGAATAAAGACTACACGATATCAGAAAGATGTACACAGGCAGTGTGAAACTTTAAAATTAATATTAATTCGATTTTCTTATTGCTGTCAATGAAAACAAATCAGTAATAGAGAAAGAAGACTGGTTAAAAGAATACCCCAACAACATTGTGAAAGACAAGCATATATGGTAGCACTGATACTGTAGATATAAAGCTTTTCAAAGTGAGACAGTTTAAGTTTAAAGTATGTGTCTACATCTCATTAATTTTTTTCAGGGCATTATTTTTTCTTTTATGTTTGTTTCTGAATTAATATGCATTAAGCTAATGTCCTGTTTCACAAAAATACTTTTTTTAATATTGTTTTTAATGTACAATATTTGACAAGATTGTCTCATGTTCTCTTGTGAGATTTGTGCTTTCACCTTCTAAAAATATCTGCATATTGTTCTACTTAGTTATCATTTTGAAGGCGAGAACCTCCTTGCAAAAGGGTCTTACAGAGAACTTTTTAAATGTACTTTTAAGGTTTGCTATGTCAAGTGCATGTTGTAATAACACTGAATATGTTTAAAAATTCTGTGGGAAAAAGACAAAGTTGTTGGTCTGATGACCAAAAATACTTTATTTTGTGAAGCAGTATGACCAAATTGTTCATTAATAAAAGCACATGTTGAACATAGTCAATTAGAGCTTTATTTTAACTAATTTTACCATATCCAAATCAGATTCATCATAATTTATAACTGACCTTAGTGCTCAGTTACAGAAAACTTTAAGGGAAGTTTGTTGTTAGACATGATGAAAAGTATATTTTATCCATTTACTGAACAGTGGTGAGGTTTATGAATTTGATGTCATTTAAAGAATTTGCGTACTGTATGATAGATTTTATAATGCAAAAGTGAAATTCAAATATTTTTATCCCATCGTAGTATTAAATTAGTGTAGTTTTGGAATTTACATTTATAAATATGATACAAAGTTCAGGGAAAATGGAATAAACCTAGGTTCACATCTTGTTAATATTCAAATACTGTACATGCATATACTTATAGTCATACACAACGTAATGCCAAACAGCAACATTTTCAAAGTTCTTCCCATGAGGATAATACATGAAGAGGCAACTGTTTTTTTTTGTAAGCCAGTGTCACATTTCTGACAGGTTTGTACGTATGCAAGCTCTTAAAAATAAGTGCAGTTCAATTGCTTCATCTGGTGTGGATGGTGCATGGAGAAAGTTGTCAGACATCAAAAGGCAGGATAGTGAGAACACTGTCTCATCACATGTGTATGGTCCTCTCTGAAAACAATGTGCTTTGCATGTTTCCACTGCTTGTTCAGAAACTTGTTTAAGATGATTTTGTCCTCCAAAAAGCTCCGGAAGGGTGTACATCATGTAGGGTCGGCCACTTGGAGCAATCACATTTCTGCTCTGACGAATGATGTGGGTGTTCCACAAGTGAGCGATATTTTGGAGTTCTTCCTAAAAGGCCAGCAAAATTCCTTAACTACATATTCTGTATTTAAAAGCATATCAATATCATATATTATTTTGTCTCTCTTAAATTAACACACACACACCTCAATGATCTTCAAACCGGTAAAAAGAACCAACTGCTTATCCAAGAAGTCTCCCGTAAAGTGATCTGAATCCTTCAGTTTTTGAAAAAGGTTCATCCAGTACTGTGCATGGTGTTTCGTTAAGAAAGCCCACCAGCTCTCTATACGCTGGTTGTGGATGCTGGATCCTAAAATGAAACAATTTCTAGCAAAGCCGTCATTGTGATCAAGGCGTAAAAATCTTTGCATGTCTTGCATTGTACCATGCTCTGTCCCCATGTCTGTACGAATTCTGGTAGCAGTACCCCCTATTTTCTCCACTTCTGAAATGAAATAACCAGCAATAACTTTGGGATTACTGTTTGTGGAGTATGCATGAAACCAGACAACCATCCTTGAAAACCCATCCACAGCCCCATTCACACAATTCCATATGGCTTCATTTTATCATAAGAGTCCACATGCCAAACAAAGTTTGGCCCAGGATTATGACTATGACTATGACTATGATTATGACGTCTGAGTCGATTACGCTGTCTCAACTCTACACCTCTGGGACCCAGGATTTTCAGGAGATGTCTTACTGTGTTCTGGGTGACAACAAATCCCTCTTGTATGCATCTAAGATGTTGCAGTTTGTATCCATGAAGTTTACCATGTGTTTGCAGCTGTTCCATGAGAAATAATGCAACGTCAAGAACGTCAATTTTGTTTTTTCTTCTGTGAAGCCTTAGTGTTGACATAGTCCTTCGAAGTGTCCGAAGGCTGATCACTATGCCATCAACAGCGCTAAGTGAGAGCAGTATTTCTTTGTGCTTTAATCCCATTGAAAAGTATGTCTTAATTAAATAATGCAAATGTCCTCTATCTGCATCCATGATTGAAGTCAGTCAGTGGTTTTCTTATTCCACTTGTCACGGTAGAGCGGTCAAGGCTGGAGAGAGAGAGAGAGAGAGAGAGAGAGAGAGAGAGAGAGAGAGAGAGAGAGAGAGAGAGAGAGAGAGAGAGAGAGAGAGAGAGAGAGAGAGATAGATAGATAGATAGATAGATAGATAGATACTTTATTAATCCCAGCAAGGGGAAATTTGTTAACAGATGACATCTGTTGTGAATTGGCGCTATATAAATAAACTACATTGAATTGAATTAATTAACTTTTACACACAATAAGCACTGGTTTCCTTTTCTTTAAAAAACAAGAAAAAGAAAAAAGATTGTAATTGGGTCAAGTCCAAAAATTCAAAGTTGCTGGGAAAAAAAGTGATCTTTGCAAGTTTGGGTATTAACTCAGATACAGTACCAGTAAAACGTTTTGACACATTTTTACGTTAGAATAAATGGGAAATGGTATCCAAACTTTTGACTTTTATAAAATGTGGAACAGTACATTGTTTTTTCTGCATCTTTGACAGATTTTTGATAAAGCCACCTTAAAACTCAGTAGTTCACCTTGTGTAATGTTTTAATATGATAGGTTTTTCTATAATCATATTATTAGAAGAATAGTTGTTTATACTTGTTTTTCTGGGGCTAGGTCACTTGAATATCCAGATAATGATAACCTACCTACAGTGAAACAGTAAACTGTGCTAAAAATGTAGTATTCTAAGACTATTTGTCTTTTTCTAAGTGGTTTTAAAGACTTGAAGTTGATTTTGACTGTGTACTAAGGATGTTTTAAAGCTAGATAACCGTTAAGATTGCTCAAAACTATTTTAATATGTAACCCTGTGGTTAAATAGAATATGATTAATTAACACATATAATGGATCACTAAATAAAACAAACTAAATGTATGAAGTTTGCATTGTGCTGCTGTGCATCTCTCCCAGCTTTTCTTGGGTACTCAGAGCAAAATCTTTGTGTGGCAATCCTGTCACCATTGATGGAATGTATGTGGCCGAGCTGTTGTCATCCATGCTTGGAATTGCTGATATGTCGATCGAAAAAAACTATGTATTTATAATTATTTCAAATAGAAAACATGAAAAGTAACTGTTTAAAACTAAACATTGGTTTACTGTAACTTGCATGATTGTTTACTTTCCATATTCTTAAAAAGCAAAAAAAACAAGACAGCTTATGGCAGTGTGTGTGCGTGTTCCCGCCCGCTACGTCACTTGCAACGTGCAGGTGCACCTATCTTAATGCTGTTTTCCAGTATCTGCATGGGTCAGGATGGTACATTAGCAAATTAATCACTTCACTGGACATTAGTGAGTTATACAATACACTGCCATTCAATGAAAAGAATATAAATATAGTATAAAATCTAATATATTGTAATTATGAAGTTTGCCTTAGTGATAACAGGACAAGAAAATTATACCGCTATATTTTTATTGAATTTTACATTATATAACTATGAGTACATATTTTATTAATATGTTCATAGACTAGCTAAAGATAGATGAATAAAATAAAAGTCCAATAATATTAAAAAAAAGAAAAACGACACTGTAAATGTCTATAGAAGCAAGGAACTGGTTCAAAAGTAACAAGACATGAAATTGCAACTGGACATCCAAGACCTTTTAAACAAAATTTCTAGTCTTGTAAAAAAAATGCTGATATATTTTAAGAAGAAAATAATAATAATAATATGTATTTTGTTTGTTCTTTGGTATGTAGTAGTAAATACATTAAAAATATTTAGTATGCACCAAATGTTGCTTATCAACCATAATTTTTTTTTGTTGTTTTTTTTACGTGTCCTGTCTAGCAAATTGCTACTCAGAATTGGTGTCTGAGTACCAAGTACAAGCCCAACAGATTTACTTTCCCAAGCAGAGTATTACAGCTTCGCTGTAATACTCCACTTGATGTATATGTATGAAAAAATCTTTATTATTGATTACTGAGGGTTCATTTTCCTGAAGTCATGGACACGAAACCGAGACAAGAAGGAAGAAAGGAAGAAGGTGAAGAAAGGAAACAGGACCAGCAGAGGCGCGAACCGACGAAACAAGACAGGGAGGCCAACAAAGAGCACAAGAAAACATCCCAGCCCTCCGCCCCTGCCGGATGGCAGAGAAGTGGCAAAAATAAATATAAAACAACAACAGAACAGAACCACACCAATAGTTCAGTAATATAAACTAAGAATCACACATTCACTACACACAAGCATGGATTAATGAACACAATACTAATATTTCTGGTAAGCTCCTGGTAACAACTAACTAATGACGATAACCTCAGCTCAAGATATATCCGTCCACACCATTGTCCCCACACCTTTGTGTGTGTGCGAGCATGCAGGTCTGAATAAGGTTTCCCCATACAAGTGATTGACAGCTGGTGTAAGTAACCGTCAATCCGTCCTACAGGAATAGACACAGACATGAAGGAGGCAGGAGACGCATGCGTCCAGAGTCCCACAGAGCGCAGGAGCCACAGACGGACCAGCGCAGGGCCGATCACCCACCAAGAGAGGAACAGATCGAAGCCCCAGGGGAACACACACCAGCTGCAATGCTGGTACCCGAGAGACCGCAGGGACGAGCCCACGGGCTCCGCCGGAAACCGGCTACCCCAGGGTGGGCCCGGAACAGGACCCGGAGGCCACGGGGATCAGGGGCATCCCGCCCCCCTGCAGGGCCCCGACCAGGGAATCCGCCGAGAGGGGTCCCCCGCCGCAGCCGCCAGGCAGGAGGCGCCCGCAGCCAACCGAGGGACAACACACACCGCCGCCACCCTGGACCAATACCCACCACCAACAACCCGGGACCGATAAATCTGCAAGTACAGTGGGGCAAAAAAGTATTTAGTCAGCCACCGATTGTGCAAGTTCTCCCACTTAAAATAATGATAGAGGTCAGTAATTTTCATCATAGGTACACTTCAAACGTGAGAGACAGAATTTGAAAAAAAAATCCAGGAATTAACATTGTAGGATTTTAAAAGAATTTATTTGTAAATTATGGTGGAAAATAAGTATTTGGTCACTTCAAACAAGGAAGATCTCTGGCTCTCACAGACCTGTAACTTCTTCTTTAAGAAGCTCTTCTGTCCTCCACTCGTTACCTGTATTAATGGCACCTGTTTGAACTCGTTATCTGTATAAAAGACACCTGTCCACAGCCTCAAACAGTTAGACTCCAAACTCCACTATGGCCAAGACCAAAGAGCTTTCGAAGGACACCAGGAAAAGAATTGTAGACCTGCACCTGACTGGGAAGAGTGAATCTACAATAGGCAAGCAGCTTGGTGTGAAAAAATCAACTGTGGGAGCAATTATCAGAAAATGGAAGACATACAAGACCACTGATAATCTCCCTCGATCTGGGGCTCCACGCAAGATCTCATCCCGTGGGGTCAAAATGATCATGAGAACGGTGAGCAAAAATCCCAGAACCACACGGGGGGACCTGGTGAATGACCTGCAGAGAGCTGGGACCAAAGTAACAAAGGTTACCATCAGTAACACACTACAACGACAGGGAATCAAATCCTGCAGTGCCAGACGTGTCCCCCTGCTTAAGCCAGTGCATGTCCAGGCCCGTCTGAAGTTTGCCAGAGAGCACATGGATGATACAGCAGAGGATTGTGAGAATGTCATGTGGTCAGATGAAACCAAAGTAGAACTTTTTGGTATAAACTCAACTTGTCGTGTTTGGAGGGAGAAGAATACTGAGTTGCATCCCAAGAACACCATACCTACTGTGACTGTGAAGTCACAGTAGGTATGAAGTAGGTGTGAAGGGGGTGGAAACATCATGCTTTGGGGCTGTTTTTCTGCTAAGGGTACAGGACGACTGATCCGTTTTAAGGAAAGAATGAATGGGGCCATGTATCGTGAGATTTTGAGGCAAAACCTCCTTCCATCAGTGAGAGCTTTGAAGATGAAACGTGGCTGGGTCTTCCAACATGACAATGATCCCAAACACACCGCCCGGGCAACGAAGGAGTGGCTCCGTAAGAAGCATTTGAAAGTCCTGGAGTGGCCTGGCCAGTCTCCAGATCTCAAGCCCATAGAAAATCTGTGGAGGGAGTTGAAAGTCCGTGTTGCTCGGCGACAGCCCCAAAACATCACTGCTCTCGAGAAGATCTGCATGGAGGAATGGGCCAAAATACCAGCTACTGTTTGTGCAAACCTGGTAAAGACCTATAGTAATCGTTTGACCTCTGTTATTGCCAACAAAGGTTATATTACAAAGTATTGAGTTGAATTCTTTTTATTGACCAAATACTTATTTTCCACCATAATTTACAAATAAATTCTTTAAAAATCCTACAATGTGAATTCCTGGATTTTTTTCCGACATTCTGTCTCTCACAGTTGAAGTGTACCTATGATGAAAATTACTGACCTCTGTCATCATTTTAAGTGGGAGAACTTGCACAATCGGTGGCTGACTAAATACTTTTTTGCCCCACTGTACTTGCAGATTTATAAAAAAAAATATGTAAAAAAACTTTAGCCAAGGGTTTCATTAGCATGGAGGAGACCTTTTAGACGGCCCAAACATTTACCTTCAGCAAAGACAGGGTGGGCTGGATTTCTCTTTCGTCTTTCATGCTAGCGCTAGCTAGCCAACGGTGCATCAGACCTGTCAATGCGGCGGTGCCCATTGCATGACAAACACTACGCCAAGCGAAAATGTAAAAAGGTTCATGAAACATATTTTTTGAGAGTCGATTCTCAAACATTTCGGAATGATTCTGAAAATTGTTAAATAGGAATCGAGATTCAGACGTGAATCGATTTTTCCTCACACCCCTAGTAGCTTTCCCCGTCATTGAGTAGGATGAAAATAAGAGCGTATATGAAATCAAAGTGTATTTCATTCAAAGCTATGTCTCGTTTCAAGCTATAGATGGTACCACAGTTCACTGCGGGCCCATTCAGTAACACAGAACTGTGTTGAATCGATGCTAAATTCATGTAGGCTAAGTGCTCAATAAGTATGACTTATTTTATCAGCCCCCAGAGTTGAAATACGTTCCTCAGACAGATTTCGAGATCTTAAATAGGCATGAAGCGGCTCCGATTTCGTCTCCATGTTCTCCCTCCACTCATTCAAGACGAGAATAAACCTCCCGCGAGAAGGTGACGTTTTACTGTAATAACCTATCACGTTATAATGAGATAACCTTTCTCGTTTAAACGAGAAGATATTGTGGTTAAAAAAATATGTATATCTCGTTATAACGACAAAACCTAAGTCATTATAACGAGATTCAGCTTCAACATTTATTTCATGGCTGTGATAGCTCAACGCTTCCGTAGGAAAGTGGTAGGTAGTTAATATATATAATGGTTTTTATGGTTAAATCCTCTCACTTCATCATTTCATTTCCTTGGTAATTATCCATTACCGTAATGCATGATCTATGCGCAACGGTAATCTTTATAAGAGAGCTAACGTCGGCAGCTTCGACTGCCTATTTCCAAGTATCGGCTCCCTTGACAGCAGTCCTGAGTGGGGAATTTAACATGAGATATGGACAGGTGGAATGTTCTCAAAACCTTAAAACAAGATGCCAAGGCAGACTGAGAGCCCGGTTGTGAGGTGCTACTTAGGGGCTTCACGCTAGCTTAGCTGAAAGCCTAAACCGGGTTAACCTTATATTGTTAACATTGCACCCCAGTTCCTCACCTTCCAAGGCAACTCTGCTTTCGTCTGTTGCTCACAGGAGCTCTCCATTTCAAGGACAGACCTGGTGATAAAGCAGCATTACTTTGACAGTGAGATTCAGCAGCCGAGTAGCTCAACTCTGTAACAGACACACAGAGCAGCTAGCCGATTACTAACACTGCGTCCTCGGCCAGTTCAGTGTAAAAACAGAGAGCTGCAGCTGGCCAATCAGCCTTTTGGTCAGTGGCGGCTCCTGACCAATATCTCTGGAGGGGCAACTGTTCCGATGATGGCTAAGATGACCCCTTCAATGGATAAAATAATGATGAAGTTCAGATAGCTAACTTTATAGCATTGCATTGTTTGATTTGGTTTCCTTGTTTTTAGATGGCAACATCAGGTATGAATTGTACAAACAAACTGTACCGTATTTTGAATAGCTATATCAAGTTTGTAGCAATGGTCTCAAATACACTGAAACACTTTCATCGTGGCCATCAAGAGACACATTGTCATCAACTAGGTTGCACTCTATGAGTAAAAGAATTTAAAAAAAATGTTTTACAATTACAGACATTTTATTTCATACATCAAAACTGTAATTCATGTAATCTTTCCAGAACATATTCAGAATAAATGTGGCTGCCAATATACAAATCAATACAACTATTTACAATTCAACATTTGGAGAATACAACATATAATATAAACACACAATTTAATAACACACTCATTTGTATTGAAATTTTGCTCGCCTCTCTTTTAAGCAGGCAAAGTGATCAATAACCCTCTCATTAAAATCAGGCATGCTCCTGACAAGCTCCCTCTCCATTGAAAGCATTGCCAATGCATTCAGACGTTCCTGTCCCCTCGTATTTCTCAGGAACGTTTTGATTCTCTTTAAGGTGGAGAAACACCTCTCAGCTTCAGCTGTTGTCATTGGAGTGGTTATGAGGATGTTCAACAGCAGCACAGTCTCAGAGAAGGTCTCCTGAAGGTTGTAGCTCTGAAGGACCTGGTACTGAGCCAGTGCACCACAGCAGCCCCTGAAGTCTGGATTCTCATAGATTAGAGAAAGTTCAGTCCTGAGCTTTTCCTTGTGTAACATGGGGTACGCCCTCACGGTGGTGTTCAGAGCCTCTTCAGGGAATGTTTGCTGATGCTGGTCAAACAACTCTCCCTCTAGCAGCACAGCACTCACAAGGTGGCTGGTGAACGAAAACCTGTCCCTGGCATGGCCCAGGATTGTGTCACAGATCTGTTAGAATTATAAAAACATTATCAGTAACACACAATTGTAAAGACAATATTTTACTGGTGTTGGCAATGTGGCCAGGATCTACTCCTGTATCTACAGGCTCAAAGTTACAAAGTATGCATTTTGGCAGGTGCACAGCTCACCAAGGTCCCTGTCACGTTGTGATGTAAATATGGCTGTCTAACCAATGAGAGCTGTGATTGGTTTTACTTGGATTTCAATGTACTCAGGCACCAGGAGGGTCACGCAATTGCTAAATGGAGGGGGTAAACCATTTAGGAAATAAAATTGGAGAAAAGATTTGCAAATGTGAGGGGGGGGGGGGGGAGAGAAAATGGATGTAGAATTTTTTTGTTTAATTTATAAAATGGAAAGGCATTTATAAATCAAATTTATGAATTGTGTTATTTAATTCTCCTTTTAGAAACAGGATTTGAAAAACATTTTCAAATAGCAGATTCAATGAATAAACACAATGTTTAATTCCTCTTTAATATTTCAATTCAAAATGTGCAATTACATTATTGAATTTTAAATTATATTTCACAATCTATATTTTTATTTCACAATTAATTACTGATCACAATGCTGTATTGCTTTTTCAATGACTATCCTGGTCCTCCATAGTATAGATGTAGTATTTATGAGTATAATAGATAATGAGTGAGAAAGAAAATCAGCTACCATCCATTATTATATCTAACAGTAAAAATGGAGGTTGTGATTTTCTATCACTTGGTTCCAGTATTTGAGTATGCCTACATCATTGGACAGTAGTGGATGCAGATACCTCTTTAGACAGCCTCTGCTTCTCCTGTTCTCCTAAGGCTCTCCTTGATCCTGAGGTCCCTGGTGTTTCTTGATGCTGCTGCTGTTGAGAAGAGCTCTGGTCCCTGAAGGGAGACAGATCAAAAAAGTTAGAATATGAATGAAACAGTATGTCATTATCAACAATTCCCGTCTTTAAAAAAGATCAGTCATAGTAAGTAATAGAAATTGTTTTTTTGCATCTACTCTCTGGAAATGGTTGAAAAAAATATCACTATTTCTGGATGAGCTTAAATAATGTATGCAAAAATAAAGTGATTAAACTGCAAAAGAAGTTTAAAAAATAATAAATGAAACAGAAAATGCAAGTGACTAAATTAGTTAATTACTTTTGAGTTCCTCTATATTACTATTATCACAACATAGAGACATATAGTAATGAACATGATGTGCATAATTATTATTATAAATACAGTATTGTATTATCTTACCTGATGGCCTGAATGCTGCAGGTGAAGTTCTCCAGGGCACGTTTGATGAAGACCATGTCAATGTTCTTCTTCTGCAGCTGTTGGTACATCATGTCAACGTGAGGCATTATAAGATGAAAAAGCTGCAGGAAAAAACAGAAATCTTCGTCCTGCAGCATCCTCAGGAAGCCAGATGCCTCCCTCACTGTGGTGTTGTCAAATGAGCTGTCTGCCCTGATGGTCTCAAAACACACTATGAGGTCGCCTAGGTTCTCATAGATGGTGCTCACGATCCTGCTGTTGAAGTTCCATCTTGTGGATGATGCTCTCGGTAGCCTTCGTGCAACAATCTGGTCGAGAAAGGCCGTGCGTTTGGGTGACCGGGTAAAAAAACTGGAAATCCCACCCAAGTCAGAAAAAAAACTCTCACTGCTGGGATGTGAGAAGTGGCTTGTTGCATGATTAAATTTAGCTGGTGTGCATAACAATGCAAATAATGGGCATTTTTGTATTCTTCGCGTACCTTTTGCTGCACACCCGCCCTCTCACCTCTCATCACACTAGCACCGTCGTAAGCTTGCGCTTTGACTTTACTTTTCTCTTCCTCTGTGAAAACGCTGTTCAGTCTCTCCAAAATTGCATCGGCTATGGAGCCGGCTGTTGCGGACAAGATGGGGACAAATTCAAAGAACCGTTCCTGCACAGCATGTTTCCCGTCGATGTATCTCAACACAAGCACCAGCTGAGTTTGTGTAGAGACGTCAGTTGTTTCATCTGCGTGGATTGCCGCAAATCTAGCTGACTTAACCTCCTCCACAATCCGTTCCCTGATTACAGATGCCATGCAGTCCAGCAGCTCATTCTGCACCGTTTTTGACGTGGCCGTGGCCGTTTTTAGGTGCTCCTCGAACACCTCGTCGAGGGACGCCATTAAGTCGACCAGTCCTCGGAAAATCCCGGGGTTGCTGCCAGACCCCTCCCGTTCATCCTTGCCTCGTAACGCTAACTCAAACACGCCACAGAATTTCACGCAGTCAATAAGGCGGCCGAGTATATGCCGGTTCTTGCTCACCTCATCATTGTGACGGCGCACAGCTATTCTGTAGCTCTCATCCAGCTGCGTTGAGATGTTGACTCTCCCAAAAGCCGCCAGTTTTAAGAAGCTGTCCATATGCATCTTCGATGCTTGGTGTTTCCTGGCCTTCTCAGAGAGATGGTGCATATCAGTGACACCAGTCTTTGTCCAAGCGGTGTCCGTGTTGGCATCAGGGTGAATTAGGACACAGGGGTAGCAGAACAGAGCGTTAGCCACTTCACATCCCGCTATCCATGTTTTCCGCTCATACCAGCTCCGGGAAAATCCGCGGCAGTATGTTTTCCCCGCTTTTTTGGATACCTGCTTTATATTTAAATTTGGTCTGGGTGGTCCTAATTCTTTTAAAGCCAATTTATCCACATTGCTTCGACGACTGAACGGTAAATCCCTCAATGACACGATGGAGTTCAAGATGCTAGCCATGGTGTAGATGTCGGTCTGGCGGTCTTTCTACCCGTGTGCGTACTGTACAGTACGTGCTGTACGTCTCCGAGCACGCATCACTGCGTATTACGAAATCACGTTGGGGCGAGCCCTCCCGGTGTCCATTAAAATGCATTGTAGGGTCCAAAATTTGAAAAAAAAAATCTCACAATGTAACTCTATGGGAGCGCCTGGGGCGATTTTCAATCTGACTGGGATCGCCCCAAGGGGGCGGGGTTTTAGGTTGGAAAGTGACATTCAGGCTGTTGATTGGACAGTAATATGCAGACTTGGACCGGCAAAATAAAACTGTCTTTCTCCCCTCTTTTTTCGCGTGACTCAAGGAGGGCGATGCACTATCGCCCATCATGGGCCAGCCACCCCTGCTTTTGGTCACTGTTTGAAATGCCCCCCTTATTATAAAACACTTCTTGAAATGTGGAAAAAATGTGATGTGAAAATTTGGAAATAAATGTGATCTGTAAATGTTGAAATAAATGAGATCTGGAAATGTTGAAATAAATGTGATGAGGAAATGTTGAATCAATTGTGATGTGGAAATGTAGAAATAAATGTGATGTGGAAATAAATAAATTTCGGAATAAATAAATAAATGCAGAAAAAAATAAATTAATGATGGAATAAATAAATGTGTAAATAAATAAATAAAGATATGTGAAATTAAATACTTTACTTGAATGTATTTCTAGATTTATTTATTTACAATTGTACTTACCCATTTATTTATTTATTTATTCTTTCATTTATTTATTTATTTTCAATTATGCCAGAGTTGGTCCTCAATGTACTTGTACAGTATGACCTAGTAAAATTATTTTTAGCTAGCTTTTTATTTTATTCATATAAAGTTTGAATTTTTTTTTATCCTTCAAACGTGATTTATTCATTTATCTTTATTATTTAGTTTCTTATTTGATTCACTTTGCTACAAATTTGCCCACGTAACACATCCTAGAAATACACTAAAATTGATTTGGTCTAAATGTCTTACATCAAATTTATTACCTCAGTCTAAATTATGCGTGCAAAAGCTGTAAATTGTCGAGTACTGAGCCAACTTACTCAGCTGATGTCTATGATCGCTTGCGAGTGCAAGTCATAGACTGTAAAAAAGAATAGACAGCGCCTCCTCACTCCTCCCCGTTTACCAGAATGACACACGTTCATGGGGGAATTCATGGCAGATTTACAGACTCCTCCCCCCCATGTTCCTAAAAAGGGCATAGGGCGGGATCTTCAACTGTAGACTCTGCCATCGCGGGACGTGTATGGGCATGTAGTTCGGTCGTAATCGTAAAGAGTTCAAAAAATTATCTTATAAAAACCAGCCTGGTGCCTATGTTTTTGACGAGCCCAGCGTTATCTCAGGAAGAATATGTAGCCATAGAAAGTTTTTTAAAAATAGACACCAGGCATTAAAGTGGTTTTTAACGTGTCTAAAATCCAATGCTTTTCAATGGGGGACTAGCGGCCAAATGGAGGTACTACAGCAATGGAGGAGCAATGGCGGCCTCCATGGTATGCAGTCACAAAGCAGAGCAAAGACCAAAGACTTAGTGGTATCCAGACTATACACAAGCCTTGTGAATGCATGTTTCCTTTTTTTTTTTTTTTTATTTGTCCTTTTTTTTTTTTTTTTCCTTTTTTGTTGGTACTACAATGATCAGTTTAATATAGAACTGAAAATATTTCCATGAACCGGTGTTGCAACTTTCATTATGGTTTGTGTATTTGTTTGTATAACTTTCATTATTTTTTATTTTTATATAATTTTTTGTTAATCGATTAATCTTTCTGTAATTTAAATCAGTTAACTGATTCATCTGATAATAGTATTTTTTGCAAATCATTGAAGTAGTAAAATTATATTCAATGATTATTACTTATCCACTTAACTAATTATATTACTCTATAACTTAAACTTGAGTGCGGATTATAACATACATTTCATGGGATGTATTTTAATAATTTTTCTACTGTTACTTTTTCCCATAGGGTAGGACTGTCTTGACCAGCACCGCTGTGCCTACTATTTTCTCCTTTACCGAGGGAGAAAAACGACCGGTAGGTAGACCAAAGCAGGTAAGTGCCAATGAAAATGTTGCAGATGAGGAATCCAGCAGTACTGTGTGTGTCAATTTGTCTGTCAGTGTTGAAAGTCCACTTGTTTCTGATGTAAGTTGTTGTGAAGATATAAATTGTAGTAGCAGCATTCCTGATGAGGACGCAAAAGCGTCAATAGAGGATTACGACTATACTAAGAATATAGTTGCGAGTAAAAGTGATCATTCTTACTTTGTTTCGGAGTCTCCCAGAAAAATAAATAGAAAGGTGTGGAAATTGGAAGAAAAATACACAGAGGCCCGCAAAAAAATACGCTTGAAAGTGCGTCAAACTAAAAGGTTAAAAGGTAAAGTTATCTCTCTTAGTCAAATGACCAAAGTGCTACAGAGGAAAATGCTCATCTCATCTGAGTGTGCTTCTTTGCTTGAAAGCCTGGATGTGGTTCCTCGTGAAATGTTTCAAAGAATCACCAAGAAGAAAAGAGCAGTGTATTCTGAGGATCTGAAACAGTTTGCCACAACGCTGCATTTTTATTGACCCAGAGGTTATAGCTACGTTAGAGAAAACTTTTACGGTGCCTTACCTCATCCTCAACCATTCGAACATGTTATAGTAGTGTCTCTGCAGACCCTGGTTTCACTGTTGCTTCATTTACTGCTCTTAAAAGTCATGTTGCAGAACAACAGAAAGTGGGAAAGGAAACTGTTTGCTCTTTAATGGTTGATGAAATTCACATCCGTAAGCAAACGACATGTTAAGGTGATCAGATTCAAGGCTATGTGGACATAGGTGCCGGTGAGTTACAAGATGTTGTGGCTACACAGGCACTTGTCGTCATGGTTGTGGCAGTGAATGGTTCCTGGAAGATTCCGATTGCCTACTTTTTTATCAGCAGCTTGAATGGAGCAGAGAGGGCAAACATCATTCGTGAAAGTCTTGTTAGGCTCCATGCAGTCGGTGTAAGGGTTATCTCATTGACATGCGATGGACCGTCCACCAATTTTACTATGCTTCGAGAGCTGGGTGCAGACTTGGACATAACAAACATGAGGTCTTTCTTTGTGCATCCAGAAGATGATTCTCAAAAAGTCCACGTGCTACTAGATGCTTGTCACATGCTTAAACTTCTTCGGAATACATTTGCTTCGAACAGGGTGCTTGTTAGAGCTGACGGGCAGCTGATTCTGTGGAAGTACATAGAGGAGCTCCACAAGCTTCAGCAAACTGAAGGTTTACGTCTTGGGAATAAACTCAAAATGGCTCATATAGAATGGCGCAGTCAGAAAATTAAGGTAAATCTTGCAGCGCAGAACTTTAGCAAGAGTGTAGCTGACGCTCTAGACTTTTGTGAAAAGCACTTAAAATATCCACAGTTCAGTGGTGTTGCTGCCACTTCTCATTTCCTGCGCACAGTTGATGCTGCCTTTGATGTTTTGAACAGTCGCAATCCATTCGGTAAAGGCTACAAGGCCCCTCTAAGACCAGCAAACATGATTAGTGTCAAGGCTGTGCTTGATGAAACAGAGTCACTTCTACGTGGCCTAAAGACAACAGGGAAGCATGACATATTTGTTCCGGTCCACACAACACAAAGATAGGTTGGAGTTGTGGGTTTTGTTGCTTGTTGTCGGAGTATTATGGGCCTCTATGAAGACCTTTTAGAGCAGACATCCGCACCCTGCCGCTACCTTCTGGGTTACAAATTCAGTCAGGACAACTTGGAGCTCTTCTTTGCTGCCATTCGAGCACGGGGGGGCTGAATGACAACCCCAACGTTAGTCAGTTTCGAGCTGCATACAAGGGCCTCCTTGTGCGACATCAAGTAAAACCTGGTACAGGAAACTGTCTTCTCCTTGACAACACATCCGTTCTTGTTCAACCCCTGCCAATGTAAACATTGTACGTATGATTGATCTGCAACCAGTTGAAGTACATGCACCAGAAGATGACACCATTTGTGGCTTGCCAAATGTTGACCAACTGTCATATTACAAGGAAGGAGCTGTTGCATACATATCAGGATTTGTTGTCAAGAAAATGAAAAACAGTCTAACCTGCATGACATGTATAAAAGCTCTCACTTCGCAAGACACAGTGCATCCTTTTACTGCAATCAAGGAGAGAGGTGGCCTTCAAAAACCATCTCAAGTCATTGTTTCAATTTGTCAGGCAACCGAGAGATGCTTTGTGCACATTTTGAAACGCAACGGTGGAAAACCACCTGTAGGAAAAGGAATAAGAGCCGCAATTGTCACACAGGTTCTCATGGACAGTGTCGACAAGAATGTCTTTCCACAGTTGCACAGCCACATGTTTGACATGAGTGTTGAAGAGAATCATCTCCATGTACTAGTGATGATTGCTAGCTCTTGGTACTGCAAAGTACATTTGAACCACGTAGCCAGGCAACATAATGAAACAATTCAAAATGGAAAAATGCTGCGCAAAAAACTAACCAAAACAATCCATTTTTATGGAGAATGATTTGCTGCTGTATTGTGTGTTTGTATTTATGTCTCTGTTTTGTAATTCTTTATTTATTCTGTCAGTATATTCTTTTATACGTATATGGATTGTATTTGCTTTTGTATGTGTGTATATATATATATATATATATATATATATATATATATATATATATATATATGTCATTTGCAGCATGTCAGTTCTTCGAATTTGGCCCCAAGTCATTTCAAGTGTGTCCTTGGTTGTCATGTCTTTTGTTTTGGAGCCTGCATGGAAGGGGCCCAAGTCATTTCAAGTGTGCCCTTGGTTGTCATGTCTTCTCTTTTGGAGCCTGCATGGACGGGGCCCAAGTCATTTCAAGTGTGCCCTTGGTTGTCATGTCTTCTCTTTTGGAGCCTGCATGGACGGGGCCCAAGTCATTTCAAGTGTGCCCTTGGTTGTCATGTCTTCTCTTTTGGAGCCTGCATGGACGGGGCCCAAGTCATTTCAAGTGTGCCCTTGGTTGTCATTTCATTATAATGGGAATGCTAAGAACACTACAAAAAGATGTATGTATCATCAGGAGTCATAGAGTCTGCTTGCACGGGACCTATGAGTTAATCTATATGTTTCTCTGCTGTTGTCAGTATCTCATAGAGTCCGCTTGCACGGGACCTACAGATATTGACGACTTGGTATGAAATTCATCTGCACATTTTCATTGTTATTGAATTTTGTAAATACTTGTTTTGTACATTTAAATATTAATAAAAGTTTGAATCTTCGTTACAAAAACAGATGATTCTCAACCACCGACCACCACCATTAACCAAGCAAATTTTCTCCAGTTTTTTCCAGATTTTATTTATTTTGTTATGTTATTTGTTTGTTGATTTTGTCCAAATTTGCTACTTGTGTTGCACTTTCATAGCTTTTTTTGCCTTCTTGTCGATCTTTTGACAGTCTTTTGTGTGCGAGAGTGTGTGTAGGCGTTTTCATTCATGTTTATTTTTATTCTTTATTTATTTATTTATTGTTAAGTGTCAACCAAACTGGAGAAGATGTACTTATTTCTGGTTGGGGTTTGGAAGTTAAACATCTTTCTAAACAAATTAATTATTTTTCTTTTACACTGTTATGTCACAAAAAAATATATAAAAACAAAAACCCTACTATAAAAAATGTTCAGTTCATAATATTTCAATGCTCTACCACAGGCGTGTTTATATTTCAGTCCAAGTTTGCTGCTGAATTTGTGTAAGTTTATATAGTATAGTTTCCATTCACGTTTTAATGTTTTTTTGTCTTGTGGCGTGTTTTTTTTCTCCCCCTTCTGTGTTGTTGTTAAAAGTTTTAATTTCAATTTATTTGTCTCGTCTTTTATGTTCCCACTCGAGGCCTGCACCTTGTCGTGGTGAGTGGGCTTACAACTAAGCCAGGCCAATTAGCAATTTAGTAGTTGCATTTTTCTTTGGAAGGAAAAAAGGTGGTTGTTGATGTTGAGTTAGCTTAAACAACATGTTATCTCTTTTCCAGGCCAAAACTGCTTACAAAGGATGCTCCATGTAAACCAACTGAAGGAATAAACTATCAAGTAGGAGGAGTGCCGAGTTGCCTTCTACATATGGAGAACAGAGGATAGGTAAGCTGGAGGTGCAGCTGTCCTGTCCCATCAGCATCAACCTGAGAGATTAGGTTTATTACAATACACATTGAATTAACTTTATGTGAACACCTAATTGGTTCAAGATACTTGAGTAACATTTTTTCTACACTTCACGGAAGTTCTGAGAAACCAATTAGACGGAGGCCGTAACATACTTATCAAGCCAACATTAGAAAGGTCTATGCTGTTTTTTCGAAGTCACTGAAAAAAGTACTTAGGTATGCGTAATATAACTTTTTGGTCAACGAAGCTTATGCAGATTCAACCTTGGAAAATCTACCAGCAGCATTCATTCATGGCCTCATAACAGCCAGCTGTTATCCAACGATCCAATCACATTCCTACTCCTGCCACTCATTGCCCAGGATCCCCTTCTTATTCTCCCTGGTCAATCACTCAGCCGTTTACCGGCCGTGGTACAGCCTGGCCTCTCCTCTGCTCTGCTTGTCGTCGACTGGCAGGGTCTTGTCATCTACCACCACCAGTGTCCAGACTTTGGGGAGAATTCTAGCAATCATTCATCGACGCCGTGCATTTCATATCATTAATTAAATGTTACACTGTGGTCTTAGCCCCAATCTTGAATCTTGTTCAATAAATTCTCATAACACATTCTTTGTGAGTCTTTTTAATTTTGAATTATCAGTTTGACTTTTTCATAATGTATGAGCCTAAGTAGAACATGTTTGTAATTACCAGATGTAAGTTTAAACTTTTTTCTGGTCTGTTTGTCCATTAGTAACATTTTACTGCTAAATCCAGTTCATAGTCTTGCTCAAAAGACATTAAATTATTTATCTGTAACATAATTTTTTACAAATCTAACTGTAATGCTATTACTTTGCCATGCACATAATAAATAACTCATCATATACTTTACATTTTTGTGACATGTTAAGTGTATTTATTGGACCGTTCTAAATGTGGTCAAATTCAGGGTAAGCAAGGGAGTAGATTTGATTTTGAGATTGGTGGGGACACAAAGGTTTCTTGCAATAGCAATTATAATTTCACATTATGCAGATGTTATAGGTTAAACTAACTAATGAAAGACAAAAAGGCAAATTCGAAAAGCTCTAATCTTTACTCTTTAGTGCAGGGCTGTAGTGAAACTGTGCATCATGTCAATTAGCTGTTGATGCTGTAATGTTATTTGTGCCAGGTTGGTTGGGCTTGTCCAGAATATCCTCCTGATTACTGCCACTCTCCCTGCTGCTCTCTCTACGTGGATTGGATTCCTTAGGAATCAACCACAATATTAATTTGAAAACCATAAAGCAACTACTTTTAACAAATACACACTAGTAATACATGAAGAGGCCTCTTAGATTTAAGGCACTGATTTTAAAGCTAAATGGTGGGATTTTTGTTCGGATCATCATTATACTAACATTTTTTAACTGCTGTTATATTCTGTGTGTGAAGGCTTGTTTTATTCTAATGTTTAAACTGTTTTAATCATGTAAAGCAGTTTGTTTTTCTGTTTGCATGAAAATCTCTGTATAAATAGATGTGACTTGATCTGTCACAGTGCTGAATCTCATGACTAACACATCCAGCATTATGTAACCTCACCTGTGAAATTGCAGCCTCTTTTTCAGCTTCTCCTTCTCTTCAACGTCCTCCAGCTTCTCTAATTTCATCTAGTCCACGTTCTCCTTTTGTACCGCCTCAAGCCTCACTCTTCTCATCTGCTTCTCATCCTCTACCTCTTCTGGTCTCTCCTTCTCCATCTCCTCTAGCCTCTCTGTTGTCTTTCACCTTACAAAAATATGTTGATGCAAGACAGATTAGGGATAGAATGATCATAGAGTTTGATGGTAAAGTTATTACCTGAGAAAAAAAGGCCTTTACTTTCACACTAATTATGTGTAATTTATTCCCCTCAAAATATGGATAAATAAAATCACATGATCATCTAGAATATGAGGTTTTATTCTATTTACACCATACATTTTATTTATGTTTTTAAACAGCTGTTCTTTTCTATAAAAATACATGAAAATAAGAAAAAAAAAGAGAATAAGAATAGGAAATAATTTTTAAAAAGTGTATCTCTTTGGCGTATTCTGTTTTAATTTTTTTATTTAATTTCAATTTTAAGTAACTTACACATTGACTCCTAAAGAAGTCTCTTATATTGAGTTTTCTTTTCTTTCACATCCTTTAAATCCTAAACAGCACACACATGCGCGCACGTGTACACGTACACGCATGCAGACACAAACACAAAGTGTAAATGACACCAGTAAAATCCATCTAGCTGAAGTGACCCGGACAGAGCAAATGCCAAACGTATTGACAACTTAGACTCGCAGGTGCCTCTCATCCAGCCCAACTAGCAGTTGTAGCTTCAGATGTTCACAGTCAGACGTTCGACCAGACATAGACACACACACACACGTCTATGTTTATACGTGTTTATGCGTTTGAAGAGCTGACCGCGCTCGGTTTAAGAGGAGATGGAATGACAACGGGGATGGCCAATCACATGTAAGTTAGCCAGAACCCGGCAGCCAATCAGGAAGCAATATTTAGGTTAGAGGCGGGATTTCTAGCAGAGACCGACATTTAACCCTTTGTGTGCCATGATCATTGACTAAACAGTAGTTGGATATGTGGTAGCGACACCGTTGATTGGTGGGGACAATTCACTAATTGCTGGACATTGGTGGGGACATGTCCCCTCCGTCCATGCTAATTCTACGCCCTTGAGGGTAAGTGATAATGAACCAATAGAGTATGATTTTGACTACATATTTATCAAATACATATTGATGGATGCTGTCGGTATCCTTTGTTCTGATAAGTGGGAGAAACACAAATGCATTTAAAAACTTTATGAAATTTTATTTAAAAAAAACAAAACAGATGCAACATAAATCAAATAAATCTGAAGGGCACTTCGTGGTCAGTTGTTTTTCTCAAACTCCAAGGCGTCGGATGTTATGATATTGGCTACAGCGATGTTGCACGGCATACTCCCCAGAGAGCTGCAGAGGCATGAGGAAAAGGCCGCAAGTATGTCAATAGGTATGACTACATTTATTATAGAAACATTAGACAAAACAGTAGGTGCATTTTTTAAATAAAAAAGGCCAAAAAGCCAGCTTCAAAGGCAGTGACAATGACCAGCATGTCAAGGCGTTTGGAGCAGGTCTTTAAGACGGAGTACAAAGTTATTTATAAAGATGTCATAACCCCTAGGGGAGAAATGAACTTGGTCTATAAAAAGCTCCTCATTGTCATGTCTAATGTTGGGGTGTGCCACAGTCACACCACCACTGTTTAACATAAATGTAGCCATGACACTGTTCACAAACTTTCTTGCCTTCTCAAGCTTTGCCGGATTTGCTCCAGCCCTATACCTGCGCCGCTGGGGTATAGCAGATAAAATAATCTGCATCCCAGGGTGCAGGCGATGGAACTGGAGCAAGTCCTGCTTCATCACATTGACGAGTTTGACACTGGGCAAGAAGCCCAGCTCATTCCCGCCTCAGTGAATCAGGAGGACATCCGGCACAGCTCATCCTCGCAGGGAATCGTTGAAAAAGGGGACCAGCCTCTCCCAACGAAGGCCACCCCAGCCAAACCACAGAACTCGTGCATTGGAGAAGCTGAGGTGGTCTATCCCTCTCTCTACAGCCCCTGGTTTGAACGCCGCACATGGCTGTCGCCAATGATCCACACGGTCTCTGTAAAATAGAAAAAAAGTTCATAATTTTAAAACTTGCTAAATTTACTCAATTGATAACTCACTATATTCTTCAAGTGTAATTACATTACACTGACCAGATGCTTTACTTACTAGGCTTGGAGGCAGGCTGGTGGGCCGGGGTGGGGTGGAGACCTGTGGCCTGCTTGGTCAGCTCAGGATCTATACAATCAAGAATACTTTTCTTACCATCTGTACCACTTTTAATGCTAACAACATTTTCTATATTTTCAATGAATAAAAACACATAACAATGACCAGAGATGCTTTACCTTCTGTGCTTGGGGCCAAGCTGGTGGGCTGGGGCATGCTCCATGGCTGGCTCTGGCTGATGGCTTGTGCCAGGCTTGGCTGGGTTTAGCGCACGGCTATCCGGGTCTGAACAAGAGTAATTAATTACAAATCAGTGCCTGATTTTAAATGAAGTATTCCTGTGGTCAATGTAACTTTACTTACCGTTATTGTCCTTATTTGTGTTCCTGTCTGGAGAATAGTATTTAAATCATTATTAATAAAATTTCAATTATTACTGTAAAACTGTATAAATTCATTCATCCTACTATTTTTTATCTTTTGAGGTTTGGAGAAATAGCAGAACCGTCGGAGGAGCGCAGATACGGCAGATACGGCAGATACGGCAGCAGAGCAGCAGTCAGGCTATTAGCGATTAGCCTTTAGCTTAGTTGCCAAGTTTAGCATCAGAGCTAAAAACGCGGGAGCAGAATGGGCGTGATTACGACCGAACTACACCCCCATACACGCCCCGTGAGGGCAGAGTCTACAGTGAAAATCCCGCCCCTATGCCCTTTTTAGGAACATGCTTCGTCAGAGCTGGGGAGGAGGAGTCTGTGAATCCGTCGTGAATTCCCCCATGAAAGTTTTTCATTCTGGTAAACGGGGAGGAGTGAGGAGGCGCTTTCTATTCTTTTTTACAGTCTATGGACGAGACCCTGCAGGTGAGACCTCCTGCTGAAGAAGAGCAATTTAGATTTTAATTATTTCAACAACTTGCAACCAGTATCTTACCATTTTTAAGCAAAGTTTTTAGAAAAGCTTGCCTTAATACAACTTAAGGATTTTATTGACACTCATAATGTCTTAGAGAAATTTCAGCCTGTTTCCAGCAAAGCAATGGGCCCTTCTGAAGATTTAAAATGATTTAAGATTAAATTATGATGCTCAGAAGGTGACACTCTTGGTTCTACTGGATCTAAGCGCTGCCTTTGATACAGTAGACCAAACTATCTTTTAACTCATTTAAAACAGATCTGCCTCTCTGGTGCTGTTCATAAATAGTTCACAGCTTATCTCACAGACAGGATTGGGAAGTCGCGCCTCTAAGGTTCACAAGATCACATGTGTGATCACATCGCCAACAACCCGGCCCGCCCCCACACACCCACACGCCAGGGAGCCACAGCAAGAGCCACAGCGGATGTACGCCCTCCCCAGGCCGCGCCCAGCCAGCACCTGGACATCCAGATCTTCCAGCTCCCGGGTCCAGAGCAGACCGCCAAGGCCCCCACACCGGCAAGAGCAGCCCACCAGCCCAGGACCCCGACCAGACGGCCTGATGTTCTATCCGGGCTCCGACCCCTGATGGTCCAACGAACAGGGGTGTGGAAAGACCCCCCAGCCTCTCTCCCCCCGCTCAATGTGGTGTTGTTGCGTGTTGTTCTAATGTGCACTTAAAACAGAGGGGGGGGACATGGGAATACTGCCGGGTACCCCCATCTCCCCCCCGGGCCCTCAGTGTCTAGATGCGTTTAACCAGTGGGTGCCGGCACCACAGGCGAGGCCCCCACAACGGGCCCCTATAGGGGGCCCCCCATGAGGGGTCCCGCCCCCAGCGCCAATGCGCCACACCGCCAGGTCCCTACATGTGCGTTCCATGTAAATGTTGCAAGTGTAAGTGTCTAAGTTGCTCAATAAAATCGGGACCCAGGCCGCCACCGGGTAGCGAAGACGGAAGCTCCATCCCGCACCCCAGTGACGTGCCCACGTCCCAAGGCCTTGTGAATGGTAGAATGAAGGAGCAGGTGGACAGAGGCATGGGGATGGGGAGAAAATAACTGGGGTGACCATTGCCAACCCCAGGGAGCCAGCTCCCCTGCTGACTCCAATAGGCACCCCCGTTCGGCCCGATCCACCAGGGGTGGGAGGCCCCAGCACGTCAAGTCGGGGCCCACGGCAGCAGCACCCCCGAGCCCCATGGGGGCCCCGGCAATCCACCAGCCCCCAACCCAGGGGCATACCTAAATCCTTCCCAACATTCACACTGCTAACAAAATACATGTCACTAGACACCCAGGTTGAGTTTAGCCCCCCCTCCCCCTCAACGCCCTCCCCCCTCCCGTCCCAAGCGCACCCCGTTAAAAAGAGCGCCTGTGCTAGATGGTAAAAAGCCTCCCTGCCAATAAGAGACGCCCCAGGCACCGCCAGCGTCCGAGGGCCCCCGCGCCGAGGCCGGAACCAGGCGCACCACCGACTCGGGTACCCTGGACACGTCGCGCCAGGCCCGTGAGCAGACCGAAGTCCCAGGCGGCCAAACCTCAGACCGACATCCTCCAGCCTTGCTACTACCGCCCGATGGCCGGGAGGCAACAGAAAAACAGAAAATAGGTAGTTAGAGACAGGTTAGACGGGTAGCTAGGAAGAGACAGGTTAATGTTAGTAGTCAGGTAGAGTGTCAAAAGCTAGGAAGAGATAGGAAGAGGTAAAGTAGCTAGATAGAGATAGATTAATGTAAGCCAGGTAGAGAGTGTTAGCAACTAGGTCTCCTAGTAGCTAGGAGACAGGTTAATCTTAGTAGCTATGCTGCTTTGGGCTAGGCTGTTGGAGGACATTATTAGAGTTAGTTCCTACTTTCTCTCCTGCTTGTCCCCAACTGTCCCATGATGAGCTGTCAATTAAAGCCCTAACCTGTTTTATCTTAGTCTCTTCCTACAGTAGGTGCTCCTGACCCACCCTGCTTGACGACCCTGACTAAGATGGCATTCCAGTGGAGGAACGTTCTCCACGTCCTGCTACCAACTTCTGCTACTGCATCAGCTATGTTGCTGTTTCTGTGTCTCTGCTGCCTTCTCCAAACCCCAAACGGTCTCGGCAGATGACCGCTTATACTGAGCCTGGTTATGCTGGAGGTTTCTTCCTGTTAAAAGGGAGTTTTTCCTCTCCACTGTCGCTTCATGCTTGCTCAGTGTGAGGGATTGCTGAGAAGTCCCGACGCAATCTTCTGTGGTTCTCTAATTCCTAGATTAAACTTTGTATTGTAATAACTTTTCTTGTAAAGTGCCTTGAGATTACATTTGTTGTCAAATGGCGCTATACAAATAACCTGAATTTAATTGAATTGAATCACCTAAAGAACATTACCAGAGTCCGCCCCATTCCCCCTCCGGTCAATATGGAGACACTAATGCATGCTTTTATTACCAGTACAATAGATTACTGGTCTCCCCAAAAAGACTACCTCAGGTTTACAGCATCTACAAAATTCAGCAGCATATGTCCTGCCGAAGACCAGGAGGCAGGAGCACTTTACACCAGTCTTAAAATCACTGCATTGGCTCGCTGTATGTTTTAGGATCTATTTTAACATTCTGCTAATGTTTTTTAAGTGTCTTAAGGGTCTTGGGCCTTCTTATCTTTCAGAAATGCTTTCTTATCTTTCAGAAAAGGTTTCTTCCTGTTAAAAGGGAGTTTTTTCTCTCCACTGTCGCTTCATGCTTGCTCAGTGTGAGGGATTGCTGAGAAGTCCCGACGCAATCTTCTGTGGTTCTCTAATTCCTAGATTAAACTTTGTATTGTAATAACTTTTCTTGTAAAGTGCCTTGAGATTACATTTGTTGTCAAATGGCGCTATACAAATAACCTGAATTGAATTGAATTGAATCACCTAAAGAACATTACCAGAGTCCGCCCCATTCCCCCTCCGGTCAATATGGAGACACTAATGCATGCTTTTATTACCAGTACAATAGATTACTGGTCTCCCCAAAAAGACTACCTCAGGTTTACAGCATCTACAAAATTCAGCAGCATATGTCCTGCCGAAGACCAGGAGGCAGGAGCACTTTACACCAGTCTTAAAATCACTGCATTGGCTCGCTGTATGTTTTAGGATTTATTTTAACATTCTGTTAATGTTTTTTAAGTGTCTTAAGGGTCTTGGGCCTTCTTATCTTTCAGAAATGCTTTCTTATCTTTCAGAAAAGGTTTCTTCCTGTTAAAAGGGAGTTTTTTCTCTCCACTGTCGCTTCATGCTTGCTCAGTGTGAGGGATTGCTGAGAAGTCCTGACGCAATCTTCTGTGGTTCTCTAATTCCTAGATTAAACTTTGTATTGTAATAACTTTTCTTGTAAAGTGCCTTGAGATGACATTTGTTGTCAAATGGCGCTATACAAATAACCTGAATTGAATTGAATTGAATCACCTAAAGAACATTACCAGAGTCCGCCCCATTCCCCCTCCGGTCAATATGGAGACACTAATGCATGCTTTTATTACCAGTACAATAGATTACTGGTCTCCCCAAAAAGACTACCTCAGGTTTACAGCATCTACAAAATTCAGCAGCATATGTCCTGCCGAAGACCAGGAGGCAGGAGCACTTTACACCAGTCTTAAAATCACTGCATTGGCTCGCTGTATGTTTTAGGATCTATTTTAACATTCTGTTAATGTTTTTTTAAGTGTCTTAAGGGTCTTGGGCCTTCTTATCTTTCAGAAATGCTTTTACTATATGAACCCTCTGTCAGGATGTGTACAGTGGAATGTACGGACCTAAACGCAGAAGCTGAAGTGCAAGGTTATTTTAAGTGCTGATGATTGTTCTGATGGTGCTGGTGGCAGGAACGGAGTAACAGGACAAGCAGGACGAGAGTCATGACAACCTTACTGTCTCTGTGGTACTCTGGCAGCCGTCTACTTGTCATCCCTAAAGTTAGGACACACACTAATGGTGAGGCGTCTTTTCATTATTATGGAACTCACCTCTGGAACAGGTTGCCGGAGGACCTCAGAGCCGCCGAGCACGTTCATGTTTTTAAGACTAGGCTCAAGACTCACCTTTTTAGCCAAGCTTTTAACTGATATTGTTTATTATTGTCTATTAAATTGTTCTGCATGTTTTACTTAATTACATTTTTAGTTGAGCTTTTAGCCGACTTTTATTTATTAATATCTGTTTAATTGCTCCACATGTTTTATTTGATTACATTTCATCAATGTTTTACACTAAATAACTCTAAATGTTATCAGTTTTAAGATTTCAATCAGTATCTTACAACTTATCCTCATCATCTACTGTTTATTTAATATTTAAACTTTTCCTTTTAATCTCCCCTCCACTATTCTCTGTGGGAGCCCTGTGCGTCAGGAGTGGTGGGCAGCTGTGGCTGCTCTCCGGATAGTGCTTGGGTGGAGGTGGGGACTTAGCCTTACCTCCTCCAGGCGCCCTGAGTCAGTGTCTCTGCTGCTGTTGATCTGCTGCTGCTGATGCAGATGGCTTCCATGATGGCGTTTCGTTACCTGGCTCATCTGTACTCAGCCTAAAGTGGGTTTTTACTGTTGCTTTTAGGTATGTGCATGCATTGGAAATGGGTCCGAAGTAGGAGGGGTACAGCTGTTTGTTTTTATTCTGGGATTGGGGGGTTGTTTGTGGGGTCATTTTAATCTGTAAAGCACTTAAAAAATATAATTTTTTATGAAAAGCACTATATAAATAAAGTTTGATTTGATATCTAAGAGAATCAGCACTGAGATCTAACAAAACCAGAAAGTCCAGAAAGGAAGGTTGTCTGTATATGTATATGTCTGTAATTAGCTAAGTCATCCTAAACATTCCTGTCGTTACACAGACCAGATCCATTATCACAGACCAGAGCGGTGCTTTCCTCATCATCACACATGACTGAAGGGGCAATGTGGGTAAGCTGCAGACCTACAAGAGAGACTCACACTAATGGAGAAATGTAATAGGTCAGCATTTTTTATGTTAAATGGACTGGACTTACATTGGTTTTGCCTAGTCATATGGACTACCTAATAACGCTTTACACTGAAACCACATTCCTATCGAATTTTTTAAAGATAGATTCATCATATCAAACATAGGGCCAGTAACCAGAGGGAAGACTTCCTTAAATAATTTGGTCGGGACTGAGTCGCAACTCTTCTGTCTGTGTGTTCTGTCTGGAGCGTCTCTGCATTTTACACCGAAGCCCAAACAAATCTTTAAAAAAGGAAATTGTCAACTGGTCTGTGAATGCAATTGATCAAATCAATCTATTCAAAGTTATGCAGCAGGAAAGGGGATTCTGCTTGGCCGTCTCAGACGTATGAGTGGTTATGTACTCGACGCTTGAAAAAAGTGGCAGCCATTTTGTCTATCTGTACTGTCTCCTGAGGATATTGAGGATATCTGGATATTTGGATTCATGTTTGGACACTCCCATAGACTTCTATAGAAAAAATGGAATGCAGAAGTCACGTGGTTCATGCAGCTGCGAATAGTTCCAAAAATTAGCACCTCCGTCATTGAACACAGTTCATCTTCAGTGTTTCAGAAAATTGATGAAATTACAACATTTTTTGCATTGTAAAGCATTTGCTGACTGCTCTGTGCCGAAATACGTCAGCGGTGATATTTATTGTTGCCAGTTTTAGTTAACAAACTGTGTTAATGAGCTCGTTGTAGTTTAACTGCAGCCAGCTAGATGTAAGCAGGAGGGGTCTAGACAAGCTTGACGAGCTGGAGAATGTTTTCTTTAATCCTAATTTAATTTTTTAGGAGTATTCAGCACAGTTTAAAATAGGCTATAAACTTTTATATATTTTTATTTGTGATATTTTTATGCATACATTGTGTTGCTGGTAGCTGTATCTTGAATCAAAGATGGAAGCATAATTGGCGATACTATCAGTAGAGAAAAATATGATTATAAAGATGAATAATTATTTCATATTTTTCAGTTAAACCACATAAGACTGACTACAACTGAGCGACTGTGGCTCAGTGGTAGAGTAGTTGGCTTGCAATCAGAGGGTCGTAGGTTCAATTCCAGCTTCCATCGATGTGCCCCTGGGCAAGGCACTTAACCCCCAAATTCTACATTGTCCTACCGAGCCATGTTGGGTGTCGGTGTATGAATGCGAGTGTGATTGGGTGAATGCGGCTTCAATGTAAAGCGCTTTGAGTGGTCAGTAAGACTAGAAAAGCGCTATATAAGTTCAGTCCATTTACCATTTACAACAAACTGCTGAATCATAGGACATAAACAGGATTAATAAGGTAACAAAGTATGTTATTTTCTTGTTTTGCGTCCTCCAAAGTAGTAAGAGCTGAATCGAGACATTTGAAGAACAGTACTTGAGCAGCATATCTTTTGCAAAGTTGAAATGTAGCCTACTGTTGAATGTTTCATTTGCACTTGTTTTATAAAATGATCATTAGCGATCATGTGATTGAGTAGAGAATACAAGAAATGAAGGATTTTTAACAGTGACATAACCATGCTCTGTTCCTTCCTTTCTCAATATCTGAAAATATGATCACACTGTTAAAAGATGAATTCTTTAATAATAATAAGAATATTTGTCTTTGTAAACTGTCTGGAAACGTACAAATTAATTGAGGGAACAGTAAGGCTTGCTGAGCCCTGATAGAAAATGTTTGACTGTCATGGAGGTTATGTTCAGATATCTTCTGCCAGAGACCTCATTTTGCTCTTTTCCCAGGGACCTCCACGTTGTTTCCTGGACTCAGTCTTCTGTGCTGCTTCTGGACCCTTCATTCTGAGATCAACCAAACAAATAATCCTGATTTTTATTTCTATTGCTGGCAACCTTAGTCTCCTCTTCCTGGTATCATTCCTCCTGAGATCAGACCTGTCTGCTCTCCATGTCAGGCTGTACAGCAGTGAAGCAGGGTTTGAAATCCAATTAAAGGAAGCTGCTGTCACTAATACCAAGGATGACCATTAAGACTAGCAAATTTCAACATTGTACAAATTATATTATGATGAAGAATGGTACTTGACGTTCTAGTTCATAGCGTTAATTCCTCCCTGCGTCTGGCAATAGACAAAGTTGCCCCACTGAAAAAGAAGGTGGCCAGCCTTAGAAGATTAGCTCCCTGGTTTAATTCAGAGCTACATACCCTGAAGAAGAACGTTTGAAAACTAGAGAGAAAATGGCGCTCCACGCATTTACAGGATTCCTATTTAGTGTGGAAAAATAGTCTATTGCTATATAAAAAGAGCCTTCGAACAGCTAGAACAGCATATTATTCATCTTTAATCGAGGAGAATAAAAATAATCCTAGGTTTCTTTTTAATACAGTTGCTAAACTCACACAGGATCATAGCTCTATCGAGCCAACCATTCCCCAAGCTCTTAGTAGTGATGACTTCATGCAATTCTTTATAAATAAAATAGACTCTATAAAAAATAAAATAATTGGGAACCTTCCCAATATGCTTGCTTCCTCCCTAGTTAATGAGGCAACATCAAAAATGGTTGAACCTAATATATGCTTAAACTGCTTTAATGCAGCCGAACCTTCTGATGTACTAAAATTATTAGCTTCATCTAAACCTTCAACTTGCGTTTTAGACCCAATCCCAACTAAACTCTTAAAAGAAGTTTTCCCTCTGATCGCTGCTCCAATTTTAGATATAATGAATCTATCCTTAGTCAATGGATATGTACCACAGGAGTTTAAGATAGCTGTAATTAAACCTCTACTTAAGAAACCATCTCTTGATCAAAACGACTTAATTAACTATAGACCGATATCTAATCTTCCCTTCTTATCTAAAATTCTTGAGAAAATAGTTGCACACCAGATATGTGAGCATTTAAACAATAATGAGCTGTTTGAGAAGTTTCAGTCAGGCTTTAGAGCTCATCATAGCACTGAAACAGCTCTGGTGAAGGTTACTAATGATATTCTCATAGCCTCAGACAATGGACTGGTGACCATTCTGGTTCTGTTAGATCTCAGTGCTGCCTTTGACACTGTTGATCACAATATTCTCATAGAAAGGCTTCAAAGTGTCGGTATAATAGGAACAGCACTAGGTTGGTTTAAATCTTATTTGTCTAACAGATTTCAGTTTGTTCAGGTAAACAATAGATCTTCCTCAACCTCAATAGTTACTTGCGGAGTACCACAGGGTTCAGTGCTTGGGCCGATTCTTTTTACTATATATATGCTTCCTATTGGTAAAATAATTAGGCAGCATGGGATAAAATTCCATAGTTACGCAGATGATACACAGCTATATCTATCCATTAATCCTGATGAATCCAATCAGTTAGGTAGACTACAGGCATGTCTGGAAGACATAAAAACTTGGATGACTCTAAACTTCTTGCTTCTGAATTCTGATAAAACAGAAGTTGTCGTCTTTGGACCAGAAGCTGTGAAAAATAAACTACTTAGTCAACGCCTTCACCTGGACGGCATTAAATTAGCCTCCAGTAATAAAGCAAAGAACCTCGGTGTTATTTTTGACCAAGATATGTCATTTAGATCTCACATTAAAGAAGTCTCTAGGATTTCCTTTTTTCACCTTAGGAATATTGCAAAAATTAGAACCATCCTGTCCAGGAATGATGCTGAAAAACTAGTCCATGCCTTTATTACTTCAAGACTGGATTACTGTAACTCTTTATTATCAGGTAGTCCACAGAAAACAATTAAAAGTCTTCAGTTAGTCCAAAATGCTGCTGCTAGGATTCTGATGAATATTAAAAGAAGAGATCACATTTCCCCTGTTTTAGCTTCTCTTCACTGGCTCCCAGTAAAATCTAGAATAGAATTCAAGATCCTCCTTCTGACATATAAAGCTCTTAATAATCTAGCTCCATCATACATAAGAGACCTGATTGTTCCATATGTTCCTAACAGGGCCCTTCGCTCTCAGACTGCAGGTTTACTGGTAGTTCCTAGGATTTCTAAAAGTAGAATGGGTGGCAGATCTTTCAGCTATCAGGCTCCCCTCCTATGGAACAGGCTCCCAGGGTTGGTTCGTGAAGCAGACAATTTGTATATCTTTAAAACTAGGCTTAAAACTTTCCTCTTTGACAAAGCTTACAGTTAGAGATATGTTAATAGGTAGTGTTGGCTCCTAGTTACCATGCGATCGGCACTCGCTTCCGGAGAGTGTAGGGGCGCCAACATTTAAACCCCGGCGGGAAGTTTTCCAAAATAAAGTCAGAGCTGAGAGACAGAGAGAGAAAATAATGCACAGACACAGAATTTCTGTTTCACACTCATACACACCTGCAGATGGGGAACAGTCAGAACTGAGTTGAACTGAACTGAACCGTCGTATACAGGGCTGTACCATTTTTATTAAAGAAGAACAAAGAACGTATTCACATGTCTATTCTCCTCCCCCTAGATTTTTATTACACCAAACGTTTATTCTCAAGGTTTCCTGAGTTATCGCTGTAACCGTCCGGTCTGTTTATGACTGTCTACTCCCTACTCTGTTTCTTATCTCCGCATCCTACTTTTACAACATGCAATAAACTTTAGCCTAGAGTTTTACGACTTAAAAGCTTACCCCCATAAACAATACTTGACAAAAAATCTCTTTACCATCATGCAAGCTAATTAAAACAGACTTTTACTTTCTGAATACTAACTAAAGATTATATAAACATATTCAATACGAGACTGTTATATAAAGTAGCCCCAAAAAATATGAATCACGACAGTAGTTAGAGACAGGTTAGACAGGTAGCTAGGAAGAGATAGGTTAATGTTAGTAGCTAGGTAGAGTGTCAAAAGCTAGGAAGGGATATGAAGAGGTAGAGGAGCTACGTAGAGATAGATTAATGTAAGCCAAGTAGAGAGTGTTAGTAGCTAGGTCTCCTAGTAGCTAGGAGACAGGTTAATGTTAGTAGTCAGGTAGAGTATCAAAAGCTAGGAAGAGATAGGAAGAGGTAGAGTAGCTAGGTAGAGATAGGTTAATGTAAGCCAGGTAGAAAGTGTTAGTAGCTAGGTCTCCTAGTAGCTAGGAGACAGGTTAATGCTAGTAGCTATGCTGCTTTTGGCTAGGCTGTTGGAGGACATTATTAGGGTCTGTTCCTACTTTCTCTCCTACTTCTCCCCAACTACATGATGTGCTGTCAATTCAAGCGCTAACCAGTTTTCTCTTAGTCTCCTCCTACAGTAGGTGCTCCTGACCCGCCCTGCTTGACGACCCTGACTAAGATGGCATTGCAGTGACGGAAAGTTCTCCACGTCCTGCAACAAACTTCTGCATCAGTTCTGTTGTTCTTTCTGTGTCTCTGTTCTGTGTCTCTGTTCTGTATTCTCCAAACCACAGACGGTCTCGGCAGATGACCGCTTGTGCTGAGCCTGGTTCTGCCGGAGGTTTCTTCCTGTTAAAAGGGAGTTTTTCCTTTCCACTGTCGCTTCGTGCTTGCTCAGTGTGAGGGATTGCTGAGAATTACACGACGCAATCTTCTGTGGTTCTCTAATTTCTAAATTAAACATTGTATTGTAATAACTCTTCTTGTAAAGTGCCTTGAGATGACATCTGTTGTGAAACGGCGCTATATAAATAAACTGAATTGAAAATTGAAATAGTGAAGGTACTTATTAATTTAAGCTTGTTTTACATTTTACATTATATAGAATAAAATAAAATGTTTTGTAATTTCTTGTTTTTGCACAAAACTACATGTTTTACCCCATAATATGTCTTTAACCTAACAGTTTAATTTAAATAAAAATTTTAATCAATTTACTATTTAACAAGCTTCTCTTAGTCTCTACAAGCAGAATCAACTTGGTTATGGTATGTTTGCTTAGATCAGATGAAAAACAAAAAAATAAATGCTGAATCGTTAGGTTACCAACAGAAAATAATGAATCCCATATCATTAAACATCTACATTCATGTTTTCCTCCTAATTATTTAAAACTTCTTTAAAATAAGTAGTTTAGATCAGCTCTGTCATTCAGCTCACTTTCCATTTGACATCAGGCGAGGAGACAGACTGACATCTAGACATTGTTTGGGTGTATGAGTTTATCCTGGTAGCAGTAATATAGCATGTTTTATTGAAGGATTAACATCTGAAGGTAAGCTGGAGCACAGCTCGTAAACACTGGCATATTTAAGTAAATAGGACCAGATAAAGCCTCTTTATGCTAGCATGTAAATACCACCAGAAAGAGCTTTATACTGTGTATTTACACTACACTTTGGTTTTAAATGCATATTATTAAAAACATTGTAGATATGCTTATATTGAGTGCAGTGGAAGAGCATATGTAGTCAAAACAATTTCTTTGCAGTCCAGTTTCCCTCTTAATATACAGTAACAAATTTAATTTGTGCAACAAAAAATATATGTTTATGAAATATATTATGAAGTAATCAGTGCACATGATGTAATTTAGAGAAAATTGCAAGAAAAGTAAGAAAAAAAACTGTTTATTACTCCTTTACTGCTAGAAATCAATGACGGCGCTAGGGCATTTGGAACTATTGAGGGCTCCATGAACCACGTGACCGCGTGTCTGGTAGTTCAAAGTGTGTCTTAACTCTCTCTATTCAATGGCGCTGGCGAGATGAGGAGGTGCTGGAGGAGGGACCGTCATAGGAGGACAAGCTCCTACATGGGATGTACCACCGGAACAAAATTAAAGTGTCTGATCCCAAGAAATCCTACCAATGGTTAGAGAGGGCTGGCCTACAGGACACCACAGAGCCACTCATCCTAGCAGCACAGGAGAAGGCTCTGAGCACCACAGTGATAGAGGCTCAGATCTACATCACCAGAAAAGTCCCAAGACGTTGGCTATACAAAGGGGCACATGAAACGATCGCGCACATTAAAGCAGGATTTAAGATGCTGGCAGGGAAAGCATAAATGGAACGTCAAGTGGCTGGCATAGTGTACAGACACATCCGTGCAGAGTATGGGCTGGAAACCCCAAAGTTATAGTGGGAGACACCTCCAAAGGGGATCTTGTGGGACTTCAAAATACAGAGAGACAGGATTGTAATGGCGACCCAATCAGACATTGTGGTGGTAGATAAAGATTCAGAAGAAAGCCATTTTGTGTGTGGCAATACCAAGTGATGGTAACATCAAGAATAAGGAACATGAGAAACTTGAGAAAAACCAACAGTTCAGAGAGGTGCTACAGAAGGCCTGGAAAGTGAAGATCCCTGAAATAACCTCAGACATCTCAGTCCAGAAAAGTGCAGTATTTGGAACAGCAAAGATACTGTGCAGGACCCACAAGCTCCCAGGCCTCTGGCAGAGGACTCATGCTTTATGATGAGAATTCGCCCACGGAGGGCGAGCAGGGAGTTTATCACAGTACGGTAAGTATCAGTGTACAGTAAGCTCTATCAGCAAACTTTGAGCTGTTTGGACGGTAATATAACCTCTGTCAGAAAACTTTATCCTCTGTCAGAGTATCAAAGTACGATGGCAAGGGTATCAAAGTACTATGCCCTGTACAGAAACAATAACCTGTATCAGATTTCAGCAACCTGTGTCAGAACATGAAATTAGTATAATAAATAATTTGTGTCATGTAACTTATATCAGATAAAACTTTCACTGGTTTTAAGTATTGGAGTACTATAACCTATATCAGAGTTTTCGACATAGATTGACTGTATCAGAGTACTATAACATGTATCAGAGGACTTTATCTATTTTTTTATCTATTATATACATTAATTCAATTCAATTCAGTTTATTTATAGAGCGCCATTTGACAAAAAATGTCATCTCAAGTCACTTTTCAAGAAAAGTTATCACAACACAATGTTTAATCTAGGAATTAGAGAACCACAGAAGATTGCGTCGGGACTTCTCAGCAATCCCTCACACTGAGCAAGCATGAAGCGACAGTGGAGAGGAAAAACTCCCTTTTAACAGGAAGAAACCTCCAGCAGAACCAGGCTCAGTATAAGCGGTTATCTGCCGAGACCGTCTGGGTTTTGGAGAAGGCAGCAGAGATACAGAAACAGAACTGATGCAGAAGCAGAAGTTGGTAGCAGGACATGGAGAACGTTCCTCCACTGGAATGCCATCTTAGTCAGGATGGTCAAGCATTAGAGCACTTTAATCCATACCATAAACTCAGAATCTTTTAACCTACCATAGAGTACTATCATTAGATTACTAGAACCTGTATCAGAGTATCAAGATGACAGAACCTCTAGGGTACTTAAACAAGTTTTAGAGTATCAAAGTATAATAAGCAGTATTAGATACTAGAGTACTTTTACTAGTTTTATAATATATTTTCTTCATCAGAGTCGAAGAATATTGTCACCAATACCATAGTTCTAGAGTGCTATGACCATATCAGAGGACTTTAATCCTTTTTAGAATTTCAGATATGTAAAACATGTATGAGGATATCTGTTAGTTCACCCATATGAGAGCATTGGAGTTCTATATGTGATCTGAGAATGTCAGAGCATTTTGTATCAGCATATTGGAGAACTTTAACTTATTATTATTATTATTATTATTAATGGATCTCAATGTTGTATCATAAACAATTTGAAGTACCAGAACATTTTAAATGCAAAGAATGAATGGTCTAAGTTTATATAGCCTCATGCTAGTTATATTAACCACTCAAAGCAATATATACTATGGCCACTTTTAGATGGGTAGGTAACTTAGTGTTAAGTACCTTGCCCAGGGGAACACTGAAATACAATTGGGGGTGGGGGGGATCAAACCAACAAACAAACAAAAAAATAACCCACTTAATAAGGCAGAATCACCCCTAAAACATTTCAGAGTATTAGAGTAGTATATTCTATGTGAGTACTATAATCAGTAAAAGAGTAGTAAAACCCATGTTAAATCTTGGAGTACTATAACCCAATTCAGAGTATCAGAGTGATCTAACTTGCATCACACTAGCAGAGTACTGTAATCTGTATCTATTATCAAACTATCAGAATACTCTTCGTTATTGCCCTATAGACTTGTTTCTCAGCTGTTTCTGCAGGAATGCAGGGAATGATGACCGATGCCATCAGTCGTCTGATTGGCTGTTTCCTTGGGGTCTGCCCTAAAAGGAAAGGAGCCGAAGAGACAGCAAGGGGGAGAATAAGGAGGAGGATGCCTAAGCCTTGTTTGGACTGAAGATGCATAGAGGAGGTGGAGGCTTGATAAACTGGTAAGCAGCTTCCCAGATTCTCACTTCTGTCCTGCTTCTACCCCACATCATCCCTGCAGGTCCTGCACTGCCACGGTAAGACCTCATTTGCACTCTTTTGTGATCAAGACTTTTCCTCTTTGATGCCCTCTGGCTTCTCCATCTCTTACTTTGTTCCACAGTTAATTTCTAAGAAAATCCTCATCATCACACACCTTTAACCTGCAACTTCCATCTTCACTTCAAAGTAGGAGAAAGATTCCAGTTCTCTTTACCACCTCACTTCTGCCTTTTTTCTCCAAGTTTGTTTCCACTCCTCTCCTCTCTCCTTTTATGCTATAACGTTTTTTGCCTCTTCTCCCCGTTTTTACTGGTCTTTTCAATAAACATAATTCTTCAAGTTTCTCTCTTTAATGCTGTATCTGCTATACAATCTCTTCTCCTTCAGTTACCTGCATATCCTCTTATCTTAGTGATTTTTCTCTTGTTCACCTACTCTTCGATCAGTTAAAGACCTGTCACCTTTTGTTTTTTCTCCACCATTGGGACCCCTCAGCCATCCCAGGGGGAAGATCATGTTTTTTGTGCTTAAGCATGTTTTTACTCATGTTCTAAGCTCTCACTGACAGCCTAATTATGTCTCAAGAGCCGTGTTCCTGCAGCAGATGTTCAGTCCATCAATCTAAATTGCTTTTATTAACCAAACACAATGTTTTCTGGTTCCCAGTGTTCAGACCCTTATCTGTTATAGTGTTTGTCCTTGTTTCATTAAAATCCCAACCAGAAATGGTGTACCCTGAAGAATCTCATAGGACTGGTCACTAAGAAAATTATTTAAAACATGAACATTAAATATATTTTGGTGTGTTCTTAATCTTCTTTGACAGAACATTTGGATGTCTATACGGAAAACAACAAAAGGAAATAATTTAGATAGAAACTACAGAAAGGCAGAAATTCTGGTGAGATCTGACAAAACAGATAAATTTGTAGGACTTTAATTAGAAATTACAGGTCTGCTCTGACCATAATCTTTGCAGCTGCTTTATTTAGGTATGTGTTTGAACTAGTGAAAATGTTTGTTTTTAGAAGTTTGGTTGCTACAAAGTATTTTAAATCACAGTAATCACAGCTGGAGAACTGGGATTTTTTTCCTCCATTGTCACTGCATGCATGCTCAGTATGAAGGATTACTGTGAAGTCAACGACTTGATGCAATCTGCTGTGTTTCTTAAATAACTTTTTTAAAACAATTAAAACAATTGATTGAACTTATTCTGCTGATGACTAGGATCCATTAGAATTTATGCATGAAATGGACATGGATTGAAAGTAATTTTATTTGTAAATTGCCTTGATATTACATATATTGTAAATTAATTAATTAGTTATAAACTAAACTGATTTTCACTGAATACTGGTGAGCACTGGGTTTCTTATGAAAAAGATTAGCTTTCCATAGGAGACCACAACTCTGCTTCTGAGCCAAACTGAGTCTGCTGTCCCACTGTAATCGTATTGAATGTTTTTACTCCATCATCTCTAGATCTGTGTTCGGTTTCCAGAAAATCACTTAACTTATCTTATATTTAGTATCTGGAACAGATTTCCATTGTTTCCATTTCCATTGCAAAAAGCTCTTTAAATTATATTAGAAAGTAAAAACAGAAGAAAAATAAGTTTGAGTAATAATAATCTTTTCCTTTTTTTTCTGGCACCAAGAGGTTTCTGTGAATTCTTTTTCATCTAAGGAAACCAGGGTAATATCAAGTCCTTCTGGATAAGCATGTAGCAGCAATATAAAGGAAAAATCCCCTTTAACATGGAGAAACCTCCAGAGCCTTACTCAGAGTAGGTATCTGCCAGCAGAAGTGAAACAGCAGAGCAAACTCAAACACACAAAGCCCTAGGTTTGTCCCAAGGCTTCTCCTGCAACATAATGTAATGTTCGGGGTTCTGTGATGTTCTCCTGAAGTTAATTCAGGAGAGGAGAAGCAGCTACTGCAGAAAGGATTTGCAGTTAAGAAAAAATACCAAAATAGGTTGACTGGGAAAAAAGGAGTAGCAGAGAGGGTCAGGCAGAGCTCAGGACAATGTTAATGCACAAAGGCCTATCCTACAGTAGAAAGAGCAGAAATATTTAGTTATTCGAGTTCATGACTAAATATGGAACAAAGCGCTGTGCAGGGAGAGGAAGATGAAGAGAGATGAGGCAAGGCACATGGAGTAGAGTGGGGCAGGGTGAGCCAGAGCCAATGCAGGAAGAAAGACTGCATACCAAACACAGGCAGGAGTCTACTCATGACCGAAATAGGAAGTTTTCTCTGAGTAGAAGGTCATGTGACCATCTCCCAGCTCCAGCGTTGGTGATGCTGCAGAGCTATGATTGATTTCATTCAGATTTTCTTCAACCAAGTTACTCTTTAAGAAGAAATGTGATTTTAGAATACAACTGGTTAATCTGGATGTTGAAGCCTCAGTTTCACTGTTTCAGATTGAATAAAATGTAATCATCCATATCCTCCTGTTTCAGTGTGAAAGTTTATGAATGGCTTCAATATAAGAATTTACAAACAAAAAAAACAGTAAATCTGTATTTAAATAAGGTAAAAAAGTGGTATATATTTTAAAAGATTTCATATTTAATTTGATAATAATTACTAGGCAGTTTGTGGAAGCTAAATACATTTAAATGAGCTTTAAATTGGGATCACAAAGCAGCTGTAAAGTCAACTAGTTTATCATGTCATTTTAGATAGATAGATAGATAGATAGATAGATAGATAGATAGATAGATAGATAGATAGATAGATAGATAGATAGATAGATAGATAGATAGATAGATAGATAGATAGATGAATAGCAGAATGTGGTTTCAGTGTAAAGCGTTATTAAGTAGTCCATATGACTAGGCAAAACCAATGTAAGTCCATTCCATTTAACAAAAAAATGCTGACCTATTACATTTCTCCATCAGTGTGAGTCTTTCTTGTAGGTCTGCAGCTTACCCACATTGCCCCTTCAGTCATGTGTGATGATGAGGAAAGCACCGCTCTGGTCTGTGATAATGGATCTGGTCTGTGTAAGGCTGGTTTTGCTGGAGACGATGCTCCTAGAGCCGTCTTCCCCTCTATTGTTGGCCGGCCCAGGCACCAGGTGATTGTTGATTGGTCCACGCTCACGTCAATTATGACACAGGCAATAAGACAGGTGTGAACTGACAGATTGTGTGTATGTGTGTCAGGGTGTGATGGTGGGAATGGGACAGAAGGACAGTTATGTGGGAGACGAGGCACAGAGCAAGAGGGGAATCCTCACCCTGAAGTATCCTATTGAACATGGAATCATCACCAACTGGGACGACATGGAGAAGGTCTGACACAAGCACATGCAGACATCTCTGTACATGTGGACAATGTAAAGAGATGTGATTGACTTCTACTGATTTTACTATGCCTAGCCCAGACACTTTCCTGAACCCGAACCATTTGTGGCACAAGCCTAACCCTAACCTTAACCAAAACATCATTCACCCCACAATTGTAAAGCTAACTAGTAGAGCTCAGTCTCTTGTTTAACATTGTGGCAACCTAGCAAAATATCCACAAAATGCTGGTGGCCCGTCAAAGGTTGGATTTCACAGCTATATATTAAGCTGTATATAGACATACGCACACACAAACACACATGTGACACCTCCTCCTCACCTGGTTCTCTCTCCTCTCTGATTGGTCAGATATGGCATCACTCTTTCTACAATGAACTGCGAGTGGCTCCAGAGGAACATCCAACCCTGCTGACTGAGGCGCCACTTAATCCCAAAGCAAATCGAGAGAAAATGACTCAGGTAGTTTAAGCAGTGTGCACAGTTTAAAAAAAAAAAACTGAACCAACAAACCAAAGAAAGTCTGGTTCCTGTGAAACCCAAAGATCCTGCAAGATATTATGGTTGATCTGTCATGTCTGTACTCTGTTGACTAAAGCAGCAGGTTCCTGCATCTGATCTGCTGATATAATCTTAATTTACAACCTTTGGTGTTTAATCACATTCCAGCTCCTGTGACTGCACAGAGGCAAATGGAGCCAGCAAGGGGCTGGGAATTTTGGCAGTGGTGGGAAGAGAATAGTCCTCAGTTCTCTGCACAAGGTTGCTTCTCCTGCAACCGATCATCTCCCACAGCTACCAGTCACATGTTGGTTCTGTCACATGGATGGAATCCCTGAATCAATTGATTTTATTGAACATTTCCTGAGCATTTCTAACACACCTAAAGTACTTTAAAGCTCAAAGCTTCACAATAGTTCAACAGCAGCTAATTTGGCATAAAAAAGTAATGATAAAGTATCTCTTTAGAGCTCACATTTCCCTTAGAAAAACTGGGATTTAAGTTAAAAACATCTTTAACCATGAATTCACATGGATTGATAAGTTCCTCTAAAGTCAGATCAGTAGGTGAAAATTAACCAACTGTGAGACCTTATCTCCAAATTTAATCATGAATCCTAGGAATAAAGTAAATCTGATTTATTATTGCTTTTTTTGGAGGATATTTTATCCCAAAAAAGTCCCCTTGTCCCAAGTCTAAATTGGAATGTGTTGGGACATAGACTCAGGAAATGATATGAACAGTTGAAAGGATCTGAGATGTAACACCTTTTCTGAGCTAAAGCTGAAAAAATTGACTCCGATTGTATGGTTTATCCTATGTTAATATGTATGTTCAGATCATGTTCGAGACTTTTAATGTTCCTGCCATGTACGTGGCCATCCAGGCAGTCCTGTCGCTGTATGCCTCTGGGCGCACCACAGGTTGAACCACACTTTCTTCCTTCACCTTTTTCCTTAAGACCAGTGTTAATTGTGTTTGATACAAAGCACAGGTTGAAACCAGTTGAGGAACACCTCCATTATGTTCTCCAGGTATTGTTTTGGACTCAGGTGATGGTGTCACCCACAATGTCCCAATCTATGAAGGCTATGCCCTCCCACATGCCATCATGAGGTTGGACCTGGCAGGCCGCGACCTCACAGACTACCTCATGAAGATCCTAACCGAGCGTGGCTACAGCTTTGTCACCACAGGTATTCTCCTTGATTGACACACCTGATACACACCTCATCATTGTGGTCTGGTCCTTCATGTTGACCTATCCTGCAGCTGAGAGAGAGATTGTGCGCGACATTAAGGAGAAGCTGTGCTATGTGGCTTTGGACTTTGAGAATGAGATGGCGACGGCGGCCACTTCTTCTTCTTTGGAGAAGAGCTATGAGCTTCCTGATGGTCAGGTGATCACCATTGGCAATGAGAGGTTTCGCTGCCCAGAGACACTCTTCCAGCCATCCTTTATTGGTCAGTCATGCGTTCATGTTAACACTAGTTAACTGATAATACATTTGTACAGCTCTTTTATTAAGTTAATTAGGACACAGCCACATATTTGTTTGAAATTTTTTGCAGGTATGGAGTCGGCTGGAATCCACGAGACAACCTACAACAGTATTATGAAGTGCGACATTGACATCCGTAAAGATTTGTATGCCAACAATGTGCTGTCAGGAGGAACCACCATGTACCCAGGAATAGCTGATAGAATGCAAAAGGAGATCACAGCGCTGGCTCCCAGCACCATGAAGATAAAGGTAAACTCTGTGCTCATAATCAATCCCAGAATCCAGAATGAGTTCAATTTTTTAATGTGACAGAATGGGTATGGTATACAACTTCTTTTGACTAAAGCCAATTATCTGATATCTTTGAGTGAAGTAACTAAATTAAAATCTGTATATGGGTTTAAAGCATTTCTTGGTAAACAAAAACATCGCTAATTAAACCCTGTAGAGCAGTGTTTCCAAACTTTAGAAGCATTTTCTCATAACACAAGTATCCCTTAAGCCAAATGTGTTGACGATTCTCCTTTTCAGTAAAAACTAACGCAATACAGTTTCCATACCAGTAACCAAATAAAAATTACTTTTGCATGCTACTGTGCATTACCATTTTTGTGATCTTCTTTAGCAAAAATATATATTTGGTACGCAAGCTCAACAGTGCCAAAAACAGTAGAACAAGCAACAATAGCGGTAATTAATCTGAAAATTAAGCAGCTGATTATCTCATCTATGGAGAGACTACCTCCATTCCACCTCATCCCAAATGTGCTCTATTGAATTAAGATGTGGTGACTGTAGGGGCCATTTGAGTACAGTGAACTCATTGTCATGACCAAGAAACTAGTCTGAGATGATTTGAGCTTTATGACAAGGTGTATTATCCTGTTTGAAGTAGCCACCAGAAGATGGGTACACTGTGGTCATAAACGGATTGACATGGTCAGCAATAATACTCAGGTAGGCTGTGGTGTTGCAACGGTGATGAATTTGTACTACCGGGCCCAAAGTGTATCAAAAAATGTCCCCCACACCATTACAAGCAGCAGCCTGAACCATTGATACAATTCAATTCAATTCTAAGAGAATATTATGATCAACTGTGTCAAAAGCAGCACTGAGATCTAACAAGACCAGAACAGTCCCAAATCCAGTATCTGAGGCCATTAGAATTTCATTAGTAACTTTCACCAGTGCTCTTTCAGTGCTATGATGAGCTCTAAAACCTGACTGAAATTCTTCAAACAGGTTGTTGCTGTTTAGAAGCTCACATACTTGATTAGCAACTATTTTCTCAAGAATTTTGGATAAGAAAGAAAGGTTGGATATAGGTCTGTAGTTAGCTAAATCATCTTCATCCAGGGATGGTTTCTTAAGTAAAGGTTTAATTACAGCAACCCTAAATTCCTGGGGCACATATCCATTTATTAAAGATAGATTCTTCATATCTAGAATAAGGCCAGTAACAAGAGGGAACACTTCCTTAAATAATTTGGTTGATATTGGGTCTAACATACAAGTTGAGGGTTTAGTTGAAGCTAATATATAAGGCAGAATGGATCCGTGCTTTCATTTTGTTGATGCCAAATTCTGACCCTACCATCTGAATTCATCAGATCAGGCAACATTTTTCAAATCCTCTATTATCCAATTTTGGTGAGCCTGAGCAAATTGTAGCCTCAGTTTCCTTTTCTTAGCTAACAGGAGTGGCATTCAGTGTGGTCTTCTGCTGCTGTAGCCCATCTGCTTCAAGGTTCCACATGTGTGTTCAGAGATGCTCTTCTGCATACTTTGGTTGCAACGAGTGGTTATTTGAGTTACTGTTGCCTTTCTATCAGCTCAAACCAGTCTGGCCAATCTTCTCTGACCTCTGGCATCAACAAGGCATTTTCACCCACAGAACTTCTGCTCACTGGATATTTTCCCTTTTTCAGACCATTCTCTGTGAACCCATAAAGATTATGGAAAATAAGAATTTGGTCACTAACAGAAATTTATCTCAGTACTTTGTTATATACCCATTGTTGGCAAATACAGAGGTCAAATGTTTTCTGTAAGTCTTCACAAGATTTTCACACACTTTTGCTGGTATTTTGGCCCATTCCTCCATACAGATCTACTCTAGAGCTGTGATGTTTGGGGTTTCCAGGCTGTTCCTATGCTGGGTTCAGTATTCCCTTGGGTATTCATTAGGCATAACACATCCCAGCCCGATTTTTCTTTTTCTTTAACAGGGCACAAAGAATGCTGTCTAATACCTGATATACATCACCTAAGAAATTAAATATTTTCACGTACTCCCTGTAATGTGCTCACGCACCACTAGAGGTACGTGTATCCTGGTTGGGAATTAGTGCTGCAGAGCTTCACATGCAATTCAAAATAGTTGTTTGTCCTATTAATAGACAAAAATGTAAAGTATCATTTAAGTTAATCAAAACCATGAATACATGTTTAAAGGTGCTAATTCGTCGTTTTTAACCCCGTCATTCAGATCATTGCCCCCCCAGAGAGGAAGTACTCTGTGTGGATTGGCGGCTCTATCCTTGCCTCCCTCTCCACCTTCCAGCAGATGTGGATCAGTAAGCAGGAGTATGACGAGGCTGGACCTTCTATCGTCCACCGCAAGTGCTTCTAAGGAATCTGCCACCCTTCCCCAGGTCTATGTGTTCTTCAGTCTCCCCGCTGTTTCCAGCTTCAGCACTGCCTTCATGTTAACTTGCACTGAGCACCAGCTACTAAACCCAAGTTAGCCCCCCCAGGAACAGGTGGAGGAGTTGCTTTGGTATAAAGAGGTATTTCTGTGTGATGCCAAAAGCTCCCCGCTCATTTAACAGTTAAAAGGGAAGTGATGTGTTTATTGCTGGACTTCATTGGTTAATTTAATAAACATATCCCCAACAGCTCACTTTCAAACTGTGAGTTTGCCACATTATCCTCCCACTGTAACTAAACCCTTCCTTGCTCCATGTGTGTTAGAAATTAAGCTTGAATATTCCCCAGGAGCAGAGCACACTTGCACTGCATTACAATGATGCCACAGCATGTACATCAGATGATCATGAGGTGTGGCCTCGCAGAAGGTGTGTAAGCACCATAGGCCTGACTGTCCAGAAAGAAATAAAAAGCTCTAATAAAACTAGTTTTTTTATTTATTTCTTTAATGTAGCTGTAGATATTCTTTGTGTATACCAAGTTTTAAAGGCAAAAAACTCTTTACCATAAAGAGTTTACAACACAAGCTGTACTGTGATAGTGGAAGTTGTTTAGATGTGTATACTACTGGGACTTATAATAATATGGAGTTTATTGCCTGGTGATATTTTTGCAGGTTTTCATATCCAACCTGATAAATTCCCTTGCATGATGAAACAGCAGGGTGTAAAAAGCCGAGATTTACAGAGATCTTTCTATAGTTTTTCCTTTTAATACACTTTAAATATCTTACAAATACTGCTAATACTGAAGTAGTGAATTAACTTCGAGTAGTTTGACTAGTTGAGTGTAAAAGAAAAAACTGATTCATATTTTAATGTGTGTTAAGTGAACCACAGAGCCTTCCACTTTTGGAGCTGCAATGAATTGGATTGGTAATGAATATAGTGATCCTGTCATAGTATGGCTGAAGCTGAAAGTGCACCACCTTCATTTTTAATTTAATGTTCAAGTAAAACTGTGACGGTAAAAACAATTATTGGTCTAAGGGACCAGTCAGTTAAAGGGGAAATTTATTTCAATCTGGACCTTATTTGTAGCACGCATTACGTTCACCTACTTACCCAGACAGGTTTGGAGCCACCTTGAGTACTTTGGGAGAAGTTTATATCCAGTCGCGACCTGCGTATATATATAATGTGAGTCGTGGGGGCACGGCAAGTGCTACCTCTACATAAGGCATTATCTGCCAAAAAACGATTGGTTCCAATGTTTTGTTATGAATTGGTAGCACTATTCCCCTTTGAGTTTGGGGCATCTCTGAAGAGCTTTTTTGTTATCTGCAGGGGTGTTTTGCTGTCTTATAATCCAACTACACTAACACACGATCTAAAAGATGTCGCTGCCATCTGAATAAAATGATTAAGTGGACTAAGACTAAGAAAATGAAAGTAATACATGCTAAGAAAAAGGTCCATGTTGAAAAAAACAACAAAAAAAACGCCCCCTTTAAGGTTTCTGTACCAGTACAGATCATCTTGAGAAGTTGATTTATCTCTTCGGTACAGGGGCCATAACCTGTTGGCTCCCAGTCTAGAACCACCCATGTGCAGAAAAGTGAAAAAGGATAACTTATAAAGCCTCATGGATCATTAATTGTAGCAACGGATAAGCTATTTAATTATATCTGTCAGAACACAGCACTATTGAATAAAATTGCAAAATATTAGCCTCAAAATCATCAAAAGTTGTCTGAAATACTCATCTCACTATCCATCAGCTTGGGATGTAGTTAAAGGAATTCCACTTCTACACCTTTCTGTATTTCTTCCAATCACTCTATATCTCTGTTGCAACCTGCTGATGATTCCTTTAGCTCAGTGGCAACTTCCATCCAGGAACATGCTGTTTGAAGCCTTCCAGTGGCATGTTATACTGTAGATCAGTTGTTAGGTGTTGTCTTGATCTCATGATGTCAAAATGTGAACATCATGACGGGGGACTGTTTCGGTACCAATTCTGATTAAACCAGAAAAATTCTTTGGTGGTTCAGGGATCAAACACCTGTAATGAATTTTCCTTGGAGAAAAGCAAGTTGTGCAAAAAGTAAAAAAGTAAAGAAAAGAATGAAACATCAAATTAAGAAAATTCTAAGAGAAATTGAAAATAAAAATTCACAACAATTTATTGATAAATGATTTAATTTTATTCCTTGGATATTATCCTTCTCTGAAAAGTAATTTCAAAGTTTTCCACACATAATTTTTGGATTCTAAATAGCTGTTTTAATTGAAAGCTTGAGGAGTAATGAGGAATTCAGCAGAGGAAGGTGGTTCAGATGATTTTAACATTCTTTGAACCAGCTTGGTTCCATCAGCCAGACGGAAAACCAGTGCCGTTGCCGGGGGGGAGGGGTTACGCTAAGGCTGGGAGGCTCTTGTTTCTATCGAACAGTCTGGAGCTCTCAACTGTTTCTCTCCCAAGATTAAAGTACTAATTTATTTAACTTTCAAGCAAATTTTAGAAAAAAAATTTATTAAATAACTCTCTCGCCGAAAAATTACAGAATGTTATGGGGAGAATAACACAGGCATATAATTTTAACCAAATTGATTCAGGGTTGGTTAAAAGTTGAATATGGAACATTTTCATAAAAAAAGCTACATAAAAAAACAAAATACATCCACTGGGCTTTTAGAAGGGTGCAGCATATAAGTATATTTCCTTAAAAAGTTATATTCAAATCAAACTATAATAAAATGTACATTTAAAATGGGCACGACCATGACATTATGTTTACATCTTAAATGTTCCATATCCAACGTTTAACAGGAATGGTCGCAACTTCTTAGTTCTGTTATACCATTTTTTTTTAGCTTTTAGGGAGACAGAATTATACAGTCTTATGTTTGCCATTGCAACAAGATAATTAAAACATTAGTTTCTTTTTTGGATTCTGCCACATCTTAATGTACTGTACCTTGGGTCTTTTTTTGGAACACTGACTGGATCAGGTGAGCAGTTAGAAATGCTACAGGTGGCAGCATGTACAGCATTGTTAACACCTTGAGTACTGTTTACAGACATAACCCCAGTAGCCTGGGGGGAAGAAACACAGTTTTCCTTCACAGGGTCTAATGCAGCTGCAGGCAGCCTGTCAAGTCAGAGATAAAACCTTGAACACAAAAGTAAAACGTGCAGACTGACCGCTTAGTTCATCTTTTCTTTGACTGTTTTCATGACTGCTCTCATGACATAGCTGTGTGCAGAAAATTAACCACTATTAAAGGGGTTAATTACATGTATTGGGTTTAAAAAACAAATGCAAACAAAATAAAATGATGATTACACAGCAGATTTAAAAACTTGTGTTTATGTAAAGTTCAGACAGCTGCAGCATAATTTGCTCTGGATGTTTCAATGTCAAGGCACTCAATCACAGACTTCTGATGTTTGTTTAGATGTAGTAAACCCATCTGCATCACATTGAAAAGAGCAGTCACACGTATACATACATAAACACACACACATGCTGGGACAGCACGTTCACAGCTTCTTTTTCAGAGTAAAAGCATGGCAGTAAACAAATGGACAGTTCTTCACTTCTGTCACCTGAGGTCCAATAGGTTGAGCTTGTACTCCTTGACCACCACGTGTTTACAGACCTGAGAAGACCAGAGGAGCTGGAGTTATGAAAGGTGGCAGGTTAGTAAAAACTGGATTAATCAATATAGTGAAAAAAATATCTGAATATGGTAAGGACATAAATCCAAAAAAACAAAACAGGCAAAGGCCAGTAATTCCATTCCCACCAATCAGATTGCCTTTAGCTCATGAGCGGAATCTTTATTTCTACTTTTAACAAGAATCTCAATATTTCTGAAAGCTACATTTATTGCAAATCTGTAAGAGAGAAACTGACGAACAAAAGCAGGGTTTGCCCATGTAATGAGCAACTATCCAGTAGCTTTTGGATGTTTTCTTTCTGTAACTATATCGATAGATTTGTTTCAAAAGTCAAGACAGCAATTTTCTCTTATGCGAGTGCATAAAATCCACTCATGCGACCATACACCTTCTTCGCGAAAGAATTGGGAGCCTAACGCCGGGTTCGTACCGGCCACAGAAGTGCCGCAAAGTGGCACACTCGGACAAATCACGCTCTATCTGCTACCCCGTTCACACCAGATGCGTATTTCTCTACGGCGCTAAAGAGGCACTTCTACTCAGCTCTTACCAGGAAGTTTGTACATTTCTTTAATTTATCTGTTGTCAAGACACACATCCAGAGAGTAAGTATGAGCAGTAGACAGTAGTAGTTGAAATATACATTTTTGTTCATCTACTCTTCACATTTATTAAATGTAGTTTCTTTTTGAAGGTTTCCCAGTACAAGTAGGCAGGAGGAGACCGGTTTATTTTTGCTTATTTTCATCTATTTTCTACTTAGATACACACATTTTATTGCATTTTTATATTGAAAAAAGTATTTTATTTCCACAATTGACCGGATTGCCTCGTCTGTCTTGATGTGACTTCCTGCCAGAACTGGCACAGATCGCTCGCGGCTCACGCACAAAATACACCGGACGCCGTAACGATCGCAAGCCGGCCGTGGAGGTCCAAGGTGTTTCGTGACTAATGTGAACGAAGCCATAGCGTAATCTATGGTCATGTGGTCTGATGAGACAAAAGTGGAGCTTTTTGGTCTAAACTCCACTCACCTTGTTTGGAGAAAGAAGGATGAGTACAACCCCAAGAACACCATCCCAAGTGTAGTGGTAACATAATTCTTTGGGGATGGTTTTCCACAAAGGGCGTAGGACGACTGCACCATATTGAGGGGTGGATGGATGGGGCCATGTATTGTGAGATCTTGGCGAACAATCTCTCTCCCTCAGAAAGAGCATTGAAGATGGGACGTGGCTAGATCTTCCAGCATGACAACGGCCCAAAACACACAGCCAAGGCAACTAAGGAGTGGCTCCATAGGAAGCCTAGCCAGTCTGCAGACCTGAATCCAATGGAAAATCTTTGGAGAGAGCTGAACGTCCGTGTTGCCCAGTGACAACCCCGACAATTGAAGATCTGTATTGAGGAGTGGGCTAACATCACTGCTGCAGTGTGTGCAACCTTGTGAAGAACTACAGAAAACGTTTGATCTTTATAATTGCAAACGTTTTAAAAATCATCCACTGTGATTTAATAAATTTTTGTTTTAGATTCTGCCCCTCACAGTTAAAGAGTACCTTTAAAACAAACAGACTGCTACATGCTTTGTAAGTGGGAAAATTTCAAAAATCAGCAGTGTATCAAATACTTGTTCTCGCCACTGTACTTTGGTCCCAGGTCCCTGCAGGTCGTTCTGGGATTTTTGCTCACCGTTCTTGTGATTGTTTTGACCCCATGGGATAAGATCTTGCATAGAGCCCCAGATCGTGGGAGATTAATTGTTCTCTTGTATGTATTTCGTTTTCCAATAATTGCTCCCACAAGCTACTTACCTATTGCAGATTCAGTCTTCTCAGCCTGGTGGCAGGTCTACAATTTTGTTTCTGGAGATGGCTCTTTAATCTTGGCCATAGTGGAGTTTGGAGTGTCACTGTTTTAGGTTGTGTACAGGTGTCTTTTATACCGATAATAAATAAGGTGACCAAATACTTATTTTCCACCGTAACTTGGAAATAAATTCTTTAAACATCAGACCAAGGGATTGTCTTGATTTTTTTCTGAAAATTACACTCCTCTCTCATCTTCTTAAAGAGTAACTAATCCCCAAGACAACTTTTTTTGCATATAAACTGTATAAATGGCTCTTTACTAATGCAATCTTTCAGTTTAAGGGTATTTTTTGACATTTTCATGTAAACTTTTTGGTCTAAAAATGTCTTAGTGCTGCCACACATGGTCAGTGTGTGGCTACTGCATTTGAATTTTGTCATTGGCTGAGAGTGGAACATCTTTTTCATTGTCTTACTCACAGGCATGGTCTCACAGAGATGCCCTCCCTCTCTCACACACTCGCCCAGCCCCGTGATGATATCTTGAGTGCTACATGCTACGGAAGCTATGCTGAGAGAAACAGAGAAAGCTGAAATCTGTGTATCGCACTTTGGAGGACCACAAACGCCAGGCGGTTTAAAGCCATAAGTTATAACTTATATGTTTTAAACACACTATGAATAAGGAATCAAATGCTGCCGCCTTGTTTCCCTCCAAAGCTAATTAGCCTCGATGCTAGCTTTCTGCTCTCTGTTTGCTTGCTACTATGCATGCTTACAGCTTCAGGCGGCGCTGACTCAACGTCTCAAACTGATACAGCATTTGGGCGCTGCGCTCGTTGGGCCTCCCTCTGCTGGTCGGCGGAGAAGAGACCTCGTGATTTCTCTCTTTACCAGAGGTAAAGAGGGGCTTTATGAAGTTCGCCAGCCCCACACCATATTAGTTCGAGTTGGACTGTCTTCCAAAAAAACAATTCGTTTTCTTTTCTTTTTTTCTTTTCTTTTTTTTTTAATTAATCATATTTATTTGCTTTCTTTTTTCTTTTTTTTCTTCCAAACTTTGTTTATTAAGTTTTGTTCAGGAAATACACAGTCATACAAGTCATCCAAAATGTAAAACAAGAACTGTACTGTGGAATCCCATTGAATACAAAACAAAACAAACACACACACACACACACAACAAACCCCCTATAGACAACCTCCAGCCACTCATGTCACAACAACTATAAACCATAAAACAAGGTTCATTCAATGTAATGTCCATACAAAACATGAGAACATAAATTAATAAGTAATTAAAAAAATAAACAAAACAGTAGAAACGTAAGTAACTTAACTAAAATCTGGAAATTAAAAATGAATAAAAATGAATGAAAGACTAGTCAGGGACAGAAGGAAAATTAGTTTGTCCCACTAACGGCAGCAATGGCCCCCATTTTTGTAAGAATTTATCAGGGGACCCCCGAAGTGACATCCTAATTTTCTCAAGTTTGACACAATAAAGAGTATCTCTGAGCCAGTGTATGTGGGAAGGTGGCTGTGGTGATTTCCAGTTAAGTAAAATGACTTTCCTGACCAGAATAGTCATAAATGCGAGAGAATCCTTCTGGGAAGAGGACAGAGATGGTGGTCCTGAGAGAACCCGAAGCAAAGCGCACAAGGGATTTGGGTCAATTTTCTCACCAATCACACCTGAAATAACAGCAAACACCTCACTCCAGAAACTATGTATCTGAGGACACAGCCAGAACATATGCACAAGATCTGCAGGTGATTGATGGCATCTATCACAGGCTGGGGAAATGGAACTATACATTTTAGCCAGACGGACCTTGGTGTAATAGACACAATGAACAAGTTTACATTGTATAAGAGAATGCCTCGCACATATGGAAGATCTGTGCACCTGTGATAAGATTTGTGACCAAAGCTCATCTGGTATAGGCTCTCCTATATCATCCTCCAATAGGGTCCTTATTGAGTTTAATGATTCTGTACCCATTGAAACTATTCGATTACAGAGAACCGAGATGGAGCCTTTCAACTTGAGAACAGGCAAGAGCAAGGCATGTTAGTAATAGTCTTCAGGTAAACTAGGAAAAGTAAGGAAATTACTTCGAACAAAGCTGCGGACTTGTAGATATCTAAAAAAAATGCTGAGAAGGAAGATCAAATTTGATTCTAAGTTATTCATAAGTGGCAAAGATACCGTCAATAAACAGGTCTTTAAAAGTCTGAACACCAAGGTTTGCCCAGGCTGTGAAGGTCTTGTCTGTAAGAGAAGGAAGAAAAGTGTGGTTTGCAACTAAAGGAGCATGAGCGGAGAAAAGTTGCAAACCAAAGTAGCACCTGAGTTGGATCCATATCTTTAGAGAGACCTTTACTACAACATTTTTTGCATAAACTGTAGTTGAGGATATGATCGACGAGTACAGAAGAGCCCTAAGAGATACAGAGTGTACAGAGTTTGTCTCCATGACCAGCTAGTCAGGTAAGGAGGAAGCACTGCTTTGAAGCCAGTAAAGAAAAACTCTAATGTTTGATGCCCAGTATGAGTGTCTAAGGTTATCCTACAGAGCAGTTTTGGTATTTGTAAATATAGCCTAGACAACCGGGGAGTCTTATTATCCCAAAGAAATTCTGAAATGAGAGAATCTACCTGTTTGAAGAAGGAACTAGTTTAAGAAAATCGGGACACACTGAAAAAGGTAAAGAAAGCGGGGAGGAACATTCATTTTTACACAGTTAATGCGGGCCACCAAAGACAGTTTAAGAAGAGACCATTGTTTACAATCTTCCTTAATTTTTTATAAAAGTGGAGAAAAGTTAGCTTTCGCAAAGGGAGGGTCCAAGCAGCTGGATTAATAGGGAACAGTTCACTTTTACCCAAGTTCAGCTTATACCCCGAGAGCCAACCAAAATCTGAAAGTAGACGCAGAGCAGCAGGAATAGAAGCATGAAGATCAGAAACATACATAAGTAAGTCATTAGCATAAAGCGAAACTTTTGTAACCAAACCATAACGATGTATTTCTATAATAGATGTATCAGAACGAAGAGCGATTGCAAGGGGCTCAATTGCCAAAGCAAAGAGGGGACTTAACGGGCATCCTTGCCTTGTTGAACGGTGCAGAGAGAAATAATTTGATTGTGAGTTGTAGGTCATAACTGAAGCTTGTGGATTGGAATAAAGCAACTTTATCCAGGATAAGAACGTGCCCCCAAGGCCAAATTTTTCTGCCATGTAGAACAGATATGACCATTCCACCCGGTCAAAAGCCTTTTTTGCGTCCAACAAAATGACTGCTTCCTGACTGCTACTAGATGAGTCGTTATAGATCATGTTAAAAAGTCGCATCACATTAGAAAAAGAGTGTCTGTTCTGAATAAACCCAGTCTGATCCGGATCCACAACAGTGGGCATAGCAATTTCAAGGTGCAGAGCAAGAACTTTGGACAATATTTTGAAATCGACATTCAGGAGACTTAAAGGACGAAATTAGGAGCAAAAAAAAGGATCTTTATCCTTTTTTATCAGAAGAGAGATTATGGCCTGATTTAGGGTTTGGGGAAGAACTCCAAGAACAAAAGCCTCATGTCCATCAGGTCCTGGGCCCTTCCCGTTCTGAAGGGACCGCATAGCAGCACTGAGCTTTGGTAGCGTGATAAGTTTCAGATTATTAGCAATATCTGGGCCGACAGTAGGCACGTTAAGATTGGCAGAAAAATTATCAAAGTCCGCCTCTGTTGACATAGATTCTGATGAACATAACAGCCTATAGAAATTTTCGAAAGTTAAATTTATTTGAAATGGATCTGTTGTTACACCTGTCTGTTTGTATCTGGGAAATTTGACGCGAAGCAGCTACCTGGTGAATTTGGTGTGCAAGGAGTTTTTTTGGCCTTATTACCTTGCTCGAAAAATTGTGCTTTAGATTGCAACATGAGTTCAGTTGTACGATGGGTCATAAGTAGATCAAATTCAGCTTGAAAAGATATGCGTTCTTTCTGTAAATTTGGGGAGGCAGTAGCTGCGTACATGCTATCGAGTTGTGAAATTTGCTGCCTCAGATTGATCAGTTTCTCTTGCCTTTCTTAATTTTCATAATGGATATAAGAAATAATCTCCCCTCGAATAAACGCCTTCAACGACTCCCAGAGAAGAGAAGCAGATATCCCTGTTGTTCTGTTAGTAGATAAAAAGAAGTCAATCTGTTTCGATATAAAGTCAACAAAGCAATCACTTGAGAGGAGACGTGTGTTTAGTCGCCATAGTGGGCGTTCAGATGAGGGGGCAAATAGTTTAATATTCATTAAAAGTGGGGCATGGTCAGAGAACAATGGCCTCATACCTGCAAGAAGCTAAGGATGACAGTAATCTATTATCAATTAAAAAGAGATCAATACGTGTAAATGTATGATTCATAGCGGAGAGGAAAGAATACACTCTTTTTAAAGGGTTAAGAAAACGGCAGGCGTCAGATACTGAAAACTCCTGCATAAAGGAATTACTGGGCTGACCGCGAAAGAGAGGCCGGTTTTGCTGAAGAGCTATCTAGTTCAGGATCCAGCCAGCAGTTAAAATCACCACCTAGTATCAAATAATGTGATGACATGTCTTGGAGAAGAGAGAAAAAACGCCTGAAAAAAGCTTCATCATCACAATTGGGTGCATACACATTCGCCAACATCAAACTGACATTTTTAATTGCACCAGTAACAATAATGTATCTGCCATTGGGGTCCAAAAAAATCTGATCACAAACAAAAGAGACTGATTTGTGCAAAAGAATGGCTGCCCCTCTAGCCTTACCAGAGAAAGAGCAATGACATATTTGGCCTACCCATCCCTTCTTCAGTTTTTGATGTTCAAAATTCTTGAGGTGAGTCTCCTGTAAAAATATGACCCGGGCTCCTAATTGAAGCAGATGATGCAAAACTTTACCACGTTTTACAGTTAAAACTGGTAAATTGGAGATCCTGTCCTATCAAAGACATGACAAGTTAAAGTTAGTAGTACAAAAGAAAGCGAAAAGCAGATGAGAAAAATAAAATGTTAAAAAAAAATATGAAAACTGTAATGATCAATCTGGTCACACCAGTGGTAAAGTGAAACAAGGGTGATAATATTAAATGAACAATGAGAAAGGGTGGCTGTAGGTAAACAAACACATAAGACACAAAGAACCCCAAGAACATTTCGCAGAAGCACCCTCCCAAACAGGATGCCGATGCCCACCCCACCCCATAAAACCCATAGTCTGGCCTAAAAAGGCTCTTGAAGAAGCAAAGTCAAACAAGGTAAGAAGACATTACTCCTCCAAAAGGAATGTGACAAACATAAGTCTGACTACATCGTCAGTTAGTCAAAAAAGAAAGAAAAAAGAATAGGAAAATGAATAAATGATCATAATAATAATAATAATAATAATAATAAATAAAAGTAGTTATGGAATGAGATAAACTAAATAATTAATAATAATAATAATAATAATAATAATAAATAAAAGACACGCCATAGGTATAAATGAAACCCAATATAATACAAGTCAGGCATAGAGGGGTGAAGTTTAACAAGGAGTTCGACTGTTGCCCTACATACCCAACAACAATTGGCATGACTTATAAAACAGTCTTTTCATATTACAGAACTGACTAAACACCGCAAATAGCCGTAACAAAACAATTTTGTCATTCAAACAGAGCTCGGAGCCACAACACTTTTAATGTTTTTTTCAACAAAGTCCATTGCAGTTGAGGAATCTTCAAACTTGTGGACTTGCCCTCTGATTGTTAAAATATTTTTGGTGTCCTCGAGTCACCGTTGTATATGATCTGTTCATATTTACACGGCTGGTACATTTATACAGAATCCACCAACCCGCTTGATCACTGCAACATGGGTGTTTAATGGGGATAATCTGATATGGGTCAATGCACCTGGGTTGGATTCAGATCAATTTTGGTATGATGTCTAACACGGTGACTCGAGGCCAAGGGTGGAACGATGGGTAAAATCTTTTTGGTGTCCTCAAGTCACCTGTGTATAATGTTATAATGTTCTGCAATGTTATGAAAGCATCATAATGTTATACTCTGCAATGTTATGAGAGCACCAAAATATTATCCTCTGCTTGCTGTATAATGATAAACATTCACATGGGAAAGGAGTTTGGGTATCTCTGGCTGGACAGGTCCCATGAAACCACTGCTCTATCTGGTTTCGAGGAGTTTTCGAAACAGAGCAGACTGATAAGCGGGGGGGGGGGGGGGGGGGGGGGGGGGCTGAGGGTGAGACTTGGCCCGTCTCATCCTTCACGCTTCTCTTAGCCTATAATTAGAGTGAGACGTGACCAGCTGACGAGAGTCTGCCGTGGGATTTGTGCACGATCGCCCGGCCGTGTTAAGTTAACAGGTCTGACCAAGAGGAAGGGACTGGCTCTCCACTCTCAAGTGTCAAAGGTGAGATGCTGTGATGAAAACTTAATGCCTGTTTGAGTTGCATTGCTTTACTGCTGTATTTGTGTGGGGAATAGAGAGGGACACCTTATTTTAGCATAAATCAGTGTCTTTGTTTGAAGAAGTATTGATTTGCTTTTGCTGAACTGCATCTGTGTGGCGGAATAAAGCTGAGCGTGGTCCAGCACGGGTTTACTGTCTAAGCCAAGCAAGTCCTGAAGTAATGTAGCTACAAAGTCAGTACAACGGGGTCCTTCGGATTTCTCCGGGATCCCGATCAGGCGCAGACTGTTCAGTCTGGACCGTCCCCCCAAATCCTCACACTTCTTGGATAACGAGTCAGCCAGGGTAGTTAGCGTAGCAACTGTTGCCTCCAGGTTAGTTAGCTTGTCACCATAGTCATTAGCAGAGTGCTCAAGGTCCACAATAATTTCATCTTGTGACATTACTTTAGCTTCAAGCGGGCCAAGAGCAGCAGTAATTTCCCTCTTAACGGTCTCAAATATAACCTGCTCGAATCTACTCACAATATCCGAGCGCATGTCGTCCATCATCGCTCCCATGCGTGTTAATAGTCGCTCGTTAGCATCAGACTCTGGCTCGGGTGAGAGGCGAGGCCTGCTTTAGCTGTGTCGGATTTTACTCGGTTTGCCATGGTTTCAAGATGCCACCACAATGAATCAGGCATATATGTCGTTTGAGTGTTGTTGCTGATTTCAAATTCCCAAAAAAGCAACTACGGTGTAAAAAAACAAGTTAAAACAGTCACATTCCTCCGGAGCTCCTGCAGACGCATCTTACATGTTCAACGCTCAACAGCGCCCTCTCCAAAAAACAATTCATTTTCAAGGAGTTGTTGTAGACCATCATGGCTGTGGGGAGAAAGGATTTCCTGTAGCAATCTGTGTTGCAGCGAAACTGAAGACGCCTCCGACTGAAGATACTCTGTTACTGTAGGATAGTCTCATGAAGAGGATGCTCAACACTGGAACCTTCTCCTGGGTGAGGCTAAGTTTGAAGAGGTACTACAGAATCCCACAGAGCTGCTCTGCACAGGTCTTCAGGACTCTGGGACTGACACCATCTGGACCTGCAGCCTTGTTCTGGTTCAGTTTGTCCAACTGCCTTTTCACCTGACTTCTAGAGAAAGACAGTGGGAGAGTGAGATAAAGGGGAAAGCACCATCTCCTGACTTGGTCAAAGACAAAGTTGTGGAAGTAGAAGAGTTCATGACTGTGGTGGAAGATGAAACATCTGAGGTGTGACAGGACAGGTGCGGGTCAGAGGAGAGGGGGATGTCTCTGGCTGGAAACAGGAGAGGAGGATGCTGAGCTTGTTCTAAACTGAACCTATTGAAGAATGTGTTCAGTTCATTGGCTCTATCAAGACTTCCATCTATCCAGTCCTTCCTGTGCTTAAAGCCTGTGATCTTTTTCATTCCAGACCAGACATCTCTGATATTGTTCCTCTGTAGTTTGCTCTCCAGCTTCTTCCTGTAAGCATCTTTGCGGTCTCTGATATTGACTTTTAGTTGCTTCTGTATACTCCTTAATAACTCCCTATCTCCCTCCTTGAAGGCTCTTTTTTTCTTGTTCAGCAGTTCCTTCAGCTCACTGGTCATCCAGGGTTTGTTATTAGGGAAGCATCTCACTGTTCTGGAGGGTATTATGTTGTCCGCACAGGAGTTTATGTAGTTATTCATACACTCAGTCATAGCGTTTATGTCCTCCCCATGTGGATGGCAAAGAGTTGTCCAGTTTGTGGACTCAAAACAACCCTGCAAGGCTTCTTCAGCTTCATGTGACTATTTTCTAACAGTTCTCTTTGTTGGAGGTTGCCTCTTAACAAGTGGTTTATATTCAGAGCAGAGAAAGACAAGATAATGATCTGATTGTCCCAGAGGAGGTCTTGGTTGGAAATATAAGCATCCTTTACATTTGCATAAAACAATTCCAAGCTCTTGTTTTTTCTTTTGGAGCAGCTGACAAACTGTTGAAATGTTGGAACTGTACAAGAGAGTGAGGCATGATTAAAATCGCCAGATATTGCCACAAATTCATTGGGGTGCTGGGTCTGTAGCTTAGCGACAACAGAACTGATCACATCACATGCATGGCCAGCAACAGCTGAAGGTGGAATGTAAACAACTGCCAAAATAACATAGGTGAACTCTCTTAGTAAATAATATGGATGTAAGCTTACTGCCAACAGCTTAACAACTATATTTTCCTGGATGACACCATCTGTTGTTAAACACGGCTACTCCACCTTTTCTTTTCCCACTCCTCTTCAGATCTCTTTCTGCTCGTACAGTCAGAAAGCCTGACAGAGAGACGTTGGAGTCGGGGATATAAACCTGTAGCCACGTCTCAGTGAAACACATAACACTGCAATCCCGATACTGAGTTCTTGTCAGGGCTTGGAGTTCGTCCATCTTGTTAGCTAGTGAGCTCACGTTTCCCATCATGATTGATGGAACAGATTTTTGTAATTTCCTCTTTCTCTGTCTCCTTTGCCCCCTTCTGATCTGCATCCACGCCTCCTCCTTCTCAACTCATCAGGGATTTGTGGCTTCAGATGAGGTATTATTTCAGATTTTGCTATATCAATTGGCTGCTCCAGGCTTTAAACCACCTTGTTGCCATGGTTATGCATAATAACAAATGAGCAAATAGTGAAAAATCAACAGCATAAACCCTCCAACTTCACAGGACAAAAACCCACAAAGCACACAGGTCCAATAAAATGCAAGTCTTCCCTAAGAAAAAGGGGCAAGCAATTTCCAAGAAAAACTAAAGTCAATATGTAGCTAACAGAGCCCGTCATGCAGCCACCCAGAGGAGCGCAATTCTAAAATGAAATTATGTAAAATCTATGTAATCAATGTAAATGTATGTAAAAAGTAAATAATAATGTAAATAATAATGTAAATCTATGTAAAAAGAAACAATGGAAAATCTGCCTTAAGTTTTTCAAATTGATGCATATGTAATTTTGCACATTAAACAGAGCACTATGTAATTGGATGTAGTAATACAGTTTAAGATCAATTTGGTGTCACCTGGTCACATAAACTAGAAGCTAATGAAGAAAAATCAAATTTTACAGCAACATAGTGATAAGACATTTTTTTTTAAACAAATCGTTTTGTTACTTTGTTAGTAGATCTCACAGGTATTTTCTGGGATGCATGGGGATTTATCGAAAACCAAATCTTAATCAAAACTACCACTATCAGGAGCGGCCCTTTCGAGACGATGTATCCACTCTATCAGCACAGTTCTGGAGCGAAAAGCTGCAGCGGCACAGAGCACACCTTGGAAATTAGGGGGTGAAACGTGGGAGAGGGTCTCCACTTTCAGGAAACTAATGTCTATCGAATATCCAACTTAAAACTAAGTTCATCGCTGTCTTTACAGCACACAGCTCATCTATCTCCCTGCAACTGAAGTGCATCTGTCAGAAAGCCTGACACCGCTGCACTTCATGCAACCACGTTGTAGTAACGCGCCATTTTACATCCCCAGTAACGGTACCGGCGTTGCAACGATAGGAAAAACAACTAATTAGATTACTCCGTTACCATTATACTTGAATGCCGTTGCTCCCAACACTGCACATATGTATATATAATATTAGCAGGACTCTAAAACTTAACTGCCAACTGGGAAAATTATTCTGTCATTTTATTCAGGTGTCTTCAGGGATCCGTCTAAAGCTTGACTCTGACCTTCAAGGACTAGCGTTGCAGAGCCCTGCTCTATAGCGTCTTGCAGTCTGATAATATGTCTGTTTTTTTTTCCATAATTTTATATGGCATGTACCAACATGTTAGTGTCAACTTAACAACTTTCCACAGATAGCTGACAAATATAAAATTACCAAATAACCATTACTTTCACTGATTTACTTTGAGACAGGACCCCTATATTTTTAAGTAGAACAGGCATTAACTCACCTCATGAACTGAAGGAGAGCACTGCCAGCAGCCTTCAGATAGTACTTAATATCCCCTTCAACAATGGTGTTGTGTATTGCCATACCCAACTGGCCAAGAGTGTGAACCAGAACATCAGCTGTCAATCAAAACCCTGTCAGACAACCACCATGTTAAAATTGAACCAATCAGAGAGATGTCTGTGAAACCCTTTGTCGCCACCCCCAACTGTCAAAAGTCAGCTTGATTTGAACAAGCAAAATTCTACTTCAGGAGTGCAATGCACAGCACAGGGGATTCCCTCGCGAGTGAGCTGCTCCTCCCTCCTGAAGAAGTTGCACACTCACGTGATTTCATGCATGCGCAGGATTGAGGAAATTGCTCTAGGGTGGGGTTACGGTTTGTGCGAGTGGATTTTATGTGCGTGCAGCAGAGGAAATTGCTTTCTTGACATTTGGAATAAAATCTAACACCATATCTAACACACCCGAATCTAATGATGGCTGCCAGGCCTCTACAGAACTGTGCTTAAGCAAGAATTCAACTAAAAGTTGCAGGATAGTAGCTCTTAAGGAATGGAACTAGGAATCCCCTAATAAATGGTTCCTTCCTGCTTAGACATAAGAACATATATAGTTTCTGTTGCAAGATAAAGAAAGGAACAAGAAGATGTTCTCACCGTAAACAGGGGAGGCTCCTTGGAGTGGGGATGGAAACCTTTTAGTCTGCATCTGGAAACCTCCAACATGCCTGTACCAGTGAGTCTGAAAACACCCGTACTAAGATAAACAACTAAGGTCAGTGAGGACGCTGAAAGGCCATGTAGGAAATTAAGTCAACAGGGTGAGCGTACACATACTCGTTGTGTTTTGGAGCACAGACGATGGCCATGGCCTCTGGCAGCATCAACTGGTAGGAAGAGTGAGTGTGGAGGTCCACGCTGGACAGGAATGAGGTCTGGGTGGGATGGGTCTGAAGGCACAGGTCCGAGGTTAGTCACAAAGACAGCAACACAGCTCAAAGAACAGAAAAACAACAGACTCAGAGAAGCTTCAAAGTTCACAGAGGTCACACAATGAAACCAACAGCTGAGGCTAGAGTGTACTCTACTCCGATTGAACACAAAACACCTGTCTCTGGACAAGGTATGGAAAAAAACTTGGCGTCCTCTAATTTTGTCCAGAGGGAGATAGAAACCTTAATAACTATGTAATAACTTAATAACTAAGTAAAGGACCAGGAAGCATGTGGAAGTAACTGAAATAAGTTAGTCCTCCTTTCTACCATCTGGTATTATTTAATAAACAATAAATACATTCAAATATTAGTGTATTTAACTGGGTCTTTCGATATGACTGGATAGTACTACCTTGATGACATTTCTATATGGATGGAAATGGAATGGAGGTGCGTGTCTTGCGTTGAGATATCATGCTGCATATCATGTTGATATTACTATATCAGAATTGGATATCTAAAATGAATTCAATTGACACAACTGCAGAAGACCACTATACCTATGTTTCTACCTCTGTCCCTCATTCTCTCCTCTCATATATTGCTGGAGCACATGTGCTGTTGCCACGGTGATACCATCTGATGCAAATGAAGGGAAGCAGAGAAAAAACCTTAGGTCTTTTTTAACATGAGGGCTAAGTGGGAGTGAGCTGTGAAAGGACACAGTATTCCGTGTCAGAACCAAATCCAGGTATCTACCAAATAGGAATTGAATTTGACCCATCTAAAAGCTTCAGATTTCATTTAAAATTTATTAATGTGTAAAAGTACATGGATCCACCCCAGCGTCAGCAGGTTTTGTTGGTCCTGGAAGCAGAACAGCTCCTCCACATTTTCCATGTCACAGAAATCCGGTCCAGCTGATTGTTTTGGGATGACCACATGAGTTAGCACAAACTCGTTGTGGGTCTGAGAGAGACACACATACAGGGGGAACATGTTTAGTTATGTTTTCCGGCTTTTTCAAGGAAAATCTCCCCTTGGTACCCAGAAACTCACCAACCGCCCACAGAGGACACCACAGGTTTCTATTCCTCTGGCTGTGTTGGAGTCAGCCAGCAGGAGGAACCGGTTTGTCAGGTCTCTGGGAATCACCACCCGCCTCAGACCCTCCACTTTTTGATCTGCACAGATGAAACAAGCGCAAACTGAAGACTCTGCTCTCTGATTATGAAAATGCTTTTTTGCATTTGCTCGCAGTGGGATTTCTTAAGAACAAACACAGCTTCTGAGGAAAGCCTCCAAGTCAGAACCAACATTGCTTCAGACAGGTTTGACCAGCATATCTGGATGATATTTCATGTAATAGACATCATCATAATAACAGCAATGCAATTAAGTATATTGTGTGACATCAGCAGGAAACCCACTGATCTCACTCCCTACACTCTACACATAGTTTGTGTGATCTAACCTTGCACAACCAGACATCAGGACCATTTAGGAGGAACTGAAGAAGATAATCTTTTAAAACCATATAACAGTGGGGATCGAAAGTTTGGGCACCCCAGGTAAAAATTTGTATTAATGTGCATAAAGAAGCCTACGAAAGATGGAAATGTCTCCAAAAGGCATTAAATTGCAGATGAGACGTTCTTATAATGTGTCAAAAAAGTTAGATTTAATTTTCATCATTTACACTTTCAAAATAACAGAAAACAAAATAATGGCGTCTAAAAAGTTTAGGCACCCCGCAGTTAATATCTTGTACTGCCCCCTTTGGCAAGTATCACAGTTTGTAACCACTTTTTGTAGCCCGCCAAGAGTCTTTCAATTCTTGTTTGAGGTATCTTCGCCCATTCTTCCTTAAAAAAGTGTACCATTTCTTTGAGATTTCTGGGCTGTCTGTCACGCACTGCTATTTTAAAGGTCTATGGATACATTTTCAATTATGTTGAGGTCAGGAGATTGTGGCATAAACCTTCAGTTTATGCCTCTTGATGTAATCCATCGTGGATTTTGAGGTGTGTTTATTATTATCCATTTGTAAAAGCCATCCTCTCTTCAACTTCAGTTTTTTTTCAGATGGCATCAAGTTACCATCTAAAATTTGCTGAGATGTAACAGAATCCATCTTTCCTTCAACTCGTGAAATGTTCCCTGTACCACTGGCTGCAATACAACCCAATAGCATAATTGATCCACCCCCATTCTTAACAGTTGGAAAGAATTTCCATTATATTCTGTGCTCTTTCATCTCCACATATACCTTTGCTTATTCTGACCTCATCTGTCCACAAAACTTTTTTTCCAAAATGCATCAGACTTGTCTATATGTTCATTTGCAAACTTCAAACGCTTATTTTTGTGATGAGGACGTAGAAGAGGTTTTGTTCTGGTTAATCTTCAATGAAGACCATATTTGTACAAGTATGTCTTTATGGTGGAATAGTGTACCACAACTCCAGTGACTGCCAGATCTTTCTGGAGGGATCGTGCATTCAAACGTGGGTTTTGATTTACTTTTCTCACAATCCTGCGAGCTGTTCTGTCGGATATTTTTCTTGGTCTTCCAGATCTGGCTTCAACTTCCACAGTTCCTGACGACTACCATTTCTTAATTGCAATCCGAACAGAGGATATTGGCATCTTGAAACGCTTTGTCATCTTCTTATAGCCTTCTCCTGCTTTGTGATAGTCAACTATTTTCAGTTTCAGGGTTCTAGACAACTGCTTAGAGGAACCCATGGTGCTGATTGTTGGGGCAAGGTCAGATGAGTCTGGGCCTTTAAAACCTTTGAGATTGACATCACCTGGTCTTTCCAAACGATGATTGTGAACAATCCATGCCACTGTCAGGCCTCAGCTGTCCAAAGGAGGAAGTATAAGATATTAACTCTGCAGGGTGTCCAAAGTTTTGTAGACGCCATTATTTTGTTTTCTGTTATTTTGAAAGTATAAATGATGGAAATTAAATCTAACTTTTTTGACACATTATAAGAATGTCTAATCTGTAATTTCCATTTTCTTTGACTTCTTTATGCATATTAATAAAAAAATTTACCTATGCCCAAACTTTTGATCCCCACTGTATGTCCCAATCAGCATTTTAGGCCTCCAATCCAGATCCAATCTCTTAACATCAAATCCAATCTAATGTTAAGTCTCAATCTGATATGTTGCCTTTCGCATAAAATTTATAAAACTGAAATATATTTTTAGCAAGTAAATCAACTTTTTATAATATTAATTTAATTAATAAGCATTACCTTTATTGTTGTAAAGCCCATGACATCAAAATCTTAAGATTATTAAAGGACAGCTGCAGTTTAATATTTCAGATGAAAGTAAAAAGCAAAACACTTACTTGATACAGTATTATAAAGAAAAGTATTTACAGCAGGCTATACGCTGGTGTGAACAACGCTGTCCTCCACTGTCATGAGATCCAGTGTTTCCCACAGATTTGAAAGCAATGTGTGGTGGTGTGGTTACCGGACGCTTGTGACTATAGTTAACTTTCTAAAGATTGCGCAATCGCTTGTTTGCCAAGGGTCGGGACCTGCAGTAACAGCAACACTATGAAACTATTGTATTCAGAATAAAATGTTTTATAGCACTTTTTAAGCTGTGATTGTGTATTAAAAGCATACTTGCCAACCTTGAGACCTCAGAATTAGGGAGACATTCAAACAGGCTGGGGAGTTTAAAAAAGAAATATTAATTACTTTTAGATACTTGAATTTTAACTAGAATTTAACAGTTTTTATTTATTTTACAAATTAACATTCCACAACAATAATATATCACGATTTTTTTAAATGATCACCAAAAAATCTTAAATTACACATTAAAGAAGAGAAACATTAAATAAATAAATTAATTCAAATTAGGGATAACCAACACAGGGCTAAAATACTGATATGTCTTTCCCACACCAAAGATCATAGAAATGTACAGAAAGTTCTGAATGAAACTATACATACACTGTATATATTTCATTTTTCAAATAACCTCAACGAAAAATATTAAATTTTAATCTTGACTTGTCTATTAAAACAGAAATCAAACGTGAACTTACTTTAGTTTAAAAATATGGTATTCAGAAAATATAATAAAATCTAATCTTTTAAAATAAAAGACTAATATGTAGCTGCAAATATGTGCAAGATGTATTGTGCAATCTATAATAGACCAATTCATAATCCTCATACAACGGGGTAAATGCAGCTTTAACTGGTTCAAATGTTTTTTGCAGAATGCTGTATTATAAACAGGCACACATTAAGTTGCCTAATAAAAACGTAAGTGATAACAATGTCGTGTAAAAACGCAACGGTATACCAAGTGCTGCTGCTACATAACATAATGAAGGTAGACTGTAATGTAAAGCCATTCTAATTATTCTTCCATCCATCCAAACATATTGCTAATATTCCCTGAAACTCTGTGCATTCAGCGTACATGCGTGGAATGGCAGTGTTTGGGGAATAAAGGCAGCTAGGCAACTGCACGGATAGTTTGCCGTCTGTGTCGAGGGGGTAAATTTTATGATAATTTTTTCTAGCGCTTGCTGAACTAAGAAGAAGAAGCGCTAGCCACTGCTGCTGCAGTCGGCTTTATACCTTTAGCTGCCAGACGGCTCATTGTATTGTTTGGGATACCTACTCTTCAAGTGAGTAAACAAGTTTAAGGTGTTGCGATCACTTGCCTTGACTCTCTCCTTGCAAACTTTGCAAATATTGTTTGTTTCCTCTGTGTCGTCTGTTAAAAAAACCAAACCAGTTCCATTCAACGGATGAGGACTTCGACTTCGTTTACAGCAGGGAGAGAGAGCAGAGGATTTTAATCGCACACAAAGGCAGAAATACAGCAGCAGAACTGTGAATCGGGATAAAACGATCACCCAAAAATGACAGACCGTCACATGTGTAGATCGCTTCACGGTCTTAAATCGTCAAATCGCACACCCCTAGCACGTATGCCCATGTTTGCAGTGTCTTATGGTTTCTTCCTCCTTAGGAGGAGGAAAACAATTTTTCCTCCTCCTAACCCGGAAAAATTGTTTAATATCCGACCCCGCTTGCGCTTGGCTGAGGACTAAATCCAAACATCGGGCAAACTCTCCGCCTGCAGAAATATCCCCCTGCTGTCACGCAGACACAAGCTGTCTGAGAAAAAGGAAGACAGCTGCAGTCGGGTATAATTGGAGGTGTGTGTAAAATAGTGTAAAAAAAAAAAAAGTACGAAACGCAATATGTGGCGGTCAAAGTTTAACCTGTGGTGCTCCGCCACACATTCGTCTATGTGTGGGAAACACTGGGATTATGGGATCACATTCATTCATCCTTTTAAAGTAGTTAAGCATATTTGTTGAAGTTAACCCATATTAGACTTGTGTTTATTCTGCTATGCTGATATGTGGTAATTAATAGTCGTTGTTTGCACCTCTACAGAGGTTTGAGTTATTGCACAACCCCTGTCGTACATTACTAGGAGGCACATTCGCGAAAATCGGGACAACTCGTCAACTAATAAAGTCGATCTCCAGTCAATGAACAATATAAAAATGTCGGTCCAATCTCGAAATCAGTTTTAAGACATCCCTACAAGTTACCATAAAAAATTTTGGAAGGAGGAAGGTGTGGGAGAAGGAATGGCACAGTTCTGAGCGCATGATTGCGTCTTTTAATCTAGCTAACCTACTTATAAATATCAAAAATACCTAAAGGACTCCAGTCTCAGCTTTAAGAGGAGAAGCCTTTTTTTCACGACAGCTGCAGTTGGAGCAACAAGACTGTGCTGCTGCGGTTTGTACTTACTGTGCGCTCCTGCTAATGCGGCAATCGGTTGGTTCATGTTCACAGATGACCTGTTCCTATCCGGGTCCACCTTCTGAGAATATACACCGCTATTTATTGGCTGCTTAGACAAATAGCAGCCATCTGTGACCTCAGGCACTTTGGTCTGCACCTACAGGAGAAATCACATTCAGGAACACTCCATATTGCTAAACAGTTGTTTTCCGTGGATTTTCGGGTCTTTTGGTGTTGCTGAGCTCTCCGCTGCATTCCTTCTTTTTGAGAATGTTCCAAACTGTTGTTTTGGCCACGCTTAATGTTTTTGCGGGTATTTGAGGGTATTTACATCCAAATCAGGTGAACGGTGTAGGAATTACAACAGTTTGCATATGTGCCTCCCACTTGTTAATAGACCAAAAGTAATGGGACAGAATAAGAACCATAAATCAAACTTATACATTTCAATACTTGGTTGCAAATCCTTCGCCGTCAATTACAGCCGTAAGTCTGGAATACATAGACATCACCAGACGTTGGGTTTCATCCCTGGTGATGCTCTGCAAGGCCTCTACTGCAACAGTCTTGAGTTCCTGCTTGTTCCTGGGGCATTTTCCCTTCAGTTTTGTCTCCAGCAAGTGAAATGCATGCTCAATCGGATTCAGGTACGTGATTGACTTGGCCATAGCAAAACAGTCCACTCCTTTCCCTTCAAAAAACTCTTTGGTTGCTTTTGCAGTATGCTTTGGGTCATTGCCCATTTGCACTGTGAAGCGCCGTCCAATGAGTTCTGAGGCATTCGGCAGAATATGAGCAGACAATATTGCCCGAAACACTTCAGAATTCATCGAGCTGCTTTTGTCAGCAGTTACTTCATCAATAAATACAAGAGAACCAGTTCCACTGGCAGCCAGACATTCCCACACCATGACACTTCCAGCACCATGCTTCACTGATGAGGTGGTAGGCTTAGGATCATGAGCAGTTCCTTTCCGTCTCCATACTCTTCTCTTCCCATCACTCTGGTACAAGTTGATCTTGGTCTCATCTGTCCAGAGGATGTTGTTCCAGAACTGCGAAGGCTTTTTTAGATGTTGTATGGCAAACTCTAATCTGGCCTTCCTGTTTTTGGGGCTCACCAATGGTTTACATCTTGTGGAGAACCCTCTTTATTCACACTGGTGGAGTCTTCTTTTGATTGTTGACCTTGACACAGATACATCTACCTCCTGGAGACTGTTCTTGATTTGGCCAACTGTTGTGAAGGGTGTTTTCTTCACCAGGGAAAGGATTCTTCGATCATCCACCACAGTTGTTTTCCGTGGATTTTCGGGTCTTTTGGTGTTGCTGAGCTCTCCGGTGCATTCCTTCTTTTTGAGAATGTTCCAAACTGTTGTTTTGGCCACGCTTAATGTTTTTGCTATCTCTCTGATAGGTTTCTTTTGTTTTTTCAGCCTAATGATAGCTTGCTTCACTGATAGTGACAGCTCTTTGGATCTCATCTTGACAGTTGACAGCAACAAATTCCAAATGCAAATAGCACACTTAAAATGAACTTTGGACCTTTTATCTGCTCATTGTAATTGGGATAATGAGGGAATAAAATACACCTGGCCATGGAACAGCTGAGAAGCCAATTGTCCCATTACTTTTGGTCCCTTAACAAGTGGGAGGCACACATGCAAACTGTTGTAATTCCTACACCGTTCACCTGATTTGGATGTAATACCCTCAAATAAAAGCTGACATTTTGCAGTTAAAGCACATCTTGTTCGTTTCATTTGATATCCATTGTGGTTGTGTATAGAGCCAAAAATGTTAGCATTGCGTCGATGTTCCAATATTTATGGACCTGACTGTAAGTAAAACACTTTTCCAATTAATCGATGTAAATAATCGATAGATTAATCGATTTCTAAAATAATCGATAGTTGCAGCCCTAGTATATGCCTATTTGTATTTTAATCATCAAATTGATTTAAGCTGTGTTCTAATTTTAATCAAGTAAAGCACCTTGAATTGCCTTGTGTTAAATGTGTGCTATATAAAATAAAATTGCCTTGCATTGCCTATCTAGCATTCACAACATGCAGAATAGCAGAAACTTGTCTGCAATATGCTGCATCTACACGTGTTGTGCATTAAAGCAGCGTTCGAAATATATGATGAGTTCAAGAATCTAACACATTTAAAATTTATAACAAAAATCTCGGAAAATAATACCACAAGCCATATTCTGCAATGTATTACACATTTCTAAAAAGTACTGTACAGTACTAGAGACCACTACACAGAAAGTACACTACCACTGTGTAATGAACGGACCATAGTGTACTATTAAGTACTACTCAGTAAAACAGTTCTACTCAGTATCAAACAATACTACACATTACAACAAAATACAACACAGTATTATATGCATGATTACACAACTACAATAGAATTCAACAAAGAGTACTACAGTATACAACACAGATAATATATATTGTTACAATGTACTGGACATTACTGAAGACCAAAGAGTAAAATGCAGTGCTACAGAGTCATAGCACTAGTGCTTCACTACAGGGCAGAATAGAGTTGTGATGCAGTACCTTTAGCACCGCCTCCTCTCCTCGCTTGTTAGCCAGCTCCTGACGCCTCAGCTGATCCTCAAAGTAGCGAAACTGTTCCGACTCGATCTGCATCTGTCGAAGTGCTGCTACTCGCTGCTTCTCCTCCTCCAGCAGCAGGAGGCGCTGTCTGTCCACATCCAATAAAGAGAGCTGTTGCAGGCGCTGACCACACCCGTCGTCCACCACGGCTTGGCCCTGAGGAAACAGCTGTATCAGATCGGGATGCTCCAAATGGGAAGTAGTGGTCACCTCCTCAATGATTAGAGTTTTATATTTACTGGTACAGGAGATCAGTTATTCATCCAATAAAGCCATAGAAGCCACTATCTGAATAGCTGATCTATGATAAAACGAATTACCTCATCTGATTAACAGCTAAACACTTCATTTATAGCACAATGTCATCTGACTGAACCACACACAAACAACACACATACCTGCACTCTGAGGTATTCTGAGTGCTCCCTGCTGTATTTTTCCTGAAGACGTTTTTTCAGCGTCTCTTTCCTTGGAAAAGCCACTTCCTGGAGTTTCTGCAGACACAGAGATTAAACATGAGCCCGAATTACAATAGGAGCCTAGACGCAGAACTGTGGTGAACCTAACAAGTTCTCTGGTTGCGGGATGCTGGAAACTGCTTAATCCTTTCGTTATTGAGGAAATCACTCTCTGCCCTCGGTCTATATCAAAACTTTTATGTCCAATATCCGCTCAGGATAATATTGCACTTACTCAAGTAATCATTTAGACCAGTAAATCCCAAAGTTGGAGTCGGGAGCCCACTTGGGATCATGACTATGTAACTCTGGGTTTGTCTTGACATTAACCTATATACCAAAAATGATGAGGAAGGATTTGCATTGTAGAAATGTTGTGAAAAATATAAAAACAAGGAAAAAATAAATAATTCAGGCAAATTATTGGCCAATACATTTTCTATTAATGCTGATTATGCTGTCATTGTTACACTTTTTACCTGAGTTGGTACAAATGTTTGTATAATAAACCAAAAGTTGGGGTCACGATCATCTACATTTTTATTATGCTGGATTTTATTATGTTGGGATAACATCCCATTACCTTTATTATGAGCTGCTTCTCTGGGATGTCTGAACATTGTTTGTAATCCTTGTGGCTTGGCAGCTTTTCTACGAACAGCCTGATCAAAGGAAGAAGCTTCAGATTAATTATTTCCTTGACCAGAGCCATGATCCTGCACGAGAGGCTTACGTGATGAACTTGGTGTAAAGGACATAGGCATTCTCTAGACTGCCCTCTTCCAGGTAAACTGCTGCCATGCGCTCCATTTCCACTCCGGAGCGGAAGTAGCGCCGGGGCTCGATTTCCTCATTGATTTCTATACAGCATCCCATCTTTGACAGCGCTCGCACACGCTCCGCTGCTGTCAGAGTCACATCAGTGTAGTCTGGCTCTGCCGCCAGTTTCTTCTGTGAAAACAGTGAGTGAGACAGGTCACTAAAACGTTAACAGTAACCATGGAAACCATAACAACAGCAGACACAGAAATGATCAGAGAGCCTGAAGAGAAACCAGTCAATGTCTGTGTTTACATGGTACACTGACAAATTTAAACAAAAACCAGGCAAAGTAGTCTCTCGGTTCTAGTTACCGATGAAAGCATGAATGCAGCGTTTGTTCTATAGTTCATTTAAATAAAAAGGCCAATTTTCCAGTTGACCACAAAAAGAGGACCCTCAGATGGAAGACCCACTGATTTAAATGATCAAGCACGTATGTTATAAACAGGCAGGAGAAGAAATACAGTCCGGAAGCAATAGTTTTTCAGAGTTAAAAGGGCTGCTACCTGTATTTATTGTTGTCCAGCCATTTGGATTAGTTTCCATCCATTCATTATCTATACTTCTATACCTTTGCAGTAGTACTGGCTGATATGGCCTCAAATCTATATTGCGATTTGATCTAAACCATGTGCGGTAACGATATGTTTTGAGATATAATCTTTTTTATTTATTTATGTTAAAATGGTTGCTGATGAACATTTTCACTTTCTAGATACATTGCTGCAAAATGTATATAATGTCTACTTAAACCTTTTGTATTGCCCACTGCTATATTGAAGGCACAGCTGAAGTCCACAAACAGGACCCTGGCGTTGGTTCCTGGGGAGTCCTGATCCTGCAGGATGAAGTTTAGAGCCATTTTAATAGCATCATCTACCTACCTGCTATGTTCAAGGAGGAGGACCATGAGGGTCTTGATGTATGAGAAAACCAGGCGCTTCATGACCACAGATGTCAGAGTCACACGTCTGTAGTCATTAAGTCCAGTGATCCTTGGCTTCTTGGGGGCAGGAACTATGGTGAAGGTCTTGAAGCAGGCAGGCACAGGACAGGGCTGCAGTGAGTAATTGAAAATGCCAGAAAATACTTGGGCCAGTACATTTGCCCTGCATCTAATGCCCCATTTCCACTAGTGCCAGTATGGTACAGAATGGAACGGGTCAGTACGGCCTGGATGTTTCCATTACCATCTCAAAAGACAGTAGTAGGCTTAGCTTAAAAAAAGCTCCAGCAAAATGCAGTCACAACAAAAGCTCCAGCAAAAAGCATCTCTCTTCTGTTGTTGAAGACTTTATTTTTGGAAAATAGAGATATTTTTTTCCCCAATGTACTACTTAGACTTCCATAGCTCAGAGTGATGTAAATCTAGCCATCTTGTCTTACAAGGATACTTTTGCAGCTTGTTTTTAGTTGGACATTAAATTCTAGTCAGCTCCAGGACAGGATGATTGCAATAAAAGTAGGTTTTTGAAAATATTTTTTATCACTTGCAACTTCTTTTAATGAAAAAAATCAGGTATGACTGCATTGAAAATCTCAAATTAAAAGTACTGCTCTGCCATTAAAATTGTGTTTCATTTATTGAACTGCAAAACCAAAAACAATAAAAAAATAAAATATAAATAATTAAAAAGAATGTCTGTGAAACTGAACCTACTGTGCAAAAGATTTTAAGCACTGCGCGACATGAACCTGGACCTACCGAATGGGAGTCACCAACACTAACCATTCAGCCAACGTCATGATGGAGTGTACAGATTTAAGGATATATATACTATTAAGATTGACACGTTGTTTAAAACTTATATAATTCGCGACTCACACAGATTTCTATTTAATTTTAGGCTACCTGCACTTAACTTCAGTGTGCTGCTTATTTGAAACGTTAGAGTATAGCTTATTCTGAGACAAACAAACAACTCCAGACCAATCAGCGGCTACCGCTGCTACGTAGGAGTGATAGGGATATCATATTACAGGACCAATCAGTCCATAGGTGGGAGTTTCGGAACGCCTCGGCACGCTTGGAACCAAGGCAGAGGTAGTCCGAAAAAAGGGTTCGGCTCGGAACGGATGCAGGTAATGGAAACATGCCAAAGCGTCCCATTCCGTACCATACTGGTACTATTGGAAATGGGGCATGAGAGTGGCTGGAGACACACCGTCTGTGCCCGGCTCTTAAACTGCTTCCTCACATTCTACCATGATACCATGGGCATTTTCCTTTTCAGCTCTATGTTAACTGTTTGAGCTTGACACATTTTGAAAGCGTGTTGTGTCAGAAATAGAACCCAATCCTATCTTAAGCAGCGAGGCGTGGTGAATTGCTTTGGGATGCGTCTGAAACACGCCGTGGCAGCACAATTGTAAACCACTCCAAAGACTATAATGGTTTCTATTTGCCGTGGTGTCTGCGCCGCTGCTGCAATGTGCCACTGTAAATTGAGGGTTAGAATGCTGGAGGACAAATTGACCTACTTTTCTCTTCTACTACTCTGCATTATTTGTTGTTATTTCAACTGTTAACCTTATGTTTTCTCTCTGTGTTTTTCACTCCAAAGAAGTTACACCTGGTCTGGGACTCTGCTCAGCTGTGATGCCTTGTTAGGGGGGAGGTATCAGTTGGGCTGATGCTCCCAAGTAATTGAATGTACTCTCTTCAGTTATCAAATTTTTTGGCTTCTTTAACATACAAAGTACTTCTACATTAGTTATTTTGCTCCGTTTAGTGTTTGTCTTCTCAAACCCCCAGTTAGTCGTGAAAGATGTCCAGTTGTACCGAGCTAGGTTCTGCAGGAGGTTTCTTCCTGATAAAGGGGAGTTTTCCTCTCCATTATTGCAACATTCTTGCTCAGTATGAAGGATTGCTTTGAAGACATTAACACAACGAGCACGACTGTGTACTGTCAATACATTTTCATTCAGGAGGAGTGAATGCTTCAAGTCAATGACCTGATGCAATATGCTGGGTTCCTTAGATGGAGAAGTATTAAACTGATTGGAATAATGAACTGAAGGAATAATTGTAATATATGAAATGAATTGAAAGGATTTGTAAAGTGCCTTGAGATGACCTGTGTTGTGAATCGCACTATATAAATAAACAGAATTCAATATACCCTAAAACTAACTCAAGTAAAATTAACAGAACCTAAACTAAACTTTAATATTTAACCAAACTTAACTTAGCCTTAACTGTACCATAGACAAGTACCAGACAAACATCAGCCTAAAACAAATAAAACAACCTCACTGCATCCTAACTTCAGTGATCAAGGAGTATTTTGTTTGACCAATAGTCATATTCATGTCCTCATACGTACCTTTAGACTCAAAATGTCCCCAGAAAGAACCACTTCCCCAAGTGTAGTTTAAATATAATGATGGCACACAGTGAAGTAACTCACCAGAGAATGTAAACCAAAAGTCTGATCCATTCTGAGTCTGTGTCAATGGTTGGTCCGCTTCTGGTTTGTCCATCTGCCACCGCCCATGATGCTTTACTGAGGGAGAGCCAGATACAGCTTGTCAATACAGATGTTCACGTGGACAGTGATTTACACCCCCAGCAATATTACTATCAAACATCTGAGCAAAGCTAGACCCCCAACATTTTTCAAAATTTAACAAAAATTGTGTCAAATATCAGTGCAAGGTTAGATTCCTTTTGCAGCTATCATTTAAAAAAATATACATATAATATTATCAATATAACTTTAAAGGTAGGTTAAAAGCTGCGATGGACTGGCAACCTGTCCAGGGTGTAGAACCCCGTCTCTTGCCCATTGACTGCTGAAGATAGGCAACAGCCCCCACGGGACATTTTGAGGATAAATGGTACAGAGGATGGATGGATGGAAGGAAGGAATAAATCGAGCCATCTCATATTGCCCAAATCAAACTAAGATTGGGACAGCAGTCTGTACTAACATAATTGTTAGATAATACAGCTTGCAAATAAAAGGGAAATTTAAATGATTTCAGCTTTGACAAATTAATATGTTAAAAAATTATGTTAGCATTAACAAATATTTTTGCAGCACAGACCAACCCAAATAGGGCATTTTTTTACTGACTCACTTTTCCTGGGTTGAATTCAACAAATGTATTTTTTGTGCAGCTTTAAAAGATATTTACATACGTTGAAGGTTAGGTCCTTAGTTATCAACTAGCCCCCTTCACATCACCCAGGAAAAGGGAGATTGATTACTGCAACAGTGTCTTCACAGAAATGTCTAAAAACTCAATGTCTAAAACAAAATGTCTAAAACAGCTGTAGTAGCTTTACTAGCACTAGGAAAGTAGTGCTCATCACCCCAGTTCTAAAGTCCAAATACTGGCTCACTGTGGCTCAGAGGAAAGACTTCAAAGTACTTTTAAATGGCTTAGCACCAAAGTATGTTGAAGATCTGTTGTACTCACCACTCAATAACTCTAGTCTACTCAGCATCCTTAGAATCAGAACCAAATAAACAGAAGCAGCTTTTGCTTTCTATGCTCCTCTAATCTGTAACAACCGTCAAGACTATAGCAAGAGTGCTGAAACACTGAGTTCCATTCAATTTAAGCTAAAAACCATTTGTTTAGAGCTGCCTTTGATTAACTGATTAATAATAACATGAATGACATAACAGCAGTATTATTGTAATGTTCATGTTTCTGATGTTGTTTTCTGTTTCTATTGTTATTTCTATTTTTTTCCAAATCATGTAAAGCATCTTGAATTGCCTTGTCGTTGAAAGTGTCCTATACAAATAAATGTATGTTGTCTTGCCTAGATTCATCATGCTTGTTCTTTACTGGAGGCTGGGGATACCATGACAACCTGCATATTCTGTTTTTGTGAGTCATCCTATCAAACAACAAAGACAGAAGGAGGAAGAGAGCGCTCCCTGTCTCCATCTGATTCACTCAGTCACAGACACCGTCTGGTGCCCCCAGCCAGGAGGCTGTCACCACATTAACAAAGAGAAGATGAGAAAGTGGAGCTACAGAGCAGAACGTGAATTGATCAACATAAAATGTATCTGAATTAATTTGTTTATTTATACAGTGCCAATCCACAACAAGTAGGTTGGTGCAGGTTTGATTACAGCTTCTATTTGTTACATGTCGATGCGCTCCTTGGCAAGGCACTTAACCCCAAGTTGCCTCCGAGGCTCTGAATCGGTGTATGAATGTGTGATTGCTCAAAAGATTTAGAGCATCTCCAGAACTTATTAGAGACAAGTTGAACCCAGTTAACATGGCTAAGTACCTGTGATGCTTTGAATAAAACCTGTTCATCAACATTTACTGGACCTCACCCCTGATTCACATCAGTCACAGGATGGATGCGGCCCGGTGTCCTATAGCTGTCAATAGAACAAAAAAACATGAAGTCCAATCAGAGCATTCACACCAGGCGTGATGCAGTCCAGGGTGGATAGCTCCATCAACTTTTTGGATCAAGTCCATTTTTTTCAGACGCCAGATACGTTTTTTTTATTAAGTTAAATAATCGACATGAGCCAGACAGGAAGTCAAATATGAGCCAGCCAAGTTAATCCTGTATATTTCAAAATTAAACCAGTACGATCATATGAGTGCGGATTTTCAGCCTAGGCTTTTGTTTACAAGCTCGTCTCTATTTACGAAGTAGTTAACGCCCAAACAACCGAGATTTGATGCTCTTGCTTGAACAAACCTCCAGTGACGTTCCACATGCAAAGCACAGCTGGTGGGAATTGCAGTCTGTGTGGCAGCCGTCAGACAACGGACCGCATCCGTTAAACAGGGTCAGGTTAGCTGGTAGCCATGCCTCACATGCTGTCAAAAACACTCACAAAGTGACTCGTTTGACGGCTATATATTTTTAGGCTGAAGATTGCATCTCTGTCGGATGTTTTAAACCATGGTGGATCGTATATACGTTGATGTCGGGCAACGTCACTACAGTCAGACGCTTTGATTAGTTGACGGGCCATGTCAAGAGCGTAAAAAGTCCAGCTAGGTGAAGTTTTGCATTGCTGGCTTTTGCCACGTTGTCGCTTGAAACGCAGAAAAAGTTTCAAAAATTGATGCGGCCAATGCACATAAAGCACCCCAGAGACTTGGACGCCCGGGGACAGCCTCAACTGTAGAGTTTACATGTAATTTTGCCACCCTTGATGTGGAGGCTGTGTGAACGTACCATTAGTGGAGGTTACAGTAGCATTTCAACCAACCAATAAGAATGGGCATCAAAATACGAAATTTCCACTGCTTGACAGTCTAAATAAACGAACAGTGCTGTAAAGTTATTTTTCCCCAAACCTAAGGCCATAAAAGGACAAAAATATGTATTTTTAATGCCTAAACCTAAACAATGATTCTTCCACTGTACATGAACTAATCTGAACTTTGAATCAAGCTAACTTAAATTAACTTATGCCAAAAACTTTATTTTCTAACCCTAAAGGTCACACGAGAACAAATAATAAATTCTCTATTTTTATTAACATCAACAATAAGGAAGCTTTTCGAAAACTCTGATCATCATCTGCGGCTGGAATATTACATCCAATAAATCCCGGTTAGAAAGCAGACTGCGCTGTTTGAACGGCTTTTAGTTAATAGCGACGCCTAGTAGAACTGACCAAAATGATTGGTTATAACGTCCAAAATTAAATATTTAAAAGGGTAATATTGTTCCGGTTTCTTCATCTCAGACCAGAACAAACATCTGTCGGAAGAGAACCACATACTCAATCAATCAACAGGTGGTGGTCTGCTCTGATGTTTCACAGGAGAAAATCTCTGCACTCTATCCGGTTTAAAGGGTTTATAGGAATATTAAAATCGCAGCTCGTAGATACAAACTGATGGTCCTACCCTGTGCAGTTCGGCTAGCTGACACCAGGACAGATTTACCCTCTGCTGTTTGCTCATCTGTCCCAACCCTGTCTGCATGCCAACGAACACAGCAAGGTCCAGCGAAGCGGGATATGATGACAACCGATGATGAAGAGTAGCAAACTCTATTTCAGGGAAGGCTGTGGCTCGGAAGCTAAATGAAGCAGGTGGAAAATGGCTGAAAGCTCCCGATGCAGATGGATGGAGACCACAAAGATCGTCTTTGAGCTGTAATGAGCCACTACCTCCTCTCTCGCTTACACACGCACACACATATTGATAGAGAGGAGTTGTTTGATAAATCACCCTGAAAAATTGCTGAGGGGAAAAAACAAAAGATTTCCACTTTATTTATATAGCACGGTTAAAAACGGCATTGGAGCCGGGGGAGTTGGTGTGTGTGTGTGTGTGTGTGTGTGTGTGTGTGTGTGTGTGAGGAGAAGGTGTGGAGAGCAAAGGGTAACAAGTGTTCAAAAGTACCAGTTATGGTACTCATCAGAAGTATACTTCACCAAATAAATTTTAAGTATCCTAATAAGTATCCTTAAATATTTACTTATAGTGGCTTAGTAGTAGAGTAGTTGGCTTGCAATCGGAGGGTCGTAGGTTCAATTCCAGCTTCCTTCAGTCACATGTCGATGTGCCCCTGGGCAAGGCACTTAACCCCGAAAATTGTACATCGTCCTACCGAGCCAAGTTGGCTATCGGTGTATTAAAGTGAGTGTGAAAATGTGGTTTCAATGTAAATCGCTTTGAGCGGTCGGTAGTGACTAGAAAAGCGCTATATAAGTTCAGTCCATTTACCATCAGTCCATTTACTAAAGTTTACTTCCATTTAGACTATTTTTGTACTTTACTGTACATATCAGAAGTATACTTCACCAAGTAATGTATAAGTATAATAATATGTATACTTAAATAAATACTTATAAAGTGTACCAACATTTAGACTATACTTATTCTTGACTGTGGCTACATGTCAGAAATATACTTTAACAAGTAAATTTTAAGTAAACTATTAATTCTACTATTCTACTTGTGTATTATACTAATATGTATACTTAAGACTAAAGTTTACATTTAGATAATACTTGCACTGGAATATATCTTATTAAAAGTCAAAATATGACAGGGTATAAAAACCATTTGTAGTTGGATCTTTTTGACTTGTAGCCCATTTTATATACTTTCACATTTGTTGTATTGTTCTATACTGTAATCTTTATCCAATCTTCAATTTTCTTGGCAAAAGGTCAGCATGTATGTGGTTTAAGATCATAGTCTAACTGAACCTGATGTTTCTCACGGTCTACATAGTGTCATAACCTGTTTTCTGTTTATTTTGAAACAACATCCAACCACTAAATGGTACAGAACAGCACCTGTTTTATAACAATGAAAATAGGAGAAAAATAACTTATCAGCTATTGTACTAATGTTCATAAAATGGGAACATTTATCAAAGACAATAAGCTCATTCACTCCCTTTCATGTGGTTTGGCAGAGGCACAATATACAGTTTATCAGTTTCAATAACAACACACTTCTTTAGTATCGTATCAGGCAAAATGGCATACAAGTTTCCAGTCTTCTTAACTTCATGAATGAAAGTACTTTTAAAAGTAATCTTTGAATCTTTACAAAATGGTCTGTTAGATTTACTCAGCTCCTCTACCAACACACAAGAATGTTTGATACATGCACAGTAACCCAGGTTTTAATGCACACTAATTTTTTAAAGACAACCAAGTCATTCAATAAAACCAGTTTACCATTATTCAAAGATACAACACTGAATCTTTACTTTAGCCATTCGTCTGACTGTGAATCAAAATATCTATAACCAAAAAATGCCTCTAAAACCAGAAGCAGTTACTTAGATTTTCACATAGTTTTCCAATGGCAAGCCTATGTAAAGCTGGGATGTTTCCCTGCCAAGGAATATGACCAAAACCCTTGACTCTTCCATTAAGTATGACACATTTTTCTGCTCTTTGGTCATAGGAGCACAATTTTAAAAAAATGACTCTAGATAAATAATAGTGGACTTTAAATGTATTGGTAGTAAAAAATAGCAGATGTAAAATGTTACTTGCAGTATATTCAGAATATTTTATTACAAAATAAAAAGAGACATAAAAATGTACTAAAATAATAGAATTCCAAGATTACTTGTACTGTAAAGTATACTCTCAAAACTAGAAGTATGCTCAATTATAGCAGAAGTACACCACAAGTAAACTTGTATTGTTACTTTAAGTACACTTTTAAGTGTATTTTCAAAGAGAAAAGTATACTCAGTTATATCAGAAGTACGCTACAAGTAAACCTATATTATTACTTTAAGTATACTTCAGGTTTACTTTAAAGTATACTTCTAGTACACTACAAGTATACTTACAGTGGGCCAATTTAGTCCCAACTCCCAAGGAGTATACTTGTAAGTAAACTTAAAGTACACTGTTAGACATTGCTGTAGTTTTTACCGCAATTTACCACATATACAGTACTATGCTGTAAAACACATTTTACAGTAAATAACTGTAATTTCATATGCATTTTGGGACTTTTAAGTCACGTGATACTTGGTTTACAGTTTGTTACTGTAGTTTTCGAAATTACAGTAAGTTACTGTTAACTGTTAGTTATTGATGCATTTTTAAAGGTAAATTAATCAGTAAGAAGCAGTAAAAATATTTTTACAGTAAGCAACTGTAAATTGTATTGCATCAGCGGAGTTTTAGCATATTTACAGTTTATTACTGTAGTTTTTAAAAGAATCCAGTAAGTTACTGCAGTTAACGGCCACTTTCCCGTTTAAGTTTGTCGTTTTATTAATTCAAGACGGATAGCCGCCACTCTTCCAAAATCTCATTCTTTGAAAGGTCTGAGGAATCAGGCTTTCTCACAGTTCCCCGAGGAATTTGCAAGTGGGACACAAGCGAGAGATCACCACGACGCGAGCTTACAGCAAGTATCCCAGGTAAACATTTTATTTTTTTAAGCATTTCAAATGTGCTGTCTTTTTTGTGGAGGTTTACCGTAGTTTCCTCCGTGGTTCCCAACATCTCAACAACACTGCTTGTGTTAGTGATTTCCGATTTTTATTTCAGAGAGAACGGGATTTTGTGTATTTTCTTTCTTTTTATTGTTTTGTTTGCTTTTTTTCTTTATATGAAAGTAAACTGACATCGTGTGATAAACGACAATCGGGAGGTTAACATTTCAACCGATAGCTAGGTAGTGTGTTCAAAAAAAATTATTTTAGCTTGGGTACAGACCGAAGTTTTTTTTCAGTCATTTTTATACACTTACCGACATCTAATCTATGGACCGGTTTGAAGATTTTCATTATGTTTAGATGTAAAGTTTGTAGCCACGAATGTGGTAGTTACAAATCCTTCTTTGTTCATACAAAAAGTCATAAAAACTTGGCCAACTACCGGTTTTCATGTGGGATAGAAACATGTTCTGCCAATTTTAGAACATTTTCTGCATTACAATCCCACACACACAGGAACCACACACCTACTGCATCACAAAAAATCCCGATTTATCAGCCAGGTGGTATTCATGAATGCAATGTTCAAGGATGTTATTTTGTAGCAAATAATATTCCCTTGCTTTGCATTCATTTAAGAGTACACATACGTAATGGCAAAAAAGTCACTTGTCCATTTGAGGGGTGCTCAAAATATTTCAGAGTGAGGTCATCTTTTGCCACACATATCTCAAGAAAACACAGGCAACAGTTTGTTCCAAAGCCAGAAGAACCAAAGAATGCATATGAACAAATCCATGATGGTACACCTGAAGACATCCAGGTCCAACATGATGCTGCTTCGTCACCTCTTGAAAGTCATGAAATGAACTCAGAGTCCAACCCTGACACTTTTCTAAAGAACTTAGCATTGTTTTACTTGAAACTACAGGCCAAACTGCTTTTACCAGCTACAACAATACAGTGCATAATTGATGAATTTCAACAAATCCACTCCACCGGAATGAGCCAAGTAATTAAAAAAGTGGAGGAGAAACTCGCACAAATTAACCTAAATGAAAGTGAAGCACAAAAAACCATTAAAGAACTTGAACAAGAGGATCTCTCTACTATTTACAATGAAGGTGTCTTGAGATCAGACAGAACCAGGAAAAAATTCTTCAAAGAAAAGTTTGACTATGTTGCTCCAACCCAGTTATACATGGGAACAGATATTGGTGGAAAAGAACGTTTTTGCCAGTATGTGCCAGTAAAGGAGACACTTGCTGCCTTATTTAGGCAGTCAATAGTGAAAGTTTGCACAATCTAACCATCTGTTGCGCAATGAAATGGTTTTAAATGATGTAAGTGACGGCAAAAACTTCAAACAAAACAGCATTTTACAAGGATTGTCACCCTCTGTTTCAATCATTCTGTACATGGATGCCTTTGAAGTGACTAATTCCTTAGGCTCTGGCAAAAAAAAACATTAAATCATTGCCATGTACATGACACTTGGAGAAATACTACCACATAATCGATCCACTGTTGACCCTGCAAAGCGTGTCTTACTTTGCAGAGAGCAGGATTTTAAAGCCTTTGGACAAGAAAAAGTGTTCTCCCACCTTATTACAGATTTAAAAGACCTGGAACTTTCAGGCTTTCAGCTGGAAGATGGGACCAACCTCAAAGCATTATTGATTGCCATATGTGGTGATAATCTTGGTTCCCACTCTATTGGTGGATTCACTGAAAATTTTAGAAGTAGCAAACACTTTTGTAGGTACTGCATGATTGACAGAGAAACATTTGTAAAATCATCACTTCCATTTGGCTCACAAAGAACTCCTGCAAACTACAATGATAGTGTTAAACTATTGACTTCTGACCAACAATTAGTTAATGGAATCAAATTTTATTCTAGTTTCAACGCACTAGCATCCTTTCATGTCTGCTCAGGTCTTCCTCCATGTCTTGGGCATGGCCTTTTTGAGGGAATAGTGGCAGATGATTTAGCTCTTTGTATTAAACATCTGATAAAAGTTGAAAAAAATTTCACTTATGACCAAATAAATCAGGCAGTCTCACAGACGAGACTTTTTGGCAGTGACTCACACAACAAACCATGTGAGATTAAGGAAAACGCTAAAAGGCTCAGGGGGTCTGCAGCACAGAACTGGTGTTTCTTACGACTGTTACCAGTTTATGTGGGTGAATGGATCAAAAGTCCACTTGGAAGTGAGGTTTGGCAGATGTGTCTAAAACTAAGGGAAATAGTTGAGTTTATCTGTGCTCCAAAAATTTATCAGAATGAGATTGGTTACCTAAAAGTTTTGATTGAGGAATATATGTACTTGCGTAGCACCATGTTTCCTGAACAACCTCTAAAACCAAAGCATCATTATGTGTTGCATTATCCAAGCCTCATTCTCAAGTTCGGACCCTTGATACGGTTGTGGACACTGAGATTTGAGAGTAAACACTCCTACTTCAAAGAGTGTGCCAGGAAACTGCACAACTTTTTACACTTAAGTAAAACACTGGCAGAGAGACATCAGCTCCTTCAGTCTTACTTAGGTTGTGGCCAGTTATTCCCACCCCTCATTCAAATTGCCGGTGATGCAAACAGAATTGATGAACACTCATGCAACAAGGACATACAGATGATTTTAAAGACCACTAATATTGATAATGAAAAAACCTGTGAAGTTTCAGCTGTGTTTTATAAAGAAAAACACAGCTGAAGACTAAACTGGTGACAGTTTAGTCTTTGGGAAAATCTCCTTGATACTGACTGATGAAAAACAGGTCCACTTTGTTGTTTGGTACATCACTCAGTGCTATTAATTGATCTAGGAGTTTATCATCTATATAACTGGGACCATAAATATGCATATGTTAATGCAGATAGACTGCAAGACTTTTATCCAATGCCAGTGTATCACATTCTGAACCTCCCAGTTGTTTGCTTGCATCACTTAGTGTGTTCTTTTCCCTAGATATGGAGGTTGTGTGCATTGAGGAAATTCAGAGAGTGCTACCTGAATTGGACCATGAAAGACTACTAGTCATTGCTCAACACCTCTCATCTGTAGTTGGAGTCACAAAAAAAAGAGGATCTTCTCTTTGTTGAGAAGGATGACTTCCAGGAATATCTGACACCAATTAAGTGCCGTAAATTAATTCAGGCCTTCAAACAAAGAGGTGAAAAACATATTCAAAGTAATCTTAAAGCAAAATATTATAGCGTGCAACGCTATCCTTTTCAAATATTCATTACAGCCTATAAAATGTCCCAAAATGTTGTAGATGGAGGGACACGGTGTTACACATGTTTGAACAGACAGCGTGTTCACAGCATTCATTCTTCACAGATATGGTTTCCAGCCAGCTCCCAAAGAAAATTCAGTGGATCTGATATTGATCTAAACACAAAATCAGTCATCAGTTGGTGTAATGAGGATTGTAACTGTAACAAAATAAGGACATGCTAGACCAGAGGGCTGAAAACAACTACAATAATAATCTTTTGTACAGTTGACTTTATCCAGCATTGTTCATATATATAACAAACCCCTGATAATTTCCAAACATTTAAGAAATCTCACATTAGATTGAGCTCAAGACTGAAGTTTCTGATGTTTTTTTTTCTCTGTTTTGAAATTGATAGTATATAACACATTTAAACTTAAATAATAAACAGTTTTTTTATAGGTTTTAATTGTGTCAACTACTCAAATCACAAGTGTAACATTGCCATAAACACAAGGCCAATAGTTAAGCAATGTAATGTTATTTTATATATAAAGAATCAGAATCAGCTTTAATGGCCAAGTATGACACATACAAGTATGACGCATACAAGGAATGTACAGATACAGTACAACCTGTCCAAGATCATTACAAACAACAACAACAACAAACAGATCCAGGTCACTGTTGGGCATGGAGCTACCGAGTGGCGCTCCCGTTTATGAAACATAGAAAATTACTGGGTATTCAAATGTTTATTATCTTCAAAGAACTGAAAGACAAAGTGGACACTGAAGTCAGCTCTCTGCCGAGTGGAAACATGATTCCTAACTCATCTTTGGGTACAGAGAGAGAAAATGGACAATTATACTTCACACATCCTCAGACACAATCTTATTGTCCTGGATCCACTCTCATAAAAACACAAAACTCTTGGATCAGCCAGTTCCAAATTCCTTGGGAAAAGAGGCCTGCTTCACTGTCCCAGACAATGTTAAGAGCGCAAAAGGCCAGCTCAGCAGACAGGAGGGTCCTGGTGAGGACTGTAGTGTCCGCTATGCTGCAATATTGTTCAAACCCCAACAGAGCTGCATGTCTTGAAATTGCTAAAATGATTGTTGGAAAATATCCCTTGACCTTTGCAGACATGACTGAAGAAGGTGAACAGCTTGGAATAGGGTACTATTCTCTAATTAACCAGCTGAAGACAAGAGTTGAACATGTCAATCGAAACAATGTAAGTGAGAGAATACGAAGACCAAGAACAACAGAGTCTAGCAATGCTGAAGCTACAATCAAAACATCCCGATGCAAAGTGGACAGCTATGGGTGTGTGAACTGGCAGCCAAGATGTCTCCCAGATGGAGAAACGGCGGAGTCCTTGGAGGAGAGAAGAAAACAAATGGCTGCCACATTTCAGTCGGTTGGCCCTAGAGTGGCTGACTGGCCAGATATAGACTGTTCAATGAATTTGACATACATCTATCAACGCCACATGATTAATGCTTGCCCTCCTCCAAGTATCTGTGAGATTGAAGAACAATGGCCTTTACTTTTTACAAAACTTTTTACAGAACTGAAAAGGAGGAGTCCATCTTCATTTTGTCTGATGTAAGTTGGCAAAGAGTCGAAGGAACAATGTGACACGTTTCCTGTGAATAAATATTGTGCTCCATGTTTAACATGTCTCTGGATTTATTTTAAGACAACTTCAACAAAGGCATCCATCGAGAGAGACATGGCATTACCTTCATCACCAAGACTGATAATGCTTGGTAAGGGAAGAGGTGGAAATTGTAGCAAAGAATAGTATGTCTGATTTTGAAGTGCATCTATATAAAGGGTACATATGTTTTGGATTATAGGAACCACATACCTTGACACCACCAAGTGGATGGTGAGCATCGAGGGAAAGGTGGCCTACATTTTGGACGAGGACCTGGGTTTCACAGATGCACTTTCTGTGTTTATTGGAAGCTTCTATGCTTTTAATCTGGAGTACCAGGAACCAGCGTGTGCAACGCTGGAATTCATTCAAAGGTAGATATCTTCTTTTTACCTCCACCAAGGAGGTGATGTTTTCACAGGGATTTGTTTGTCTGTTACTTAGTTTTTCTGTTAGCAACATATCTCAAAAAGTTATACACTAATTTTGATAAAATGTCCGCAGTGGGGAGAATCTTCTCATCATGGTACTGCCATGCAATTAGTCTTACTTTATATAGGAATGATCTTTGCTGTTTCTTCCAAAGAAGCTCAAACACTTATTTTGGTAAAAGTAGGCTAATGTTACTTGAAAATAAAATGACTCAATTCAATTCAAATTCAAAAATACTTTATTGATCCCAGAGGGAAATTAAGTGTTGTTGTAGCTCATGACTAATTAATTTTTCAAGGAGTTGTTGTTGACCATGTTGGCTGTGGGAAGAAAGGATTTCCTGTAGCGGTCTGTGTTGCAGCGAAACTGAAGAAGCCTCCAACTGAAGATACTCTGTTGCTGTATTCAGCTTCTTCTCCATCTCTGATACATCCAACAATTGCAGAGTCGTCTGAGTATTTCTGCAGATGACAGGTCTCTGTCTCATACTGGAAGTCTGAGGTGTACAGAGTGAAAAGGAATGGTGAGAATACAGTCCCTTGTGGTGCTCCTGTGCTGCTGACCAGCTGGTTTGACACACAATCCTTCAGTCTAACAGACTGTGGTTTGTCAGATAGTCATTGAGCCAGCTGATTGTTGAGGCCTCCACCTGTGTCTTCAGGAGTTTCTGACAGAGCAAATCAGGCTGAATTGTGTTAAATGCACTTGGGAATCAAAGAACATAATTCTCACAGTGCTGCCTGCTTTGTCCAGATGACAGTGGGTTGGTTGAAGCAGATTGATGATGGCATCTTCAACGCCGACTCCATGGCGTTAAGCAAACTGCAGGGGGTCCTGATAGGTTCTAGTTTGCTTACTCAGGTGGGGCAAAAGGAGTCTCTCCAGGACCTTGATGATGTGGGATGTCAGGGCAACAGGTCTGTAGTCATTAATGACTGATGGGTGAGTTTTCTTTGGTACTGGAACAAGGCAGGATGTATTCCACAACACTGGAACCTTCTCCTGGGTCAGGCTAAGGTTGAAGAAGTGCTGCAGAATCTCACAGAGCTGCTCTGCACAAGTCTTCAGGACTCTGGGGCTGACACCATCTGGACCTGCAGCCTTGTAGCCTCAAGTAACAGTTAAACAAAATCTCCTAAAAAATGACTCAGGTAAAAATAGAGTATAAGTATATAATAAGTATTTTGTATAAATACTAATGAGGTAGTAAGTAACTTATCAAATGGCCTTTTTTATTTTTACAAATGATGGAATCATACTTCAGGAAACATAAATTTATATAAAAATTCAGCTATCTTTGTACAATCAAATCAAAAGAAAATTACTTAAAAATATATAAATAAAGGACATTTTGGAAAAAGTTTTTTGTCCATGTCTGGTACATCTGATCAGTGGTGGTTTTATGAATGTGTGGGTCCAGGACAAGCCTCTCCCTCAGAACCTTCGAACTAACTCTTGCAGTTGAAACACTGTTTGCAAATGTACTCTTCATGTAATTTAACGCTATTGTTGACCTCATTTTCATATGCAACATCATGTTTTTATATGATTAGTGTTAGTTCCACTTTTGATCTTCCTAAAATGATTGAAGTAACTAACTAAGTATTTCTGATTTTAGTTGGGTAAGAGTACAGTTACTACTTCACAAATCGTCTCAAGTAAAAGTAAAATGTACAGTACTCTAAGACTACTTTTAGTAGCTTACTTTTTTCATAAAGTTACTCAAGTAAATATACCTGATTACTGCCCACCTTTGCACTTATTTATAATGAACATTAGCTCAAAATACTGTAATTTATTTTAGCAGATTAACTGAAATTGTGAAATCATGCCACCATTTTGTTAAAACATTGTTACAGACTACATTTATTTTAAGCTGTTAACGCACTTAACGTGTTTTCCAAAAGCTTTTTATTTTTCATTTTCGGTGAAGATTCTTCTTGAGAATAAATCCAGAAGATGGAACCAAATGCACTGCAAGGAGTGGAGTCAGTCGTAAGACCGGACAGTTGGTGAAGAGGAAAACGACCATCATGAACAGCAGAGTGCTGTCGTTTCTTCGCCAGCTAACAGAGTTTCAGTGGAAGAACATGGATTAGGTGAGACACTTCTTTAGGGTATTATTCACAGGGCTGGACATATTTAAAGGTCAACTCACCCCCAAATCTAATTTATTTTTTCTGATAAACTGTATAAATGAGTGTTTAATAGTAATGTCTACATGTTTGGTCATTATTTTAGTACATTTTAGTACTACCAAAAACCGTCAGTGTGGCGCCCTCCTCGCGTGAAAACACGACACTGCACTTGAAATTGAAACAGGCACTGCTGTTCGCTGTATGGTAATGGCTGTAAAACAAGCCCAGGCTCGGCCACGCCTCTGTAGCGAGTTGGAGTTGGAATAGCAAGGAAGTGTGGACACTGCCCTCCCACCCCCCGCATCCCTCGGTTCGCCAGGCAGCTTCTCCTTTTGCTGTATTTATCAAACCGGAAATGTAGGTTGACTTAGACTCTGGTAGGGGGGTGAGTTGCTTTTTAAAGACACCTAAATAAAGCAAATCAGTAAGAGGACTTGATGTTACTGTATTTAAAAAAACAGTTGAAGTAATTTTTATCACCACTGCTTCACCCTGCTAAGTTTTAACGTATCAAGTTTTAAATATTTGTAATGAATTTTGAATATATATTTATCAATGTTCCTTTTCAGGGTCACCGGGGCATCAGACGAGGGGACTACATCCTGGCCAGATTCACCACCCATCAGACACTATCAAAGAACAAGCACACTCATTTATTCAGTCCTTGAGGGCTGCAGTTCTGCACGTTTTGGATGTTTCCTGCTGCAACACATTTGAATCAGATTATCAGGTGAGAATCAGAACTTGACAGCAAGTTGTTTAGGACAGCAATTTCATTTTAAGCAGGTGTGTAGGAGCAGGGAAATATCTAAAACACGCAGGACTGTGGCTCTCAAGGAATCGGGTTGCCCATTGAAGTTATTTCAGAATCAGAATCAGCTTTAATGGCACATACAAGGAATTTGTCTCCGGCAACTTTTTTCTCCAGTACAGAACTTAAATAACTGAAATTAAAACGGAAATAAAAATAAATACAAATAAATAATAAAGGATAATATATACACCAAACCAGGGTTAAGTACAGTAAGTATATACAGCAGTGCAGAGTTTTAGTTTATTGTTCATGTGAATGGACTCAGACTCTGTGACTATTCAGAGTTCATCAGAGCGACAGCCTGGGGGAAGAAACTGTTCTTGTGTCGGGTGGTTTTGGCGTACAGCGCTCTGTAACGCCGGCCTGAGGGGAGGAGCCTAAACAGATTGTGGCCAGGGTGTGAGGGGTCAGTGGTGATTTTTCTGGCCCGCTTCCTGACCCTGGAGGGAAGATCAGTACCCATGATCCTCTCTGAGGACCTGACTGTTCTCTGCAGTCTGTCCTTGTCTTGCCTGGTGGCGGATCCGAACCAGACAGAGATGGATGAGGTCAGGACAGACTGGACTACTGCTGTGTAGAATATGGTCAGCAGTTCCTGAGGCATGATGGACTTTCTGAGCTGACGCAGAAAGTACAGCCTTTGCTGGGCCTTCTTCCTTATAGAGTCAATGTGGGAGGTCCACTTCAGGTCCCGTGTGATGGTGGATCCTAAGAACCTGAAAGACTCCACTGTGGGGACTGACCTGTTGGTGATTATGAGAGGAGATGTTGATGGGGGTCTCTTCCTGAAATCCACTGTCATCTCCACAGTTTTGAGCGGGTTTAGCTCCAGGTGGTTCTGACTGCACCAGAGGACCAGCTGTTCCACCTCCCTTCTGTATGCAGACTCGTCGCCGTCACGGATGAGTCCAATGACGGTGGTGTCATCTGCAAACTTCAGGAGTTTCACAGAAGGGTCTCTTGACGTGCAATCAGTGGTGTAAAGGGAGAAAAGCAGTGGGGAGAGAACACATCCCTGGGGGGCGCCGATGCGGAGGGACCGGGTGCTGGATATGAAGTTACCCAGTTTCACCTGCTGCCTCCTGTCAGTTATATGCTTTTTCATTGCACTAATCATTGCACTGTTATTGTTTAAGTTATTAATTCATTTATTTGTGTTCAAATTTTTTTAATACTGTTGAATTCTAAGACAAAGTTACATTGTTGAGAATTGTATTAATATTGCAAAAAGCAATGTATTCTAGTCTTTCAGGAAAGCCTATTTCATTATATGTAATACTTAATGTAATGAACAATTAACATGGGTTTGTTACTGTTTCTAAACGTTATTCAAATCTGGAATGCACTTCTTTTAATATTTGAAACTAAATGAATTAAATGAATACTTATCTGAATGCACTTAATTAAAGTTAGTTTGCTTGTTTCTGAGATTATATATTCTATATTTATAATTCATCCCCAGAATAACTTGAGGTGAATTGCAAATATTTTAAATTAAATGTTTTCTACATACAACCTCTAGTTGTTTTACATTTGTGGTATTTCAAATAAAGAATGCCATGTTTTGTGACAGCTGTGTCAGTTTCAATTTAATATAATTGTTTGATTCAAATTATGAAAATTATAAAACAAGTAATTAAACATTAAAATAATTAAATTATCATTTATAATTATTAAACAGTCTAGAGTATGAATAAATACAAAGATTAGTACAGCACTGTACTGTAAGAAGTGTTTTTTTACAATGGTGGTACTGTATTTCAGCTTACAGTACAGTACTGTAAAATAATAGGTACTGTACTGTAACTATTACTGTAAAGTTGAATTACAGTACCACTACTGGTACTGTAATTCTACTTTACAGTACTGCAAATATTACTGTAAATTGAAATACAGTACCAGTACTGCAAACTGAAAACTGATACTTGAAACACTGTTGCCAGTAAGTTACTATAAAAAACCCAATGAAATGTCTAACAGTGTACAAGTATGGAAATAGACTTAAGTACACTTACTGTAAGTATACTTGATATTTTATACCTGAAGTATACTTCTTTTTCGTAAGGGAAAATATCTGATCTCTGCGTTTTTTGGTGGCTAGTCACTTCCAGGCACATGGTTGGGCTGTGAGTTGTTGGAGAGATGGAAGAGGGAAATGATTAATCAGAAAGTGGCACATGTAGTAAGACTAGTGAAAAGCATGAATTATGGAATGCACAAAATCCACAACGTAAATGTAAAAAAAACAATTCAACAGTCTTTACAATATGTTGATCACCATAATGTGAGGGAGGTAGAAAGAATGACAGAGTTTAAAGTTGTGTTGAAACAAGTTAAAGAGGGTGCGTCGTTTGGCATACGCAACCCAGTTAACCTCACTCCAGAGATTAACAAACTCATTGGAGCCCTCAAGTGTGCTAACATTTTATGTGATGGTTCTTTTTTGGTTATCTGCAACAGTGTGGAAGAGAAGGAAAAAGCGCTCAAAGTGGACAAAATTGCGGGGCAGAGAGTGACTGGGAAGGAGATGGAAAGTATAAGATTTGTGGGTGGTGTCATTTCAGGTATTTCACCTGAGATTCCATGTGATGAAATGAAAGCTAACATAAAGGAAGGAAACGTTGTAGACGTGAGACGGTTGAAAGCGTCGTGGTAGGGTAAAAGAGTTAACTTCTCAGTCATGATTAAACTGGTTGAGAATGTTCTTCCAGATAAAGTTTACATCGGCTTTATGAGTTATGATGTTCATCGATGCATTCCTCCTGGACTTCGATGCTTCAAAAGTAAAAAATTTAGACATGTAGCCGCTATATGTAAAGGGAAACAGCGGTGTGGAAGATGCGCTGGGGAACATGAATATGGCAAATGTCAAGTGCTGCAACTATGGAGGAGATCATAGTTCTGCATACAGGGGTTGTTATGCTTCTAAAACAAACAACCTTGGAATTTCAAATATTGGATGGGACGATATTGTGGAGGAACTAAGATTAAAAGCAAACACTCGAAAATCCCTATCATTTAGTGGTGGCATGACCTCTTGATGTTAATTGTGTTTCAATGGAACGCAAGAAGTTTAATTAGTAAGGGACAGGAATTTAAGAAATATATTTCAGACCTGATGGAGAAACCTCATGTAATTTGCATTCAAGAGACGTGGTTTAAGCCTCAAATTGGATCATATTGTTCCAGGATATTCATCAATAAGAAATGACAGGCGTCAGAGGCAAATAGGTGGAGTTATTACATTTGTGCGTTCTGGTTTAGGATTTAAGATAGAAAGGATAGCACAGGATAATGAATCAGTTGTTGTGAGAATATGGGCTGGCAATGATCAAGTTTTGATTGTTAATTTCTAGCCTCCTGGGAGCAGGCTAAGCATTATTAGAGAATGTTTGTGCACAGGATCAAGGGAAGGTTATTTGGTGTGGAGATTTCAATTCGCACAGTGGGGTTTGGGGTAACCCTAGTACAGATGCAAATTGAGTTGTGTTAGAAGAATTTATTGAAAGCAAGTCACTGGTTTGCATAAATGATGGGAGTGACACAAGGTATAATTGCATAAATAAGACAGAGAGTGTTTTGGATTTAACCTTTGTATCTAGTGTGATGGTGAGTAGGTTTACATGGGAGGTACAAAGGAAGTGTCTTATGGGAAGTGATCATTTTCCTATCTTTATTAGAGGGGGAATTGGGGTTAATGAAGCAGATGATATTGGACTTCCAAGGTGGAATAGGGCAAACTGGGAGATATTCCAGGGAGTAATAAGAGATCTTTGTGTTGGATTAAATGAAACAAAATTTTCTGATGTTGAAGTATTTAATGATGAACTTGTTAGTGCTATTATTCAGTCAGCAGAGGATTCCATTCCAAAAACAGTAGTAAGAGGAAACAGAAAGAGTGTGCCTTGGTGGGATAAGGTGTGTAGGGAAGCAATTAAAAAGATAAAATAAGGCTTTTAAACAGGTAAGGAAATGTTTTACCATGGAGTCTCCAACTAAGTATAAGAAGGCTCAAGCTATATTGAGAAGCCCAATTAGAGAAGCTAAAAGGATCTGTTGGAGGCAGTATTGCAACACTATTGAGCAAGAAACTAAATTATCAGAAATAAGGGGTACCATTAGGAAAATGAATGGCATTAGAAGTAGTAATATGATATCAGTTCTACAAAGTGAAGACATGACTGCTGTTAGAAATGAAGCGAAGACTGAGTTGCTTGTGAACACTTTTGTTAAAGTGCATAGTTCAGGAAATCTTTCAAATGCAGCTAAAAGAGGAAGGGACAATATGCTGTTAGATAATCCAGGAATTTTCATTAAGAAAAGGATATTTGGTGACTATTTAGTGACTACTTTCTCTTTCTCTGAAAGTAGTATTGAAGCTTTTTAACTTAGTTTGGGAAACTGGGAAAATTCCTGCTGCTTGGAAACAGTCGATAATTGTACCCATTTTAAAACCAGGAAAAGATGCTGCTGATCCATCAAGCTATAGACCTATAGCACTTACTTCACCATTAGGGAAAACTATGGAAAGAATAATTACAGAGAGGCTTTTATACTTTCTTGAGAGTAAAAACCTATTTAGCCCTGTTCAAAGTGGCTTTCGGTAAGGAAGAAATACAATGGATGCAATTTTATGTGTAGAGTCGGAAATAAGAAAGGCTCAAACAAACAAAGAAGTGGTAGTGGCAGTTTTCTTTGACATAGAAAAGGCATACGACATGTTGTGGAAAGAACGGTTATTGATAAAGTTGGCAAAGCTTGGAGTCAGGGGAAAAATTTATAACTGGGTGCTTGATTTTTTAGTTGATAGGAAAATTGAGGTCAGGGTAGGGTCAGCATACTCTAAAATGCAGCCTGTTGAAAATGGAACTCCTCAAGGCAGTCTATGTAGTCCGGTGTTGTTTGACATAATGATAAAGGACATTTTTGGAGAAGTGGACGAAAGTGTTGGAAAATCACTTTATGCTGACGATGGGGCTCTTTGGATTCGGGGTCGTAAATTTAAATACCTTTAAAGGAAAATCCAAGAAGCGATCGGAGCGGTGGAGGAATGGACAAATAACTGGGCTGTTACTGTAAACTGTTAGTGGCAAAGACTCAGGTTATTTGTTTTTCTAGAAGGTACAGAGAGATAATAATAAATTTATATGGGCAAAAATTGGAGAAAGTTAGCGTAGTGAGATTTTTGGGTAATGTGTCTGATGAAAAGTTGACATGGAAACAGCATATTAAACAGCATATTAAAATAAATGTAAGAAAGTGAATAATTTGTTAAGATACATCGCTCCCATGAAAACCTTCAACCTGGTCTTAATCAAACGTCCCTGAGAAGAATGTCAACAGAGCCTCCTCTCCCCCGTACACCTGCATCTACTGACGCACACACTGACATGCTTACACACACTCACATTCACACACACCGTCTCGCTGTATCCTAAATTCTCTCTCCTGCAACAGGAAGCTGGATAACAGCGCGCCTCGATGGCAGCGCGTTAACCTGTGGACTGGAGCTCATACCTGCCCATCCTTCCTGATGTGTCATTGTTAATGTCTGAATATGTGCTTAAATGTTTGTTGGTGTGGTTTTTTCTATTACCTGCGTTGTGAGTGCTGTACGGACCCACAACACAGTTGAGCGTTTTTTTCCCCTCACCGTGGAACCCTCCCCTCCCCAGATGTGTATCTCTCTATGTTTCATAAACGGGAGCGCCACTCGGTGGCTGCATGCCCAACAGTGACCTGGATCTGTTTGTTGTTGTTGTTGTTGTCTGTAATGATCTTGGACAGGTTGTACTGTATCTGTAAATTCCTTGTATGCGTCACACTTGTATGTGTCATACTTGGCCATGAAAGCTGATTCTGATTCTGGTCAGGAATGGGGAGCTGCAAGGGAAACAATGTTAAAAGTGTGTCGGGCCCTTATGAGATCATCCTTGGATTACGGTTGTATAGGATATATGGCAGCTGCAGAGACTCATCTGAAGAAGCTTGACAGGGAGCAGGCACTAGGATTGAGGACATGTTGTGGAGCACTTAGGTCTTCTCCTGTAGATGCTCTTCAGGTAGAGGTGCGGGAGCTTCCTCCCTGATTAAGAAGAGTAAAGCTAATGCTTGCCTACTGGATCAATCTGCAAGGACATGGTACCTATCACCCTACAAAGGCAGCATTGGTAGATTGCTGGGAGCATCAGGATGCAACTTCTTTTAGTTTTGGATGGGTTGGGGATATTAAAGCTCATGATTTTGGTTTAACTCAGTTTAAGTATTGTCCTACTGTTCCATGCTCATCTGTCCCTCCATGGATGTTTTCTGCTCCAGATGTAGACTTGTCTTTAATAGTCTTTACTTTACTTGGCTTTGAGGAATAGAAGCAGGTGTACTTCTGAGTGGTTTGTGGTACAAGAGTTGTTTAACAGGTAAGAAGATGGTGTGGTTTTATACACAGATGGGTCTAAGGATCCTTGCAGTGGAAGGACAGGCGCTGCAGTGAACATTCAAAGTTTTGGGATTAGAATTAAAAAAAGGTTCTCTGACTGTCTTGCTGTTTATACTGCTGAATTGGTTGCAATTGCGCTTGCACTGAATTGGATCCTTGATAACTGGGGAGGAAGGATGAAGAAGATGATTATTGCTTCAAACAGTCAAGCAGCTCTATTCAGCATTAAAACAGGAAACTCTATATGATAGATCTGTTGAATAAATTGTACTACCTTCTGTTGGAGTTAACTAACAAAAATATAAAGGTTGTGTTCATTTGGGTTCCTGCCCGCGTTGGTGTGGATGCTAATGAAGAAGCCGATATTTTGGCTAAACAGGCGCTGAGATCAGAAGAGATAAATATTCATGTCCCAAAAAACAGAAGGCAAATTACTCAATTCAAAAATCTTACAATTGTGGCAGGAATGTTGGGACATTAGTGACACTGGGAGACATTTGCACAATATCCAAAAGAGAGTTGCATACAAGAGAGTTGTTAATGGTAACTGTAGACAAGAAACAGTTATGTCTCGATTGAGGATTGGCCACACAGACCTAAATTATTTGCTTATGAGAATTGGGAAACATCAGTCGGTGTTATGATTATTGTGTTCAACATGAAACTGTAAAACATGTTTTATTAGAGTGTCATCAATATCCAGAACAGAGGAATGGGCTTAGTTCAGCTGTGACAAAAGAGAAAAAAGGACTATCACTTTGCAGTCTTCTGGGAGAGTCAAGCAAAGTAATTAGGAAAGAGCTGTTGCGGTATCTGATAGATACAGACATATTCTCGCATTTAAAAGCATTGATTAAATAGTTGTAATCAGTAGCTTTTGCCTTTATTTAGTGTAAATTTCCCTCTGACCATTGTCTTGATGACTAACAGTCCGGTAAATGGTGGTAATGCCCCTACGCTGGTGGCCAACCGCCAATAAATCTAACAGATAAAGAGGAAGAAGGCATTGGGGCAGACCAAAGTGCTTAACAATAAGACAACATACAAAATTCAATAACATAGCATATAGAAGCAAAGTAAAAGGCAAAAAATAAAACAGCAGAATTAAAATGAATTACAAACAGCTGAGAAGAAAAAAAGACTTAAAGGTTTAATATGGAACATGGGCACCAAAGCAACATCTAGTGTGTTGAAGTTGTAGTTGCGATAACAAAATAACATCTGGATGCCAGTTTCGTAGTAGTGACCAGCCAGCAACATGTCCAGCGATGAATCTTACAGGGTAAGGGCTATTTTGTTTAGTTTAAAATACTAAACAAAAAGTAATTATAACAAAATATGGGTCAAAGGCAAAAATAAGTTTTTGTACTTGTCATCTCTGCATATTATATCGTTAGCTGAGTGGTATCCTCCACTCCTCTTGGTGATATGCTCTATAAAAGTCATAATTTATACTTTAGAATTTACATAAACATCCGACAGATTTCACAGCGTGCGTACTTGACTGAGTAGTATGGTCGGAGACATATGTCAATACAGAATGCTAGCAAGAAAAGTCTTTACAATAGCCACTCACCGCACTGGTGAAAGCGAGCTTACTATACTGGACAGAGCAGGAGGATTTTACACGGTTTGGAGGTTGATGAGTCATAATCAGTGCTCTCGTATCTAGGAACGTCATATACACAAGTATTGCAAAGCTGTTTTATCAACAGCTAACTTTAGTCGTTAGCAAGCTTTCTTACCTTTCTCCATGAAAAACGTTGCCATTGCCACGTATGTTTTGATGCCGTGAAAGTTTTTCATTTGTGTCCATCTGTTGTAGGTTTCACCTAAACCAACTCTGGTTTTAGATCTTGTAAAGTCACTCCTCTTTTGAGAAATAATTAAATCTATGGGGCTTAGACACAGCAGCTAAGGTAACTGAGTGCTCCATTTTCTACAATACATGCCTCGTTGCTCCAGGTAGTTGTTTACAATAGTATTTGGTAACTTACAATGCTTCGGTCACATCATGACCTGTAATGGGGTTGTATGGAGGGTCAAAAGGACCAAATCCACTGATCCAAGCGAATGCAAGGGGACATAGGAGAAGATCAGCTCAGAGATATAAGGTGATGTCAGGCCATGTAGAGATTTAAAAGTGAGCGTCAGGATCTTAGAATTTATTCGGTATGAAACCGGGAGCCAATGAAGGTCCTTTAACACCGGAGTTATATGATCTCGTTTGCAGGCACTGGTCAGGAGGCATGCTGCTTTGTTCTTAACCAGCTGCAAATGAGAGATAATAAAAAGGATATACTTGGTACACAAGGTCAACCGCAACAAAAGCAATAGGAAAACAAGCAACAATAGAGGTAAATATGGTCTTACTTAGGTTCATTTCAGGAACAAGCTCAGCATCCTCCTCTCCCGTTTCCAGCCAAAGAGACATCCCACTCTCCTCTGACCCACACCTGTCCTGTCACACCTCAGATGTTTTATCTTCCCCCTTAGTCATTAACTCTTCTACTTCCACAAGTTTGTCCTCAACAAAGTCAGGAGATGCTGCTTCCCCCTTTATCTCACTCTCCCACCTGTCTGTCTCTGGAAGTCAGGTGAAGAGGAAGTTGGATAAACTGAACTGGAACAAGGCTGCAGGTCCAGATGGCGTCAGCCCCAGAGTTCTGAAGACCTGTGTAGAGCAGCTCTGTGAGATTCTGCAGCACCTCTTCAACCGTAAGCCTAGTTTATGGTTCTCCGTTTTGACGGAGACGGATTGACACAGTGCCATTATCTGTCAACGCAAGGGCTCTCCGTCACCTACGTAAGAATGCAAGGAGTAGAGGCCCAATTTTTGACCATCAATCTCCGTCAACAGAGAGCGTTGCTTTGTATTGAAAGGATAATTTATCTAATCTGTTCTTTTGGCGATTTTGAACTCAAGGAGGTGTACGAAAAAAAACAAAAAGGCTGCCGTGTTTATTTCCATGTGTTTTTAGAGTATTCTGTGAGCTCCGCTTCTAGTAAAAAGCTTTACAGCTTAATCAAAACTTTCTGTCATCCATTGCTCCTTGAGCAAGAAATACGTTCACAAGCCTAGAAAAAAACTGAAAAGGCACTGTGATAGTGGGCAGACAGAGATGGCATCAAAAGTTAGCATCCCCTGCTGTCCTGGTCGAGCAATGCTGAAAAAACAATAGAGAATGGAGAGGAGAAAACGGACTACTATAAACAAAAAATGTCTCCGTCAATACGTCTGCGTCTGAGTGCATATTTGCGGTCGTAAAAGCACAAACTAGGCTTTAGCCTGACCCAGAAGAAGGTTTCAGTGTTGTGGAAGACATCCTGTTGCAGTTACAAAGAAAACTCACCCATGAGTTATCAATGACTACAGACCTGGCGCCTTGACATCCCACATCATCAAGGTCCTGGAGAGACTCATGTTGCTCCGCCTGAGTAAGCAAACTAAAACCTATCAGGACCCCCTGCAGTTTGCTTATTGCCATGGAGCTGGTGTTGAAGATGCAATCATCAACATGCTTCAACCAACTCACTGTCATCTGGACAAAGCAGACAGCACTGTGAGAATCAGGTTCTTTGATTTCTCCAGTGCATTTAACACAGTTCAGCCGGATTTGCTTTGTCAGAAACTTGTAGGAATTATTATTGCAGTTATAGGATTTTTTCTTTCTAACTACAGTACCTAGATAAAACATTAGTTAACTGAACATTGCTTATTTATGCTGAGTTGTGCAGATGCATTTATGAGTTTGATTCTGTTACTCAGTGTCTAGGTAAAATATTGCTGTTCTGGTTTGATATATGTACTGCAAGAAGCTAGTTATCTCATATGACACATCCTGTGTTGCCTAATGACAGATCATTTGTTTACCTGCTGACATATCCCATGCCGTTCTGTGACTGAGCTTGTGATTATCCTCTAATGCATAGAGCAAAGTGTTTGTTATCTTCCCATAACTGCTCAAACGACCACTACCCTGTATGATGTGTTTTGTTCTCCCAGAGCTGAGTAATGAATCAGTCAGAAGCTGATCCAATAGGTCGTGGCTGATTACTATATATACCCATGCATCTGTGCTGAAGCTTCAGAGCTCCCTATAAACTCTCCATGTACATGTAAAATAAACATTTCTAAACATTTGTAAAGAAGACAGCTGATCCTCTTTTCTCTCTCATCCACCACCACAGAGGCCTCAACTATCAGCTGGATCAATGACTACCTGGTAAACAGACCACAGTTTGTGACACTGAAGGATTGTGTGTCCAATGAGCTGGTCAGCAACAAAGGAGCAACACAAGGGAATGTACTCTCACCATTCCTTTTCACTCTGTACACCTCAGACTTCCAGTATAAGACGGAGACTGACTTTAAACGGCTCAACAACCTGATAAAGAAGGCTGGTTCTGTTCTGGGGACACCTGTGGAACAACTGGAGATAATGATGCAAAGAAGGATTCTTCATAAAATTTAAAAGATTATGGACAACCCTGAGCGTCCTCTTCATGAGACTATCTTACAGCAACGTATCATCAGTCAGAGGCTTCTTCAGTTTCGCTGCAACACAGATCGCTACAAGAAATCCTTTCTCCCCACAGGCATCATGATTTACAACTCCTTGAAAAATGAATTAGTAATGAGCTACAACAACTCTTAATGTCTCTCTGGGATCAATAAAGTGTTTTTGAATTTAAATTGAATTGAATTTGAATTATATACCTTCTATTCAGTGGCGGCTGGCCAATAGAGGGTTCTTGGGTGCCGCCCCACCACTCACAACTTGCCATTTCACCTTGAATAAAATGTGGAAAATCATGGGGGGGGGGGAATATATATATATATATATATATATATATATATATATATATATATATATATATATATATATATATTGAAATATATGTTTTTTTTCTTTTAGTTGTGCAAGATAAATATTTTATAGTTAATGGTGAGTTGAGTTTTTATACTAACTGGCGTAGTCTGATTGAGGACGTGGGACTGCAGGAGTTGGAGATGAACTAAGAGAGGTGCAAGATGCAGAAAGAGAATCAAAATAGTTGAGTTAGGCTATATCACTCAAAACAATACAGTTTGAGAGGAAAAACACAGCAAGAGAAGGTAAAATAGCTTGGACCTGATCATCAGCCAAATATCATTATCAATCAGCAGTAAAATGAGAGTATAAAAGCGCTGTGTTTATGTTTGTTTATGCATGTTTGCTCACTGAATTAGTAATATTGAGTTACCTCTGCGTTAAAATGTCAATTTTTTTGTTAAAGTAATGTTTTCAGACTTAAATTAGTGCTAACTCATTAGCGGAAGTAGCTGTGTAGACACACTGTAGACACAGTTACTTCACAATAAGAGCACTAGTTCCTAAAGTTTACATTGGTGATGAGTGTTATTATTTTTCATATGAGATCACAACTACATTCATCTCCCTCCTCACATGTATATCACCCAAACCTGTATCAGTAGCTGTATGGAAATAATAAAGAAAAGAAGAAATATAACAGCGTTTTCCCTAACTCATATCTTCTTATAAGCTAAATGGTTTTAAGTGGAGCTCTGGCAGGTAACCCAGGTGTGAACAGTCATCACACCCTGAATCAGTACGTCAATAGACAGCTCAGTGTTTCCTCCATTACTTTTAGGGGTCTGTGTTACAAGAAAACCTTTTGAAGCCTTTGACTGAAATTACTCTGTCGTCGTACGATAGTCCCTACAAGTCCAGCCTGAGTTTGAGTTCTGTACTGAGCCCCCTAGTGGAACCCTCCTGTAGTATAGCAGTGTACAAGTACATTCCCTAGCCAGAGGTTGTTGCTGGTGTCAACCAACTTTTTTGACTTAGTGAAATGTTTGCATAATTTTATTGAAATTACTATTGTGAACTGGTGCTTTATAAAAACACTCAATTGAAAGTATATATCGGCCCTTGCTGTTAAAATTAACTTCCAATAAAGTGAGTATTGGCAACGACCCTATGGGACTTCCAGATACAGACAGACAGGATGGTAACTGCAAACAAACCAGACATTGTAATGGTAAATGGACTGAACTTATATAGCGCTTTTCTAGTCATACTGACCACTCAGAGCACTTTACATTGAAGCCACATTCACTGTCAAACATGGCCAATATGGCTAAGTAGGACAATGGTTTTGGGGTTAAGTGCCTTGCCCAGGGGCCCATCGACATATGACTGGAGGAAACTGGAATTGAACCTACGAGCCAACTACTCTACCACTGAGCCACAGTCGTTGTGGTAGATGTGGCAATACCAAGTGATGGGAACACCAAGAAGAAACATGAGAAAATTGAGAAATACCAAGGGCTCAGAAGAGCTAGAGAAGGCTTGGAAGGTAAAGGTGACAGTAGTACCCATGGTAATCGAAGCATTCTGGGCCGTGAACCCCAAACTGGAGGAGTGACTTGATGCAATCTGCTGGAATTCCTTTAACAGAATTTTTTTATTTGACTTTCTGGAATGTTTGTATACTTTTATTGAAATGACTTTTCTTGTAAAGTACCTTGAGATGACATCTGTTGTGAACTGGTCCTATATAAATAAACTGAATTTAATTTAATTTAAAGTATATTTCCGGTCTTGCTGTTAAAATGAACTTCCAATAAAGTGAGTATTGGCAAAACCAGCTATTGTTTTTATGATAAGGCAGTGTTAATAACAGTTGCTGAAAGTAACTCATACAGTAACTTGTAATATAATGTAGTTACTTTTAAAATAAAGTGATCAGTAAAGTAAAGAAGTTACCTTCGGAAAGAGTAATTAGTAGTCAGTAATTAAAATACTATTTCAAAGTAACTGTGGCAAAATTGTCTAATAGTGCCGTCTACAAAGTTCGTATTTTAGCAAAAAATTAGAAAAAAAAAATGTTTACCAAACAATGTTAGTGGAGTGCCATCTTTCGGTTAAAACTTTACATTGCACTGCACATTAATTTGAATCATGCTTTCCTATCGGCTCAGCCTGGGTTTTTGACGTCGGCTACGATTTCTGACGACTGTGTCCTGCCACTGTGGAATATAAAAAAAGCTCAGTCTGAGCCACACCATCATAGCGAGTTGGCATCTCACGTACAATAAGCTCAAAATAATACGGTTCAGGGCTGCTCGGCTGCTCCACAGAACATTCCGTCCTTGAGTCCTCTAAAAGACGTGGAGAGAAATATTCAACCTCCTAATTGCCCCCTTCTGAGGCAGTGGAGCTTACATCTTTCTGGCTGTCTGTATACATATATAGTATGTATTGAAGAATATTATATCTTTGTGAACACTTTTATATGCATTTTGTATAACCTGCTTTACATACAGACGTGAACAAAATTGTTGGTACCCTTCATTAAATCAAAGAAAAACTCATAATGGTCACAGAAATAACTTTAATCTGACAAAAGTAATAATAAATAAAAATTATATAAATGTTGACCAATGAAAGTCAGACATTGCTTTTCATCCATGCTTCAACGGAATTATTTAAAAAATAAATGCATGAAACAGGCCTGGACAAAAATTATGGTACCCACAACTTAATATTTGGTTGCACAACCTTTTGAGGCAATCACTGCAATCAAATGATTCCTGTAACTGTCAATGAGACTTCTGCACCTCTCAGCAGGTATTTTGGCCCACTCCTCATGAGCAAACTGTTCTAGTTGTTTCCGGTTTGAAGGGCGCCTTTTCCAGACAGCACGTTTCAGCTCCTTCCAAAGATGCTCAATAGGATTGAGATCAGGGCTCATAGAAGGCCAGTGTTTTCCTCTTAGCCCTTCTTGGGTGTTTTTAGCTGTGTGTTTTGGGTCATTTTCCTGTTGTAAGACCCGTGACCTGCGACTGAGACCATGCTTTCTGACACTGGCCAGCACATTTCTCTCTAGAATCCCCTGATAGTCTTGAGATTTCATTGTACCCTGCACAGATTCAAGACACCCTGTGTCAGATGCAGCAAATCAGCCCCAGAACATAACCGAGCCTCCCCCATGTTTCACAGTAGGGACCGTGTCCTTTTCAAGATATGCTTCATTTTTCCGTCTGTGAACATAGAGCTGATGTACCTTGGCAAAAAGTTAAATTTTTGTCTCATCTGTCCACAGGACATTCTCCCAGAAGCTTTGTGGCTCGTCAGCATGTAGTTTGGCATACTCCAGTCTGTTTTTTTTAATGATTTGTCCTCTGGCTCAAACAGCGAAGGACGTTCCGATCTGACACTGATGTTCCTTGAGCATAGAGTTCAGGGAGGTTGGCTACAGTCCCATGGATCGTACATTACTGAATGACATGTGCAGCTGTAGTCACAGAAAGATCTAGCTGCTTGGAGATGGTCTTATAGCCTTTACAGTTAACATGCTTGTCTATGATTTTCTTTCTCATCTCCTGAGACAACTCTTTCCTTTGCTTCCTCTGGTTTATATTGAGTGTGGTACACACCACATCACCAAACAACACAGTGACTACCTGGAGTCCTATATATAGGCCCACTGAGTGATTACAGGATTGTAGACACCTGGGATGCTGATTAGTGGACATACCTTGGATTAACATGTCCCTTTGGTCACATTATTTTCATTCTTTTCTAGGGGTACCATCATTTTTGTCCAGGCCTGTTTCATGCATTTATTTTTTAAATAATTCTGTTGAAGCATGGATGAAAAGCAATGTCTGACTTTCATTGGTCAACATTTATATAATTTTTATTTATTATTACTTTTGTCAGATTAAAGTTATTTCTGTGACCATTATGAGTTTTTTGAGTTTTATTTAATGAAGGGTACCAACATTTTTGTCCACGTCTGTAATCATTGATTAGGAGTTATTTTCTTGATAGTGGTCTTATGTTTTGTATATCTGCGTTAATATTTCTTTCGGGCAGGACATAGGAGGAGGATGAGCTGCTGAGTTCTCGCGAGAGCTGTGCGTAAGTCGGCGGTATACTGGTAAAATAAACAAACAATGTCAGGTAAAACAAGGCAATGATTTTGAACCAAACGCAGCTTCTGTCCGTTTACTAACCATCAAATTTTTTCTTTCTTCTAAACAACCTGGACGAGGAAACATTGGATTCGCTGGAGTGCTACCTACACAAGTGCTTTGAGAACATCGTTATGGGTAAGTCACGGATACCCACTTCAGATTCACCAACAAGTACTCCTTCCCAGAAACGCACTTCTTCTGAGACCAGCACTTCCACCAACTCGCGACGTCCTGGACTCAATAGATAAGAAGCTAACCAGCCTGGATGCCCGTCTTGCGCTGGTTGAGGTTCTACACAAAGAATTTCAGGCTCTGAGAGAATCTCTGGAATTCAGCCAACAACAGGTAGCTTAATCTTGTCTTTTCTGGAATACCAGAGCAGGTTGAGGAAGACGCTGAAACAACCGTCCAACATTTTATACAACATCAGCTGAAACTGCCAAGCGACACTGTTAAAAACATAACCTCCCATCGGGTTCACCGGCTTGGAGGTAAGAAACCCAAAACAACCGCCCGCGACCAATCGTTGCCAAATTTGAACATTTTAAACAGAAAAAACACGTCAAAGGACGTGGGAGGGAGCTGCGGGGGACGAATTATAGCGTTAATGATCAATTTCCGAAAGAAATCCTTGACAGACGCGTGTTATTTCCAATTAGAAAGAAACATATTAGTGAGGGCTGTAAGGCTACAGTTACTGTAGATGAACTGTAACCCTCAGGTTACTCCCTGGCTTTATTAGTCACATTTAACAGAGTCTAGATAGAAGTTGTTTTATCAGACAACTATAGTTTAAGGAAACACAGCTCAGCAGGTTGTTTATGTTTATAAATGTGGGTAGGGGTAGGGCTGTGCACTAGATTGCTTTGTTTTCTTTTTTTTTCTTTTTTCTTTCTTTTTCTCACATTCATGTCACCAAATCTCTTTATCACTTTTCTTCCTTTTTCTTTCACACACACAGACTTTTATCATGGCATATTTATGTTTTTCCATCATGCTATCATTCTTTACACACCCGTATGGTACATTATTTCCCTCTCTTTATCTCATTCTTTCATACCTTCTTCTCGGTTTTGGCTAATCACATGGATTGCTCACTTATTCTCGGGGGGGACCTCAACTTTGGATTAAATGAAGAAATAGACAGGCACAGTACAGCAGGGACTCAGCGCAGCTGGCAATCCATTGATATAGTTAAACAGTAAATGAGCGATTATGGACTTTGCGATGCATGGCGATTGCTTCATCCCAACGACAGAAAATACACTTTTTACTCAAATGTCCATCATTCTTTTTCCAGATTGGACTATTTCTTAGTCAGCAGCTCACTGTTGAATGATATTTCAGACACTGAGATACATCCTATAGTCATCAGCGATCACGCTCCTGTTTCTTTAAATTTAGCAAATAAAATAGCAACCCTTCAATATAAAAATTGGAGATTTAATACATCATTACTTAAGGATAGAGAATTTATTAAATATATTGAAAAAAAGTGGGCTTCATACTTGGAATTTAATGATCTCCCTGGTATGTGGCCATTCACTTTCTGGGAGGCAGGGAAAGCTGTGATTAGAGGTAAAATTATTTTATTCTCATCAAATAAAAATAGAACAGAAAAAACATGTTCAGGAATCAGAAGAAATTATCAAATCATTAGGAAGCTTCCCTGCATAAAGAGAGCTTAAGCAAAATACGGAAGCAAAATTAGAATTACATGAAATTATTAATAAACGGACCCAGTTCTTAATCCAAAGACTTCGAATAGAAAACTTTGAACATAGTAATAAATCAGGAAGTTTGTTAGCTAATCTGTAAAAAAAACAATAAAAAAACAACTATATCTGCAATCAAAGACAAAATTGGGAATATAACATATGATCCTGAAAGAATAAACGACACATTCAAAGAATTTTATGAGACTTTATACACACCAGAGATAAACCCATCAAATAATGAAATTGAACAATTTCTGGATAAAATAACTCTTCCTAAACTTTCAGACAGTCAAGCAAAGGCCCTGGATTCACCGCTAACAGTGTCTGAACTCCAGGAGACCCTCCAATCATTGCCTAATAATAAAGCTCCAGGCCCAGATGGATTTCCAGTAGAGTTCTATAAAGAATTCTGGAATATTCTGGCACCAACATTTTACAAAATGTTACAGAAAACAAAGGAAAATGGTCGATTACCACCAAAAATGAACTCTGCCTACATATATCTTCTATTAAAACCAGGAAAAGACCCTATATCTCCTACCAGTCATTGTCCCATTTCTCTTATCAATGTTGATCTTAAAATAATTTACTAACACCTCTAATAATCCATCCTGATCAAACAGGTTTTATAAAAGGTAGGCTTTCTTCCACAAATTCACGTAGATTAATAGATTTAATAGATTATACCTACTGTAAAAACATCCAAACCAATATATTATCTTTAGATGCAGAAAAAGTATTTCATAGAGTTAACTGAAAATGTTTATTTGCAACCTTACATAAATTCGGGTTCAGTAATTCTTTTGTAAACTGGTTAAAAATATTATACAGCTCACCAACAGCATGTATTTGGACTAATAATCAAAGATCATCAAGGTACCAGGCAGGGATGTCCACTTTCTCCCTCCCTCTTTGCTATTTTTATTGAACCATCAGCAGCAGAAATCAGGCAAAATAATAATGTTAAAGGTATACAATGCAACAAAATAGAACATAAAATTAGTCTGTATGCAGATGATGTACTACTTTTTCTACAGCATTCACAAACTTCCTTCTCTCAGGTAATTGAGTTGATACAATCTTATTCAAGAGTTTCAGACTATTCTATAAATTGGTTAAAATCTACAGTCTTTCCAATCAACTGTTCTTTCCAGGTTCCCGTTGCTGTGCAACTCCGGTCAGGAAATATTACATATCTAGGTATCCATATCTCACCAAGACTGGCAGACTTATCAAAGCTAAACTACGTCCCACTTTTAAAAAAAGTGGAAGATGAAGTGGCAAGATGGAAATTCCTTCCCAGATCACTTATTGGAAGAGTAGCTACAATAAAAATGATGGTTTTGCCTAGAATCAATTATTTATTCTCAATGATCCCAAGCGAACCATCACCTGATTGGTTTAGATCTCTGGACTTTTCTGTTTCTAAATTTCTTTGGAAAGATAAATCCCCACGTATTAGCTTAAAAACACTACAGAAGTCCAAAGATAAAGGGGGTCTAGACCTACCAAACTTTCGTCATTATTTCTTGGCCAACAGGCTCCAATACACATCAAGATGGGTAAAACACAGTTATATCGATGAGTGCTGGTTAGATGTTGAACAGACACTATGCAATAAGATAAAACTTTCAGATCTACCATTTATTAGCTCAAATATAAAACAAATTGAATGTTTTAAAAGTATTAGTATCAGCTCCTCTCTGACAGCTTGGTGGGAATTTCTTAAAATGACAGAGGCCTTACTAGTCCGATGCAGATGTACACCTATCTGGAATAATCCGGATATCTTAAAAAAATAAATAAAATGCATGATCAACTTTCCAAACTGGAGTTGTAAAGGAATTGAATAGCTGGAGCATATATTTGATGGAACAGACTTTATCCCATTTAATACATTGGTTACACAATACGGAATTAACAAGAATAAATTCTTAGAATATCAACAAATTAAATCAATTATAAAAAAATTATTTAGCACAATACAGTTGATTTACAAATTTCAGGAAAAGTTTAAGACATATATTTATATTTACCCCATTTATGTCTTAACCCTCCCAAACTGCTATCTAAAATATACAAAACATTAAATAGAATAGATGAATCAATAGCCCTTCCTATTTCAAAATGGGAGATGCACATGTCCATCTCAATTGACCAAAACCTCTGGTCTCAGATTTCTTTAAGAACCTTTAAATTTCTTAAAAATCCTAATCGACGATTAATACAATATAAAATCCTTCACAGAGTACATTATACAGGCCAATGGATGTTCAAGATGGGTTTTACGCCGTCTAATACCTGTTTACAATGTACAAGCAATCTACCAGACAATTATATTCATGCTCTTTGGTTCTGCCCACCTGTCAATAAATATTGGTACCAGATATGTGAAGACCTATCAAAGTGTCTGAAATGTAATATCACACCTTCTCCCCCAGTTTGCTTGCTGGGAAATTTAGATGAAGTTACAATGGATACAAAGTCTATGCAATTAGTTCACATTGCCTTATGCATCGCTAAGAAAAAAAACTCTTGAACTGGAAAAATAAAAATACTCTGAATATTAATCAATATAGGGATCTCCTTCTGGATTACATTGGTCTAGAAATTACTTCTGCCTCCACATCTGATCAATCTTTCTGGTCTCCCTTGATCAGCTCCATCACCTAGTGGGGCGGGGCCCTTGATTTTGTTCTGTGGGATACGGTTGCCGCTGTGGAGCTTAAGGGTTGATGGCGTCTGCAAGGGCTCCTCGGGGTTGGGTCCGCTTGCAGTTGGGGCGGTAGGTGCCGTGGCTCTCACCTGGGGTGGGGCTTTGTGTGGTGACTCCTAGTAGCTGCATGCGGTGCCTTACGGGGGTTGTGCGGGCGGACACTGGTGTCCCTGGTGCTGTGCTGCTCTGGAGGGGTCTGGGTTGGGCCTGGGGCTCTGGGTTGCCGTGCCCCCTGGCCAGGACCACAGGCCGGGGGGCTTGGCCAGTTGGGGGGGCCACTGCCGCTGGTGCCGTCTGGGGGGAGGGGCTGTGGTCGGCGGGCGCTGCTGCCTTTTCCATCTCCCTGGGCTGGTTCTTGTCGCTGGCTCCCCAATGGCCCCATGCCGTGGCTGCGTGTCGGGGTGTCGGCGGGTGGCCGCCGTCTCTGGTCCCGTTCGGTCACAGAAATTCTTAAAATTATTTAGAAATCGAATAGACCTTTCAGCACGGAGAACTTTAACCATCTTGCTAAAATCGGATCCTGCTAAATTGTTCGTCTGATGGTGTTGCTGGAATTGGTCCAGATATGTGAAGTTCTACCTTGTTATGTTAAAGTTCTGGAGTAAATCCAAGAAGTCTTTCTTTAGAATTTCAGATTACTTAAGAGAGATGTCAGCAATTCCCGCGTGGACAAGTTTTTCTAGCTCTGGGTTATTCTTAATAATCAATGGAATCTTTTCAGAAAGTTCTCTGTCATCTGTGGGTAATTAAAGACACTTGTATTGATGCATAGCTCTTCAATACCTTTGATCAATCCATCATGAATGATAGCAAGTGCTTTCGCTTTCTTGACGTTTTCTTTTCTCGTTGGTTTCTTGTCGGAGTTGACTTCTTTTTTCCTAGCTGTTCGGGTTATCTTTGTTTGTGTTTCGCTGGCCTTGCAGTGAGTCTGCCAGGCTCAGGGAGCTAGGAGAGGTCAGCGCTGTGAATCTGTTCTTTAAAGAGATAATCAAAGTTGTTGGTTTTTGGAGTTTCTTTTGATGTTCCTTATTTTTCTTTTCTGAGGTATTTCTCGTCTGAGCCCCCCACTCTTCTGATGAGTTGGGGGTTCTTACCAATAGATGCCGTCTGTTCGGAGGGGTACTCTGTGTTGTTGGCATCTAACTGCCAGGTTGTTGAAAATCGCATGCCATACTGTGAGTAGTATTGTTTCTACCGTTTTCTTCAAGGCGTCAGATCTTTCATTCTGTGTCCTTCATCATTACCAGTATGTTTTGGAGAGTGTAATCAGCGTAGAGAGCCATTTGTACTCCTTGGTTCTTTATGGAGTAGTCCACAGTGAAAAAACAAGAAAAAAGAGGGGAAAATTCCTCCTAGGGAGGTCGTCCATTATCCTTAGGGTGAAGAAAAAAAATATAAGTAAAGGGGAAAATAAGTAGTGTATGAGCGACCATAGGGGGGAAGAGAGCAGGAGAGGAAAAACACATCATGCTCCTTCGACAGTCACAGAAAGTTGAAGCTGGGAAAGACTGGTGCTTAGGAAGAACCGGTTTCTTGAATACTAGTCTATCAAAATTTCAGACACTTTTCAAAATTTTCCATCACCAGTTAAAAAAGAAAACTGTAAAACACTGCAAACATTTGGTCAGCTTAACGACTGTTTTATAGATATATACACATATATTGCACAAAAACTTACACACGTAGGCATACCTTTGTATATAAATGTATACACAAGTATATATATATATATATATATATATATGAATGAGAGAGAGAGAGAGAGAGAGAGAGAGAGAGAGAGAGAGAGAGAGAGAGAGAGAGAGAGAGAGAGAGAGAGAGAGAGAGAGAGAGAGAGAGACAGAGAGAGAGAGACAGAGAGAGAGAGAGAGAGATGCATGATACGGATCTCCTGATCGTAAATAGGTGCTCTATTGGATTGAGATCTGGTGACTGTAGGGGCCATTTGAGTACAGTGAAGTCATTGTCATGTTCAAGAAACCAGTCTGCGATTATTCAAGCTTCATAAAGTGGATATCCTGCTGGAAGTAACCATGAGAAGATGTGTAACCTGTGGTCATAAAGGGATTGACATTGTCAGCAACAATAGTCGGGTAGGCTGTGTCGTGACTCATATTTTTTGGGGCTACTTTATATAACAGTCTCGTATTAAATATGTTTATATAATCTTTAGTTAGTATTCAGAAAGTAAAAGTCTGTTTTAATTAGCTTGCATGATGGTAAAGATATGTTTGTCAGTATTGTTTATGGGGGTAAGCTTTTAAGTCGTAAAACTTTAGGCTAAAGTTTATTGCATGTTGTAAAAGCAGGATGTTTAGATAAAAAACAGATCTGGGAGGACGGCCATAAAATATAAGCTATAACTCAGGGAGACCTTGGTAATAAAAAGTCTGGTGGGAGGAGAATAAGTCATGTGAATACTTTTCTTTGTTCTTCTTTAATAAAAATGGTACAACCCCGCAGACCATGGTTCAGTTTTGACTGAACCCCATCTGCAGGTGCGTACAAGTGTGAAACAGAAATTCTGTGTCTGTGCATATTTACTCTCTCTGTCTCTCAGCTCTGACTTTTATTGTGAAAATCTTCCCGCCGGGGTTTGAATGTTGGCGCCCCATACACTCTCCGGAAGCGAGTGGCCGACCACATGGTAACTAGGAGCCAACACATGGTGGAGGATGCGTGCTCCGTAATTCGGTCTTAAGTTGTTTCGGAGCTGGGAGAGATTGAGTGTGAGTAGTAAAGTGTGGCATAACTGGTTGATGCGTGTGTTTGTGGCATTGCAGTAATTTTGTGTTTTTTTCTTGGAGTTCAACAGAGAATCGGAGAGCGACGGGATTGATCCTTGATAAATCAACACCCGGGTGGTTTTGTATCAATCTGGAACAGCGCTAACACCAAATTAATAGGTATTGATTGATCTAACCGTTCTCCGTTTAATGTTGACGTGTTGTTTTTTTGGTTAAGGGCCGACCACGGTGCGGATCGGTACTCGACGAGTTGGCCACTCTACCCAGAATAGGACGCTTTCTGGAGGCTCCCAGGCTACGAGCGACATAGCAGCACAGGGCCTGTGGCGCCCTCTGACTGCCGGACGGCTGACCTGGGAGGGAGGCTGCGTTTATTCCAAACGTGCAGCTGAGCACTGCGAAAGTGGAATTGTGTAAATGGTCCAGTTTTTGGTCGGTCCGGTTTGAGGTCAGTGTTTGATAAATATTGTAAAATAACTGTATTTGTTTCGGTGTGAGAGTGTCTGGACGGAGTGAGGCTAGGTAAGGAAGCTACTAGGTAGCTTTTTGCACACCGGCCTCATATAAACTCCTCATTTAGGGGAACTAACTGACTGGATCTAAAACCGTGATTCCTCTGCGAATTTTAAACGCCTAGTCGATGCCCTCGTTTTCTGTTTGTGCAGATTACGTAGAAGCTTGGCATTGTAGAGGAATAATGGGAAGTATCATTTTCAGTTGGTTACAGTACCACCATATCTAGCTTACAGCTAACATACAGTGTGTGTGAGTCTCGCCTGGAATAAAGGCGTTCAACCTTGTACACTTACGTAAACACGTCTAAAGCATTGTTTAACACATATATAGGACTATTGTTATGGATAACTGGTAGTAAACTCTTTAGAATATATATATAAAATAACTTTTTTATTGTAACGAAGCGGCACCGTTTGTTTCCGGTTGAGCTGGGGTGCTCATGCTTACAGCTACACTCTGGTAGCCTAGCTTCCGACCGGTATTTGTTTGACACGGTTAAACATTTATTCGAGTCTTTGGGGACGAAGTGTGGTTTTGCTGGAGGCATTTTGTTTTTGTCTTTCGTTGGTTTACTTATGAGTACAGTTTGTTCAGTTTAACATCGTAGTGAAGAATTAGCCGTCTTTGTCCCGGTTTTTTCCACTCCGCGTGGTGGCCCGGAAGTTCTATTGTGTTTGACTTGGTCCGCTAATTCGGTCGACTTCTTTTTTGTGAAAACGATCTACGATTGTGTTACAAAGCGAGTTTTACAGATATTTTTTTCGGTTTGTTTTAATGATAAATGAGACTGCTTTTATATTGGGAGAATTCTATTTCTTTGTGTGATTCGTGGAAGTGTCCGTCGCGGGTTTTGCCGCCGGCCGGACTTCATTAAAATTCTTTGTGTTTTAGACAAAACAGCTGAAATCTCAGTATATAAATAAATTAATGAGAAAATAAAAAGTTCGTTATAAACCTTTTTAGCTTTCCTTCGTTTCGGCTTTGCCTAAATCATTATTAAGGTTAATGTTATATGACTAAAATAATACATAAACCACTTCACTATAAAAAATTTAAAAAAAATAAATTAAATACAAACTGACTGCCTTTACTGTTAAACTGCATTAATATTGGGATAAATTTGGCCTACTAATTGATAGTTTTTCAATTAAAATAAATAATTTACAGAGTTATTACAAATTGCCTACTTCAATTTTAATCCATTTTGGATTTTGTTTTAAACTTTCAATGGCAGCCGAATATAAATTGCTTCCTGCTCCACAGGGACAGGAGTGGCGCACGTTAGATGCCCAATTGTTAGTATACATTTCAAAACTATATTCTGTATTAGTTGATAAGCCCGGTGAAAAAGATAAAAAGCAGTTCCAGGCCAACATGAAGGCCATGTGGGCTCGGCATGGTGCTAGTGGTGAACATAAGAGGAGTCTCTCACAGATGTGTTTTGAGGAAGGAAAGCGTTTTGCAGAAAAAGCTAAAACAGCTAGGAGCATCACTGGTGCTAAGAAGAGATACTTAAAAACTGAGAAAATGTGGAAAACATGGGGTTTAACGGGTCAAGGCATTGATCATTTGTGTGTTACTGCAGACAGTGTTTATTTGGCAGACCAGACTCCTCCGCCTTATCAAAATATGTATCCCGTCTTGTCTACATCTGGTCAAACAAACATTTCTTGGGGGTTGGAAACTGACGATGGCCAGAGCGTACTTCAAAGCACGCAGGCTGCATCACAGAGGTCTGCACCACCCCCTCTGGGTACCTCTCCTGCTTCCCCCGCTTCCCCCCTCCCTTCAAACACTGCAGTCTTACATTGGAGTGGCCCATCAAAGAGGTCTGTGGCCCATGACCCATTGACTAATAAACCACAGGGTGATCTGAAGGTGAACGATGAGGGACAAGATTATAAATTGCACTATGAGGTCACCGGTAAAGGAACTGTAGCACACACTGCGGAGGAGGACAGACAGTTGTTGAACTTAGTTAAAAACAGAACAGGAGACTGATAAATTGTTCTTGGCATACAATGGTACATTAATGGAGGAAATACAGCATCACGAACACAGGTTAAATACAGTTCAACAACAGATGGATGAGATCCTGAAGGATCAGGAAAGATTAACGTCTGTGGTACGAGGGCAGGCTGCTGACCTTCGGGGGAGTGCCAGCCCCACTGAACGTGATGAATGTGCAGCAGTTGGACAGGTTGACGAAGTGCAGACGTTGGGGGATGACCAGAGCAAGAGGGTTTATCAAAATACAAGATCTCATGGGGGCCCTGATTTAATGCTTCCTTAAGTGGGGGCATCGGATGGTTCAGTAATTTATAAACCATGGAAGATGGCTGACATATCTGCTATCACTCTGCAGCTCCCCGCTTTAACACTAGAAGACCCAGGATTTTTTGCTCTACCTATAAAGCCCACAGGTAAGCCGAAAGGCTGGATGGCCCCCTGTGAACCCTCCTTTTGTTATGTAAACGGGGCAATCACTGGGACACCACAGGAGGGGGGATATGCAGAGCCACTTCACTCAAAACACCTTGACATAAAATGGGGGAGGGGGACAATCAGGTAGGAGCAGGATTGCTAAACAATGACAGTCTGAGGAGCAGAACAGTATGAGTTGAATCAAATGTAATATATGTAATATATGTAGAATGATGTAGACGTTATCAGAACCCTACAACACTGGGCTTCCAACATCCCCACCAGACACATAAGAAAAGTAATAGAACAGAACCACATCAAATAAAGCACTCAAAATCTGTGGTAGCCCCACTAGTCATTTACAGAATTGCTCATCAAGTTGATATCTGTACAAGATTTATTTTATGTAACATTTTTTTCAAACTGAGATACACACGAAACACATTTGATTTGTTATATTTAAGAATTTGTACATTGTTTTTGTCTGTTTTGCTCTTTCCCTCTATTTTCTCTTTTCCTGTCTCTCCCTGTCTCAACTCATAAAAACCAGACTGACTGTTGCTGTTTGCCCACACTGTGATGTTATGTTATGTCAAAGATATGATATTATATGTCTGATTTCAAAGAAGAGATAAACGTTCAGCCGGATTCGGACTCTGAGCTGTCTTCAGGTAAGATTCAATTTCATATTATTTGTTATTTTATATTTCATTTCAGGCAGGAAGGTGGAAATAGTGGTGCACATATCACCATGTGAATAGAGTTTTGGGGCTTCTTTCATCAGACAGCCTCCATTTTGTTTCTGAGTGCAGGCCTCCGTTTGTTTCTTTTGGTTCTTATCCTGAGGTCCTTGCACCTTAGCACATTAGCCAACCTATTTGAGATGTACTGGACTGATTATTATTATTATTATTATTATTAATTCATAATTTGAATTTGTTCCCATTGCAGATGAGGAGACTGCTCCTCAGCCAAAAAAGAGAGCTCGGGTGGGGACTGACCAGACAGAGACGGCGAAAGATGGCACAGTGTGGTGTGAAGAACAGGTGGGGAAAACTCTCCATTTCACCCCTCCATCTCCATACGGCGCAGATGGAGAGCCAACGGCTAAGGCCAGGAGGTCCATCTTGAGTCGTCTTCAGAGCTTCCTGTGTTTTATCACTCTGGAAATGCTAAGTTCCATTCGACACTGTACTGTTGAACATGCACGGCAAATGGAGCATGTGGACTGGTTCGTGGCCCTCCCTGAACTAATGGCATTTATTGCTATTGTTATCTTGCGGGGGCTGACCAAGGTTCCATCACTGCATGACTGCTGGTCAGCAAACCTGGGAAACCCCCAGATCATGGCAACTATGTCCCGAAATCGCTTCCAAGAAATCATGCAACACCTACGCTTTGACAACAAGGACACCCGCAGTGAGCGAGCAAAGACGGATAAGTTTGCTGCAATTTCCGGTGTGTGGGGTTCGTTTGTCACCAACTGCATCACATCCTACAACCCTGGTCGACACATCACCATTGATGAACAGCTTTTCCCGTCAAAGACTCGCTGCTGTTTCCTGCAATACAGTTCAACAAAACCTGACAAGTTTGGGATCAAGTTTTGGGTGGCTTGTGACTTGAAATCCAAATACATCTGCAATGTCCTCCCATATCTTGGCAAGGACCCCAGTCGTTCCAGTGGAGAGAGACTGTCCGAAAATGTAGTGATGAGGCTGATGGAACCATTCCTGGACAAGGGCAGAAATGTTACCACGGACAATTTCTTTACATCGCTGTCACTGGCACAACGACTGCTTAGCCGGAAAACCACCATCCTTGGCACAGTCAACAGGATTCGGCGAGAAATTCCACAATCAACAAGACAGAGGGACCGTGATGAATTCACCACTCAGGTATTTTCAACCACTGGTGCCACGCTAACGGTGTATGCGCCCAAACGGAAGAAGACAGTATACATTCTCAGCAGCATGCACCGCGTCATTCAGACTGAGAATACCACCAGACGGAAGCCAAACACTGTCACCCTTTACAACACCACAAAGTGCGGCGTTGATGTGATGGACCAGATGGTGCGGGAGTACACTGTCCGCAGAGGAACACGGCGCTGGCCAGTCGCTGTGTTCTATAACATGATTGATATGGCAGCACTGAATGCACATGTGCTCTATCAAGCATGCCCCGGGAGGCAGGAGAGACGGGTGGACTTCCTGGTGGAGCTTGCAAGAGAGTTGGCTCATTCTCATGTGGGTGCAAAGCAGGCACAAAGGGAACAATTGCTTCGGCTACAACCTTCAACACCTAGCCCTGGGAAAAGAGCAATGTGTCAGGTTAAAAATCAGTGTAAAAGCAATCATGCCACTCTGCGATGTATAGGCTGTTTCAAATACACATGTGGCAAATGCAGAAAGGAGACGGCTTGGCAGTGCATGGATTGTGAGTGATTATTGAAATGTACTCACCTCACTCATTGTTACATACTGTTTAGTTTTCTCTGTGTGCTTGAAAACTCAAATTTCCCTGAGGGAGTCACCCCAAAGGGATCAATAAAGTTTTAAGCCTAAGTTCTAAGTCTCACTCACTTCCACTCTCTAACACTGTATCCTGATAATACTTTTTTATTATTATTATTAGTAGTAAATATCATGAAGGCCCAGTTGGGATAACCCCAGATTTTGAGTGCTTTATTTGATGTGGTTCTATTCTATTACTTTTCTTATGTGTCTGATGGGGATGTTGGAAGCCCAGTGTTGTAGGGTTCTGATAACGTCTACATCCTTCTACATATATTACATTTTGATTCAGCTCATATATTCTGCTCAGACAGTCAGTTAGCAATCCTGCTCCTACCTGATTCTCCCCCTCCCCCATTTTATGTCAAGGTGTTTTGAGTGAAGTGGCTCAGCATATCCCCCCCCCTGTGGTGTCCCAGTGATTGCCCCGTTTACATAACAAAAGGAAGGGTCACAGGGGGCCATCCAGCCTTTCGGCTTACCTGTGGGCTTTATAGGTAGAAAAGCCAAATGGCTGCTCTCTGGTAGTTCTAGTGTTAACTGGTGGTGGAAACTGCTGGATAAATAAATTAAATCAGCTGACTTCAGGCCAAACATTAGCGGTGGGGGACTGGAAAGCAATTATGGGCAGAATGTTGACATTAACAGACTATAATGAGATGATGCTCCAGTGCAACCTAGTGCAAGTACTAGATGAAGTCCCTTTTGCGCTTCACGCGCCTGAACTTGCTGAGTGGGTCAGGAGAAAGTATCCTACCCCGCCCGCCTCTAAGATTTTGAAATTTCCTTGGTCAACTGACGTTACTCCCGCAGAACATCTGGCTAAATGTAAAGATAAATGGGTTGACGTTACTGGCGAATATCCCAGAGATGCCGGGAATAACAGAAACTGGTTTAGAGAAGCAGTTTTAGCGGGCATGCCTGAGTCTGTTGCTACATTAATGAAACGTAATCCTGATTCACATATTTATGATCAGCCTACATGGGAGAGACACATAACACATTATTTACAAGATGTGCAAGATTCTGCGTTGAAGGACGCTGAGGAGAATAAGAAAATGGAGACTGCTTTGCTGAAGCTCCACTTAAAAGAGGCTCAGACTAAATTGAGTGACTTAAATCAGTCAAAAAACAAAGTGAAGCAGCTGGTGGCTGAAGCAGCGCCTACTGTTTGATCAGCTACAGTGTTTTCTTTCCTTTCCTGTAATGTATGCTGCAGCCGCACCGAATCAGCCATTTACTGCTCCTTATCGGACATGGCACCCTCGGGGTAGGTCGCGTGGTAGAGCTAGGTTTGGTGGTAATAGAGGCCTGGGGAGAGGGCAGCCAGGTGCTAACGGTTGTCGCAGGTGTGGCTCGAACGAACACTGGGTGAAGGACTGTCCACATCCACGAGGGGGCGCTATTCCTCCCGGTCAGCCACCTTCACATTTTGCTCCGAATCAGCATATGGTTCCTCCCTCCTATCAAGGAGGACAGGGGGGGCCTCAGTTTTGACAATGCCCACAGAGTACCTTGGTGAGCAGGACTAAGGGGGATCCAATGCTCACAATTGACATATATGGACATTCATTGCCATTCTTGGTGGACACTGGTGCTACTTTCAGCACGCTGGACAGAGTTTTACCAGACGTCAATTTTTCTGGGAACACAGTGTCTGTGATGGGCATCTCTGGGGCTCCGATGATTCTCCCTGTCACTCAAACATTGCCTGTTGCGGTGGGAGGTCAAAGACTATCACATCCTTTTGTCATTGCTCAAACCACTCCTGTCAACTTGTTAGGCAGAGATCTGCTTATCAAACTGGGTGCTACTATCCTGTGTACCCCTGATGGACTTATGGTGACTTTTCCTAATGGACATACACATTGCTGTGACACCATGAGTGGTCAATTTTTGCTGAAAGATGACACTTCACAAGTGGCTGATATTTTCTGGGCCAGATTGACTACGATGTCTGCACGTGAATCTTCTGCGGCTGAATTTCTGAGATGCTGGAAGCCGTGGCTGCTTGAACTCCAGCCTTTTGTTCCACCGCCTGACCCATTACATGTCACCTTCCTATATGAGAGGGGCGATCCTACTTTGTATCAGAAAAAATTTGAAACAGAACTTGAAGGACAAACTTGGTCTGTGGCTTCGGGTCCATGCTTTGTGGGGAAGGAGGGTGTTGCACTGTTTGCTGATCTGACTTCAGAGCAGCAGAAATGGTATATGATGGAGGCTGAAGCGCTTCCTCATATTTCTTTATTGTTGCATCCAAAACATTAAGCTAAAGATTTGGGGGGAATGGTTAAAAGGGGAGTTACATTAAAGGATTGGGTTCCTACCCAGATACCTTCAGTCTCTTTTTCTCCTTCTTCTCAGATGTACAAAATAGACACGCAGCTCTCAGACACTACTTTTTTGGAACATTTGCAGCTTTCTAGAAATCATGGCAGAGAAAAAACAGATCATCCTGATGCAGTGGAGGCATTAAAGGTCGTGCCTGACTCTTTGTGGTCAGATGGTCCCACTGATGTTGGTCTAGTGCATGGGTCGGCAACCCGCGGCTCCGGAGCCGCATGCGGCTCTTTCATCCTTATACTGCGGCTCTGAGTGGCTTGGGAAAATAAATTACTAAAAGAAAAACACCTAAGTATTTAATTGAAGTGTATTTTATTTGTTTTAGTTCTTTAATATTTTAGTTCTAAATTTGAAGATTATTGTGAAAAATGACATATTAGAATAAATATATTTTATTGTTTTTGTCGCTCAAAATAAACGTCAAAGCCTAGCTAGCTACTTGCGAAAGCCGGTATTCCGCCAAAACTCCGTCTATTTATCGCGACTTTCAACCCCAGCAAGACCAAGTATGGAGAAATGTAAGAAAAGAAAAATATCTGAAGAAAATAGAACATTCAATGATGCCTGGGCAGATTCATTTGCATTTACCTCTGATGAGAGTGGCCTACCAGTATGCCTAATTTGTGGAGAAAAACTGGCTAACAATAAACGGTCAAATGTCGCAAGACATTTCAACAATACTCACAGAGCTTTTGCTGAAAAATATCCAGAGGGAGAAGAGAGAAAAAAAGCTGATTCGGAACTGATGCGGAAGGCGGATCTCACGAAAAATCACTTCAAGAAGTCCTGTCGATCTTCGGATCCACATATGTATGTGAGCAGCTATTCTCCACCATGAACTACATTAAAAACAAACACCGCGCACGCCTCACAGATGACAGCTTACAGTCCTGCGTAAAGATGAGAGCGACTTCGTACAGCCCCGATTTGCAGACGCTGTGCGCAGAGGTTCAGGAGCAGAAGTCCCATTAACCAGGTAAAATAAATATTTGCAAATATTTTGCAAATATTTATTTTTCATTGTTTAGTGACAGTGTTTTTTCCCCAATTTATTTTTTTAATTCAGGTCAAGGCTCCGCTACATGCATGCTCTGAAAGCCCGAAGGCGATAAGGATGACGGCTCACAGCATTTTTTTTTTTTTTTTTTTTTTGCTACATGGATCATTTAATCATCAGCTTTTTAATTTATTTGAAAGAGACATTCAGACATTTTATTATTTTTTGAAGAATTCAAAATGTTTAAAATGTGTCCATTACTCAGATAAAATGTAATTTTCTCTGTAGCACTTCGTGCTGCACGATTTCATAAGCAACACACTTTAGTTGTTTGTACAAAATGTAAAAATAAGCAATATATACAGTGTTATCTTCATTTTAGAATCTGATGATAGCCCATCTTCAAAAGGGTAGTCAAAGCACTAATAGGTGTATGGCTGGGGTGAACCCCGAAGCATGAAAGGGAAGTTGTTGTTGTTTTTTAAATATCTGTTCTTTCTAATTAATAAATGCGTTCAAAAATAAATTAATTTTAGATGTCAAATGTTTGCGGCTCCCAGTGTTTTCTTTTCCGTGGAAACCGGATCAAATGGCTCTTTCGGTGTTAAAGGTTCCTGACCCCTGGTCTAGTGCATACAACACCCATCACATTTGAGATGAAACATTCTGATCCAATTTGGCGTCCGCAGTATCCACATAAACCTCAGGCTGAAGAAGGTATTGCAGACACTATTGCAGGTTTACTTGAAGTAGGAGTTTTAGAACCATCGGATTCTCCATATAACACCCCTATTCTTCCTGTAGAAAAACAAGGTACTGGTAAATACAGAATGGCACATGATTTGCGTGCTGTCAATGAGGCCCTCAAAACCCCTCCCATTGCTACGCCCAATCCGTATACAGCTTTGGCATCTCTTACACCTGATTTGAAATGGTTTACCTGCATAGATTTGGCTAATGCGTTTTTTCGTTTACCGCTCCATCCTTCTGTCAGGGATGTTTTTTCATTTACATTCAGAGGCAGGAAGCTACGTTATAGTAGGCTTCCGCAGGGTTTCGCTTTGAGTCCAGGTTTGTTTAATCAGGTATTGAAGCAGTCATTAAGCACTGTACAGCTCCCTCCAGGCTGTGTTCTGACCCAGTATGTGGACGATTTGATTTTGGCGGCCCCTACTGTTGAAACATGCATAGAAGCTACTCTAGCTGTGTTACAACATCTGGGGAGAGAGGGTTATAAAGTCTCCCGCGATAAGCTTCAGTTGGTCAGGCAGGAGGTCCAGTTCCTGGGGCGGAAGGTGACAGCTCAAGGCGCTGGACTGACTGACACCCACAAGAATGCTATTTTGGCTCATTCTAAACCGCTCACTGTTAAATCAATGCTGTCATTTCTGGGACTGACAAATTTTTCCAGACATTATGTGCCTAACTACACGAACCTAACTACACCACTCAGAGCGCTTGTAAATGCTCATGGTATGAAAACTCTGCATGCTAAATTAGTATGGGATATACCAGCTGAGGAGGCATTCATTAAGTTGAAACAGGCTCTAGCACAAGCAGCTGATTTGGCCACTCCTGACTATACATGTCCATTTTTTCTCAACACATCAGAGACAGATGGGATTGTTAATGGCATTTTGTTTCAGAAAAAGTGTGGTCAGAGACACATTCTTATGTATCTTAGCATAAAGCTGCAAGCTATTGAAATGAGACAGCCACCTTGCACGAGACATGCAGCCGGTATAGCTCATCTAGTGGAAAAAACATCACACATTGTCAGGGGTTATCCACTTCATATTTTGACATCTCATGGGGTCATGGCGTTGGTTAATTCTGAGATGTTTACTCTTTCAACTTTGCGTCAACAGCGAATTAGCAGAGTTTTGGAAGCACCGAACATTGTTTTTACGCATGAAGGAATAAACATGGCTGACCAAATGACCACCTCTGGAGAGCAGCATGACTGTGTCAGACTGAATTCGGTTGCTCAAAAAATACGTCCTGATTTGCGATCTGCTCCTTTGCCTTCAGGTGTTGTGCTCTATACAGATGGTTGCTGTTTTAGAGATTCGCAGGGCCAGTTGAGATCAGGTTTTGCAATTGTAGAGCAAAATGGGGATTCATTGCAGACTGTTGTTTCAGGGAAGCTTGATGGCAAGCAGAGCGCACAGCGTGCTGAAATAAGGGCTCTTATTGAAGCATGCAAATGGGGCAGAGATAAAGATGTGACGATTTACACTGATTCGAATTATGGGTTTTCTGTCATACATTATGAATTACCACAGTGGAAAAGAGCAGGTTTTGTTACCACTACGGGTAAGCCTATACAGCATCATGCAGACATTATGGAACTTTTGGATGTTGTCATGTTACCAGCTAACCTTGCTGTTCTTAAATGTAAGGGTCACAGCAAGGCTGACACTGTTGATGCGCGTGGAAATGCTGCGGCAGATTTGGCTGCAAAAGAGGCTGCGGGTTACCTGTCACGTGTCCACACGCAGCTGATTGTCACGTCAGCACAGGAAATGTCAGACAGTTTTGCTGAGGAATTGCAGTTGGCGCAGCAGGCTGCTGCGCCACAGGAGATGACTGTGTGGAAGGATAGAGGTGCTGTTTTTGCTGATGGTTTTTGGCGTGGGCCTGATGGCCGTTTGGTTTTACCTGCCGCGTTAAAACCCACCCTTTTTCAGGAGGCTCATGGTGTGGCACATGTGTCATACACTCAGATGAAACGTAATCTTTGTTTTTGGTGGCATTCTTTCCTGCCACATATGATTAAGCGTTTTTTGAGTGAATGTGTGGTGTGTGGTCAATTTAATCCTAAGCCTACTATCAAGCCAGAAATGGGAGCCTTCCAGGACTTGTGCAGGCCTGGCGAGGAGATCGTGATCGATTATACAGATATGGGGACACCTGTTAGGGGTTTCCGATACCTGTTAGTGATTATTGATTCATTGACCTAGTGGCTTTCTGCTTTTCCTGCTAGACGGGAGACTTCTCAAACGGTGGTGAAATCTTTGATTAACCACTGGATTCCGTGCCATGGCTTTCCGACTAAGGTCAGGTCTGACAATGGCACACATTTTAAAAATAAACATCTCCGACAGGTTGAGGAACAGATGGGAATAACCCACAAGTTCGGCACTGTTTATCATCCGCAATCGCAAGGTGTTGTCGAGCGTTCTAATTCTACTTTAAAGTTGAAGCTGGCAAAGATTTCAGCTCAGACGGGGCTTAATTGGCTAGATGCTCTCCCTATTGCTCTGATGGCCATCAGATCATCTGTCTGTAGGACGCAAGGTCTTACTCCTTATGAGATGTTTACGGGCAGGATCTTCCCTGGTCCTTGGGCTGGCAGAGAACCACAGGTTTCGCCCCATCCTGATCCAGATCCTCGAGGTGATCATCAGCAGCTGAAGGGCCTGGTCTCCTCCTTCCTTCCGGCTCCCCGTGACGTGCAGGGACCTGCGGCGTCTGCTTCCGAGGCTGGACGAGTTTGGCTGAAGGTGTATAAGAGGAAGTGGCAGGAGCCCCGCTGGTCTGGCCCGTTCCAGGTTGCTGCTCGTACAACTCACGCTGTCCAGCTGCGTGGGAAAGGTTCTACTTGGTTTCACTGGTCCCAGTGTGCTCCTGCCCCCGATCCCCCCTCCTGTCCCTCACCTGCAGCAGCTCTCTGCTGACCTGGGGGAATCTCTCTGCAGTGGGTGGTGTCGGTTCTGACTAGGCAGTATCGACTGCCGAAGCCAGGAGGCAGGGCTTGGCCCACCCAGAAGATTGGTTCCGGTTGCTGTGATCATTCAGTGTGATCTTTATGTGCCAAAATTGGGCGAGATAAGCAATTTGGGCTTGCTTTTCTCGAAGAGGGAGTATGCAGAAGAGAAAGATCGCAAAACATCTAACACATTACACAGCAGGTTTTGACCACTTCACAATCGGTGAAGGAAGCCAGGAGGCGGGGCCTGTCTGTGTATTTGTGTTATTGGGGGAAATGTTCAGTTAATGAAGTAGCTGGCATTTCATTGAGGGCGATCTGAAAAAATTGGAAGAAATAAAGAGCCCACTCTACTGAATCGTCTCACCACTTGCAGCCGCTTGGTGACGGAGGAATAAACAAGAATAAAGACTAAAAAATATAATAATAAAGACTGAACATTTATTAATCATTTTTTCTGTTTTTTTACAGGTTGTTTAACCAATTTTTTTATTCTACAGGTGCAGATTGTTAGACACTGCCTAAGAGGGTGTCAAAGACTTTTTAAGTAGTAAATTTGTAGGATTTTGTCATAATACTCAGTTTTTACGGTTTTATAAAAGTTTTTATTAATACGCTAAAACATTTTAAGGGGTGTTTAAATCATAATTAGGTTGACTTGATTACTAAATCTTTGTTTCAATTGTTTTTTCATGATATGGTTTTCTGTAGATGTTTTTGAGGTTGTGACAATTGCTAGAGTTTTGCCTTGTACTAAAAG